>CP136066.1:210006654-210417642 GCA_032622095.1 Siphonodentalium dalli
AACCCCCAGATTATATCATATAAAATATATGCCATATTATATACCATGAACCCCCAGATTACATTATATAAAATATATGCCATATTATATACCATGAACCCCCAGATTATATTATATAAAATATATGCCATATTATATACCATGAACCACCAGATTATATTATATAAAATATATGCCATATTATATACCATGAACCCCCAGATTACATTATATAAAATATATGCCATATTATATACCATGAACCCCCAGATTACATTATATAAAATATATGCCATATTATATACCATGAACCCCCAGATTATATTATATAAAATATATGCCATATTATATACCATGAACCACCAGATTACATTATATGAAATATATGCCATATTATATACCATGAACCCCCAGATTATATTATATAAAATATATGCCATATTATATACCATGAACCACCAGATTACATTATATAAAATATATGCCATATTATATACCATGAACCACCAGATTATATTATATAAAATATATGCCATATTATATACCATTTGAAGGATGAAGCTCCAAAACATTGTATTATCAACTTATCCGGTGTAATAAACTGAACATGATATTTTTTGTTGAATTGACATGTTTTTGTGGTTAAGTTTCATTTGGATTATAGTGTGAATAATATTATTTGCAATGCATGGGGAATAACTCTATATCTTAAAGATAGAGTTATTCCCCTTCCATTGAAAACACATTTTTTGTTTGAATTCTGGCAGCCATAATGGGGGAAATCTTTCTATGATTTCAGCTGTTCCTATTTCTCTATGGGCATCTTCTGAGACACAGATGTTTCAAATGGGGATGAATTATAGTATTTTAATCATATTTTATGGCAAGTATATTATATTAAAGGCACGTGCGGCCTTAATTGTCGAAAATATTCATATTTGTTCCAAACACCGTAAACAGAAAAACATTAAAACGCATACAGTTCAGTTCATATACACCATGACCATCGCGTAAACAGCATGTTATCATAAAGACCTGCTATATTTTACCCAAGCAAGATCCTGATTGTGTTGCAGAAGACAGCACAATGCTACTGGCTAATCACACACAAATGGCACAGACGCTCTTTATTATGTCCATATCAGGTATTCACCAACAAAGAACGCTCTTTATGTTTACCATCATAATATAAACAAACACCAGAAAAGTAACTTTTTATGCTGTTGTTTACATAACAATGGTCAAACATATGACCATAACATACTGTTTATGCGATATTTCTTATTTGTATACGGACAAAGTCTATCTACATTTTGATGTCCTTTCTGTTTGTGGCGGTTTTTGACGGGTGGATATATTTTCACAGGATACCCACCGCCAAGGCCGCACGTGCCTTTAAGTCACTATAAAAAAAATAATTAGTGACTCTAAACTTAAGTGGGCGTTTAAATATGTTTTGGGACATATGCATAATGGTATATGAAAGAGGTCAATTCTCCCTCAGACAAAAATAGGGAGAAGTGGCACATTTTAGGGAGAAGATGTCTCCCAAGTCGCTATCCATGCTGGTCCCTGCAGGCTGATCATACCCAACAAAAAGACGGACTTAAACCATGTCCCTGCTTGTTGATGCCATAAGTACTAATTATAACAAGTGATCCACTGAGTGCCAAGACAGCAGTTTCTTTGTTTTCCACTCACGATTGTGACTAAAGTGTGTCTAAGTTTGCTAGTTTACAAAAACACTTGTGAAAGCTTTATGATTGAAATATACTTCATGATTGTATGAATTCAAAAGAATTTGTAATAACATTTTTGACACCACTTGCTGTGAAGACACCATTGATTTTAATGTAACGCATCAGATAAGTTGAACACTGAGAGTAATTTAGAATAAGTCTGTTAACGGGCCACTTAATTTCGAACCCCCAGATTACATTATATAAAATATATGCCATATTATATACCATGAACCACCAGATCACATTATATAAAATATATGCCATATTATATACCATGAACCACCAGATCACATTATATAAAATATATGCCATATTATATACCATGAACCACCAGATCACATTATATAAAATATATGCCATATTATACACCATGAACCACCAGATTATATTATATAAAATATATGCCATATTATATACCATGAACCACCAGATCACATTATATAAAATATATGCCATATTATACACCATGAACCACCAGATTATATTATATAAAATATATGCCATATTATATACCATTTGAAGGATGAAGCTCCAAAACATTGTATTATCAACTTATCCGGTGTAATAAACTGAACATGATATATTTTATTGAATTGACATGTTTTTGTGGTTAAGATTCATTTTGGATTATAGTGTGAATTATATTATTTGCAATGGAGGGGGAATAACTCTATATCTTAAAGATAGTGTTATTCCCCTTCCATTGAAAATTCATCCTTAGTTTGAATTCTGTTGCAATCTGGGAGCCAAAACGGGGGAAATATTTCTATGATTTCAGTTGTTTTCTATTTCTCTATGGGCATCTTCTGAGACACAGATGTTTCAAATGGTGATGAATTATAGTATTTTAATCATATTTTATGGCAAGTATATTATATTAAGTCACTATAAAAAAAATTAGTGACTCTAAACTTAAGTGGGCATTTAAATATGTTTTGGGACATATGCATAATGGTATATGAAAGAGGTCAATTCTCCCTCAGACAAAAATAGGGAGAAGTGGCACATTTTAGGGAGAAGATGTCTCCCAAGTCACCCTCCATGCTGGTCCCTGCAGGCTGATCATACCCAACAAAAAGACGGACTTACCATGTCCCTGCTTGTTGTTGCCATAAGTACTAATTATAACAAGTGATCCACTGAGTGCCAAGACAGCAGTTTCTTTGTTTTCCACTCACGATTGTGACTAAAGTGTGTCTAAGTTTGCTAGTTTACAAAAACACTTGTGAAAGCTTTATGATTGAAATATACTTCATGATTGTTTGAATTCAAAAGAATTTGTAACAACATTTATGACACCACTTGCTGTGAAGACACCATTGATTTTAATGTAACGCATCAGATCGGTCGAACACTGAGAGTAATTTAGAATAAGTCTGTTAAAGGCCCACTTAATTTCGAACCCCCAGATTACATTATATAAAATATATGCCATATTATATACCATGAACCCCCAGATTACATTATATAAAATATATGCCATATTATATACCATTTGAAGGATGAAGCTCCAAAACATTGTATTATCAACTTATCCGGTGTAATAAACTGAACATGATATTTTTTGTTGAATTGACATGTTTTTGTGGTTAAGTTTCATTTGGATTATAGTGTGAATATTATTATTTGCCATGCATGGGGAATAACTCTATATCTTAAAGATAGAGTTATTCCCCTTCCATTGAAAACACATTTTTTGTTTGAATTCTGTTGAATTCTGGCAGCCATAATGGGGGAAATCTTTCTATGATTTCAGCTGTTCCTATTACTCTATGGGCATCTTCTGAGACACAGATGTGTCAAATGGTGATGAATTATAGTATTTTAATCATATTTTATGGCAAGTATATTAAGTCACTATAAAAAAAATAATCAGTGACTCTAAACTTAAGTGGGCCTTTAAATATGTTTTGGGACATATGTATAATGGAATATGAAAGAGGTCAATTCTCCCTCAGACAAAAATAGGGAGAAGTACGTGGCACATTTTAGGGAGAAGATGTCTCCTGTCGCCCTCCATGCTGGTCCCTGCAGGCTGATCATACCCAACAAAAAGACGGACTAACCATGTCCGTGTTTGTTGATGCCATAAGTACTAATTATAACAAGTGATCCACTGAGTGCCGAGACAGCAGTTTCTTTGTTTTCCACTCACGATTGTGACTAAAGTGTGTCTAAGTTTGCTAGTTTACAAAAACACTTGTGAAAACTTTATGATTGAAATATACTTCATGATTGTTTGAATTCAAAAGAATTTGTAACAACATTTTTGACACCACTTGCTGTGAAGACACCATTGATTTTAATGTAACGCATCATATCGGTCGAACACTGAGAGTAATTTAGAATAAGTCTGTTAAGGGCCAGACTAAAGTTTCAGATGGGTGGACCGGACCCGTTTTTGAGCTTGATAGGGACTTTCTCATATAAAGCCCACATATTATATTTTTATAAAACATTTTAAAATACTATTCAAGTTATCATCTAGACAACAATATAGTCAAACACTGAGAATAATTTAGAAGTGTGTTAGGTGCATCAAGTCGAAAAGGGGATAACTCCATTAGAAAATGTTGGACCGAACCCAAATTCGAACATGTTCTGTATTTTCATGTTGTTAATCCACATACTAAATTTGAAAGCTATCAGATATTCAAAATTGATTTATCATCCGGACAACAAAATAATAGGCAAATTATAAGTCGAAAAGGGGCATAAGTCTGTCACAACATGCAAAAAATTAAAAAATCTATGCATGAGGCAACTACTTAATTCCTTCTTCGATTACTTGAACTGTCACCTGGTGTTCATAACACACTCATTAATGGCTTAAAATTACATAAATCAGGAACCACTTCAGTGAACACAGGAATATACATCAAGTCAAACAAACACCGGAGATGTGAACTCGGATGTAATTTAAAACCACATCTGAAATTAAAACCTGCATCCAAATTGAAGTAACTCATTTGGTAACCAAAGTAGTCACTTAATACAACTTGAATATTAGGTTTTTTTTTACTTCCAAAATGCATTTTAACCCTCCCACAACTGGAGCTTCCTGAAAATAGCCATAGAAAATTTCATTTGGCAAAAGGTTTCAAGGCTGTAGTCAGCTATCACTTCTCTGATTAGAATCAGATCTACATGAAATCATTAGTTTGTTAATAGCAACCATAAGCGTGCGAAGCACGCGTTGGTGCTTATACCATAGGCGCAGGTTAATTATGACGTCATGTAATTTTTTCTATAGCAATGAGCCAAATTCCGGTGGCGTGTATGATTTTTTGTGAAAATGACACATGATTTCCGGTTAGCAACTGTCTGGAGATTGTAAAATTGTGGAATCGGAAGTGGACCAACGAGATGAAAATGAAATTGTCAACTTCACAACTTCTGAAGAATTCCCATGTGATTTAGGCATATTAGTTCCATTTATACCAATTTCGTTAGTTAGCTTAATGAAAACCAGAGAAGATGTCATGGCATGGTTCATGACGGCATTTACGCCATGTTGGCTGTGTGGGCCAGAATCCAGACACGATTGCACAATCTATGACAATACTTGTCATGTCATCTCCACCGGGGCCATTGCATGCTGTTACATAAATTATTCTTAGTGTTATTTCGCCGATGCTAAGCAAATTTGGAGCGGTTGCTCCACTACATGTCACGTATGATTCATATTAGGTAATTATCGGCAGTTACTCCCCCGTGTATGAATGACATTCTTAGGTAAAATACGTCCACTATATATCTCACATTTGATTTCACCATTTATTTTTCGTCAGTGGAACAAAGTAAAATATTGTTTAAAGTTAGATTTTGTATGTTGTTGTTGTTGTAACTGGAGGTCTGAAATCATGAATACATCTTTAATGCAAATGATTGGGGTTGGCAATTATCGCAATACAATAGGGGATCACTCATATGTTCGCTCTCAGATGTCATCAAATTTTGTACCTCGCTTGCCTGGAATAAGTTTCACGGAAAATTTATTCATTCTTCTATATATGTTCATCATGCCATTATTCAATTTCATGAAAACAAAATAATACCAAGTCTAAGATGTAATTTTTTTTATATTTATACATGAAATTAAGTTGTTCCTACAGTATGTTCCACTTGTGATAGTTACGTTAAAGGTACTCAACCCGTAAAGAGGGTCCCCATCTCAACAGATTCCAACAACAACAATCCGATCAGAGGGTCCTATATTACTATTTCTTTGGCTTTGGGGGTAAAAAATATTTGATTCGAGTCGAGGAACCCATCAAACAAAGCTCAGAGTTATTAGATATTGATTTTTCAAATTTGTTATGTTCTCGAGATGAGTACCAATAACTGCCGTAATCTGCTCTGGATGTGTACCTGAAATCTATTCAAACAGACAAGGATGAATAACTCTAAAATCAAGTGGTAATTTTAACGCAATTTTGACTGAGTTCTGGGCCAGATAGTATTCCCGATAACGAAAAATAATAGATTTCTAAAATCGATATCTAACAAATCTGAGCTTTGATGGGTGACTTCCTCGAATCAAATATTTTTGACCCCCGAAGCCATTGAAATAGTAATTGAGAGGAGTTTTATCGGGTTGAGTACCTTTAAAGACATGGTGTTCATGTGGCGTATTGCGATAATCGCCAACAATGATTGGGATGCATGAGAAATTGAGAAATCAAATCTATTAAATAAGTAATACTCACCCGAAGCCATATCTTGAGTACGGAGAATTTTTAAACTTTTCCATTATCAAACACTATCTTGATATACATCCAAATCCATGTCATCTATAGAACACTGTTTAGCCCCCATCCTAACTCCATGTTAAACTGTATGGCCCATGTTGGGTCTGTTGGCTGACATCTTGCCATATTGATGTATGAGTTTGTATGAAGTGGGCGTCCTGTGTGTAAAGTGGACTGACTTCCTCCACTTAAATGCACATGTAACAGAGACATATAATCCAATTAGATCATCAGGTTTAAAGGAGATTATTTTAAAATCCTAGTCATGATCAATATATTCTTATGGCTATAACATTACAAGTTACTGTCCTGGATTGACAGTAACATACAAGTCTTTAAATAGTGTGTCTGTCATTTGCCGAATGAGGTCCCCAAACTTAGTTCCCAGTTTAAGTTGGTGATGTTCACCCATTAGTCACCTTGATTATGTATTTTATCTTCTGCAAATTAGGGGCTATAGAAACTGAACAGAAGGGAAAAAGTAACTAAAAACAATGTTAATCTGAGACTATAGATACTTCCCAGAAAATGAGGACTAATCAGAATGAGGTCCCCAGAAGGTGAATTTAGTGATGCTAGCCTGCTGTGCATGGGTAGCGTCACTAATTTCACCCTCTGGGTTTTCAGTAAACAAGAAAGGGGATAACTATGTGAAAATGTTTTCTTGTCATCCATATACATGATGCACAATATCATAAAGATTCAATTCTCTGAAACTGTGGGAGGAGTTGATTACACAATTAAGGTACCCAAAATAAAAAAGGTCAAAATTTGTCTAAGTGAAGAAAGGGGATTTTTTCCGTTGTCCATATACATGTTGCACATTAGCAATATATGGGTAACAATATCGTAAAGTTTAAATTCTCAACATTTGTGACTGTCACAGTGGTGCAAGATCGGTGTAGCATATGGTGTAGCAAATGGTGTAGATATACACAAAATGGAGGATAGAAATAATTTGGATGGCTATGTGCTCTGTAAATATTAACATTTCTGAGATATTCAAGTCATGAGGAACATCGTCAATTAGCTAACTATTTAGAATTATATTGCTTGTTAAGTTGATACCATATTCTTTGTGGACAATATGGATATTATTGTCAAAAACAGGTTTGAAACCAACGTGTCTGACGATTGTCGACAACGAGGCGAGGAAACTGTTGGATAGTGCACTATTTTGGCATATCGATACTGCCTTTATTATAAAACTTTGTCAGGATATTGTTATCATGATTATATATGATATGGCATTTTGGATCCTTGTGTGGAGTTTTGTAAAATTGATTTAATCGACAATAATTAAAACAACAATTTTCCGGTGTAGAATATTTTAATGACGGTGCAAAATGTTGCTTGGATACCAACAGATTAGATATTGTCAAACAATACAATATTCGTATGATACTCATGCGACTTGGTTAAAATTCAATATACCGTCCAATCAAATTGTGACGATCATGACTAATTTTAACAGAATAGAATAGTCTTTTATGTTAAATTATATAACTCCAATGCATTCTAGAGAATTGAACTTCTGACAAATATTTACATCCACATCCAGGAACACAAGGTATAAGTGTTACATTGCTCGGCAGTGCACAAAGTTCTGCAGACACCATTGGATCACGGAGCAATATAACACAAGAATGAAATTTTGAAAATTAGGACCATGGGGGTTGATTCGGCCTTTTGAGTCCGATACCAAAGCGACTTAGGTCATCAACGCCGCTGAAAACTTGTGTCATTTTGACACTGACACCTTAACATGGGAATCTCACACACAAAGAGGCAGCTATCTTGAAGGATATGACCACCCAGCTCCCAAATGTAGTAAAAGTGCTCAGTAAAGTTGGGCAATTTGTTTATGGATGTATGCCCTTTTGTCTCATCAGACAATAATCTACGAATGTGTTACAACGAAGTTGTAAACAAATTTGGAGAGTAGGATATAGGCTTTTCCATGGAAAATTCTAAGATTCATGAGTGGACCGAATAATCTAGGGCACACAACCGCCGGCCATAAAGAAAATCCCAAATCAGTCCTCTCGATTCACGCATAAATTTTGCTGTGCCGTATAAATCTGTTATCTCTGCCAAGAACCCATGTCAATCAATGACAAAGTTCGCACCATGTGTGTTGGATGGTATACTTGACTTAATTTTTTTATTGTTAAACTATAGTTTGTACTGTGTTATTTCATAGAACAAGACACTTCGTATCTTATACTAAGACTCAACTTTTATCAAACTATCGAGTTCTAGATATATAATAACACATTATAAACTATAGTTTGAAAAATGTAAACGATTAGGCTTACCTTTGACCTTTGACCTAAGATGTTAGGGGTGAAAAAAAATCATCACAAGAAAACCCAACCTTGAAATTATAGTCATTTGGATATCAAACAACGACTAAGATTATGTTTGTGTGAAATATAAGAAATAATGAGTACTACAACTTCGTCTGTTAACACGAATATAAACATATTTTAAGAATGGATTTGATTTAATTATATACTTGTATACGAAGGAAAGGGTGTGTCAGTCACCATGCAATGGTTTGTGCAAACGAAAAACACATCTACACCGTTAGTATTATTGTCTAGAAGATTACCTTCTACACCGTCATACCAGTGCCTTCTTTTAAAAAAATAAATTTAACTCAAAATATTGAAAACTACATAATTTTATGAGCACAAATATCCCTAATTTATTCCTCAGACATATTCACCTCGGTATGCGAAGAAAGCTGAGTGATTAGTCGGTTTATTTGGTGATAATTGACTAAAATCGAGTCACGGCACCGCCTCGTCAAATAGGCAAAACAAACCAGCCAAGTTTGGTTGTGCTAATTAAACAAATAATCTAATTTTATGATCAATCTAGGTGGCCTATGTATTCTGGGATATATTTTGTCCAAGTATAACCAGAGCTTGTGCTAAAAACAGTGGTTAACTAACAGAATAATTCAAAATTATAACCAGCATACCTTTTGTGACCTTGGTCCTCTGCCATATTGGATATTCTACACCGTATGCTACACCGATCTTACACCACTGTGACTGTGGTAGAAGTAGATACACAATGAAGGTACCCAAAATAAAAACATTCAAGAAAGAGGAATACCTCGGTGAAAAATAATATTTTCCATCATCCATATACATGTTGCACATCAGCAAGATATTGGTAACAATATCCTAAAGTTTCAATTCTCTACATTCAAAACTGTGGGAGGAGTACCCATAATGTGTGACAGGCACATTAACAAATGGATGGATGGATAGATGGAGGTAATTTCCATAGTCCCCAGAAAATTCATTTTTCCGCAGACAATGATGTCATGAAGAAGCAGTTACCTTGGAACACTTATGTTGGTGCAGCTTTCTGACCAACCAAAGATGTTGTTTCTTACTAAGCAGAACATAACATAACAATATTTAGTTTTATTTATGGTGCTGTCCAAACGGGACTTTCGACGCGTCATTGTTCATGAAAGATAATTATCTGGCAATCAAAATAAATGACGAAAATCTTTACAACAAAATGTGTCTTAAATTTGAAAATTCTAGGCACAATAAGGGTAATATAATATATTTGATGGGCCCAGAATTTTCAAATTTCAGATAGATTATACAAGACTGACCAATCTCAAAACATGAATGAACAAAAGGTTGAATTATCCATGATAAAAAGTCAGTTCCTGGGCATTTAAAAACAAAAGTTAAAGGGGTTCTGTACACTAAATCCATCCATTTTTGAGACCATCTTCCTTTATACTCAACAGAATATGCAGCAAATGAATGAATTTGGACCATGGTAGAGTGCAAAATACACTTATTTGCCATATGAACAATACAAACAACATAGTAATTGTAATGAAAATATGACCGGAGTCATAAATTCATTTTCATTATAACAAGCAGTCGCAGACGACGGTATCCCCCACCCAATTGTGCAGTTGGGGAAGTGCATTCTCAATAATGTTTGCGTTCTCAGTATGTGCTAAACAAGTGGTGGGATTATGTCAAAAAGCCTTGCTTGCGAACTCATTTTAGGTACTGACATTTGTGGAAATTAGCCCTGTGACATCGTCCATTTGCACACAAAAAAATAGTCCAATAACTCTGCTGAAAATATCCGGCCGGACCTGGTTTGCGAACTCGTTCTAGATACTGGTCACTTGAACTCATATACCAAATATCTTTAAAATCCATTGAGATTTGTGGAAATGAGCCCTGTGACGTTGTCTATTTGCTATTTGGTAAATTCGAGAAAAATAATAAACAAAGTCCAATAACTCCGGTAAAAATATCTGGCCGGACCTTGCTTGCGAACTCATTCTAGGTAATAGTCAGGTGAACTCATATACCATATATCTTTGAAATCCGTTGAGATTTGTGGAAATGAGCCCTGTGACATCTATTTGCTATTTGGTAAATTCAACAAAAATAATAAACAAAGTCCAATAACTCCGGTAAAAATATCTGGCCGGACCTGGCTTGCGAACTCATTCTAGGTAATGGTCAGGTGAACCCATATACCACAAATCTTTGAAATCCGTTAACATTTGTTCAAGTTAAGACTCTTACAAATTCGGGACGGATGGACGGACGGACAGGCAGACGAATGGAACCCATTCCTATATCCCCCCGCAAATTTTCAATTTGGTGGGGGATAATTACCATGTTGTTTGCATTGTTCATAGAGCATCACTCATCCATGGCTCAAATTCATTCATTTGTTGCATATATTTTGTTGAGTATAAAAGGAGATGGTCTCAAAAATGGCCATATTTAGTGTACAGTCCCCCTTTAATATAACAAGAAATAAAATTAATGTGAACATACTCACCTTATCACAGCAATGGCGAGACTATTTGTGATGTGGTTCAAATATCTAATATGTCCAGGCCAGAATGTGGATATCAGATTTTCCAAGTCAATTGGCATTAACATGATGACTGCTGACTTCCATTCAAGTATATGCAAAAATTGTGAGATCACTCATAGTCGGCATCGACAGTCAACGTGTTAATCATTGAGATATTGTCGCATTGAACACTTTAAATCCAGTATTTGAAACAAATTCACCGAAAGTCCACCACTTATAGTGCTATGACACCGTACCGTAGTACACTATTAAAGATTGTCTATCTCTTCCTATTAACCCTTTACCCAACAGAAGGGCCCTGTGCCAATGCATTCTCTTATATATGCGAGTCGACCATAGGTCGCCTCGCATATATAAGAGAATGCATTGGCTTAACACATTAAAAATTATAAAATTGTTAAAGAATGTAAGAAAAAATGGTAAAAAAAGATTTTTTTTAGGCCAATGCATTCTCTTATATATGCGAGGCGACCTATGGTCGACTCGCATATATAAGAGAATGCATTGGCACAGGGCATAACTGTAACTATCACAATGTGGTCAAGGAGCCGGTTCCAATGATATCCATATTTGTATGGTTCTATTGAGACAGACCGAAGATATTTTAGGCTGTTGAAGCTTTATTTGGGCGTTTTTGGCCAGTTTGTTGGGTAAAGGGTTAAAGATTGTCTATATCTTCCTATAACAAGTTTTATATAGCTACCTAGGTATAAAATAATAAATATGAATCAAAGACCCCTGTCCTGAAATGCTTCTATCAATTAATATTAATTATATTTCAAATATTTTCTGGTATAAACATGTGTGATTGTTTAGCTAATGAACAATAGGGGTTACTGTTAACAGAGACCAGAAATTTTATAGTGTAATTTTGCCACAAATAAATGTTAATTAAACTCATTATTTTGCTTATAACTATGAAATAAAACAATACAAATAATTAGTCTGGGACATATGACACTCGGAGCATAGCAATGGGAATGCTCTAGTGATCTCTATTGCTATATTGTATTGTCTGAATGGTCTGTTCTAAAATTATAACAATTTATTTCCCTTTTAGTCGTCTCATTTTATAATAAAATATTTGAAATAAAATCAATATTAATTTATAGAAACTTTTCCGGAAAGGGGTCTTCAATTCATATTTATTATTTATTACCCACGAAACTATTTGGAAATTGTTATATGAAGAGATAATCCATCTTTAAACAAGCTCCAAATAAAAGATTAGGAAAAAATAATAGAAAAATAATTTTATTGCAAAAGTAACCAACATATGTATATAAACGTGTATAAAGTTAGATTAAACTACTCAACAATAGGTTCTTGGCAATTTGTTACAAGGACGGATATAGTGTCTGACATTTGTAGAATGAGGTCCCCAGAGGGTGAATTTAGTGACGATATCCTGCACTGCAGGGCTAACATAACCATATTCACCATCTGCGAATTTCTTTTTGAGACCTAGGATCAGATTGAAGTTCCCAGTTGAAGTTTGTGATGTTCACCCATTAGTCACCTTGATTATGCATTTTATCTTCTGCAAATTCAGGAATATAGAAACTGAACAGAAGGAAAAAAGTAACTAAATGTTAATATGAGACTTTAGGTACTTCCCAGAAGATGATGCCTAAGCAGAATGAGGTCCCCAGAGGGTGAAATTGGTGATCTTATTCTGCAAATGTCAGACAAACTATATCCAGGTTTGTTTGATTGCCACATTATCCAGTATCAATCCTAAAAGATGTATTAAGGGTTCTAGAAATTCAGTTACAACAACAACAACATATAAATCTAATTTAACATCATTTTCTACTTTTTTCTGTTGAAAAAATGCTGAAAGCCAAACATGACAAACTAGACTTATAAATACGAAAGAAATTAATTTTGTTATTGAAAAATTCACAAAATAATTATTTCAGTCCCTTTAAAAAGTCGAAAAGATATGAAAATAAATGCATAGAAAATTCAATATCAAACAAAATAGAGTCTTTCATGTTGTGCTTCTCAACCCAAGCATGTTATTTTAGACACTAGAATCTAAATAAAGAGGAAAACAGGTTTCCTAAAAATTAGCATGGAACCCTGAATACATCTTATCCCTTCCATGTCTTGAGCTTCCTGAAATTTTATGAAAACACTGTGCCAATGTATTCTCTTATAGATGCGAGTCTCCCATAGGGAGCCTCGAATATATAAGAGAAAATATTGGCCGAACAATATTTACGTTGACCTTGTAAGCCAGTGCATTCTCTTATATATGCGAGGCTCCCTAGAGAATGCACTGGCACAGGATCTTTAATGCTGCACCAGCCCAGCTCCGTCATGAAAGGTTAAATACAGACTATAATATGGACACACTACTATAAGCAAAGAATTTCTTTAAATTAAATTTTGACCCAGTCTGGCTGGGCGCTAGTTCAAGTTTCCTTTGATGTAAACCAGCTAGTGAAATAAGTAGGGTTAATACTGCTTTAACCCTTTCAGTGCCAGGTCCGATTTTTGTATCAACCCATATACCCTGTGCCAATGCATTCTCTTATTAAAAATAAGTCGAAAAGTAAGGCGTAACTTAAAAAAGAAAGTCGGACCGCACCAAAATTAGCATCATGCGGATAGGCGGTCCTAAGGAGATTGCATAAATTTTTTTATTGAAATCGGTTCATAGTTGTTCGAGTTATGAGGTCGGACGGACGGACACACGGAGGGAGAAAGTGCGACGGACGGACGGACGCAGTCAATCCAGTATACCCCCCATTTTCTTCGAAAGTGGGGGTATAAAAATGTATTTTATCACAATGTTTACATAAATTCAAAAGAATACAAACTCATTTGATCTCGCAAAACTTCGTAACACTCAGGTCTTCTCTTGATGTAAACAAACAGATAAAATGTGAGGTTACTCCTAATTACACGGCATATGCTGTGCGTAATTTAACACAACCATTAGATTATATATAATACATTCTTAAGATATCACTCTTTCTGATAAATGTAGCATTTTGCGTTGATTAAAATTTGACGAAAAATCCTGCCACTGGATCTGGGTGTAAAGTCTGCTACAAAGGAGTAAACCAGTATCATCCCTACCGGTTTCACTAGCTGGTTTACATCAAAGGAAACTTGGATTAGCTGGGTGCTAGAGTTTGACATGCAAGCCATACTTCAGCTGGAATGCCAACACCACACAACAAAATAAATGAGAAATAATTTTAGCACAAGAAGGTATGTCAGATCATTAAAACACAGGCCTAATTTCCATTTCAAATAACAATTATTAATTTATTTTCTATATTCTTGAATGATCCTTTTTAATGGATATACAATCAGTTGCTAATCACCACAAAAATTACAATTAACATTAAAATTACTATCTCCCCACATAAGCAGGAACCACCTACCGACTATCTACGAGTCATAAGATCGTCACTACAGATTTTACTGCCATTGGTTATTATATGAATTTTGGCCACAGCAATTTTATTAAGGGATTATCAGGTGAACAAATTTCTAGATAGATCAGGGAATTTTTGTTTAAAGAAACCCAGGCAGGTCTTGACATACAGATTGGTGATTATTCCACACGATCACTGGTGAATGCAAATCTCAAATATTCACTTGAAATAATTTTTTGTGAATAAAACAAACAAATTAATATATCAATTATTCTCAAACTCCCAAGACATGATGACTGCTAAACCAGTTTTTGACAAAAAAGATTTTTTTTTTTTTATTTTTTTTTTAATTTTTGTTCTGTTGTCTGTAGGTTCGTAAATGAACTAATTAAATTTGTGTTGCCCTATGTCTTTTTTTTATGTTTCAAAATCCACTTTTTTTTTCATCATGTGATTCCTGTCCATGTTATGATCTGTGGATGCTTTTGACATTGAGAGGCTGTTGTCATGAATGACATGTGACTACAATCGTCATCAGTGCATCACATTGACAAGAAAACTAACTTTCCACAGAGACAACAAGAGATGGACTGTCTTGTGGGCATACCCAATGTGGCATAACAACTAGTGTGTGCATACCTACAGTACTGCCCTAAATAATCGACTCCTTAACCACAGCAGAATTATGGGTAACTTTTCAGGATTTAATCAGAAATATGGATTGTTGCCATTCAACCGAAAGCTCTGAGTGAGAGCTTGCCAATGTATGGCAACAAGCCATATTTCTGCCTAAATCCTGAAAAGTTACCCATAATTCTGCTGTGGTTAAGGAGTCGATTATTTAGGGCACTACTGTATAACCTATGACTGAGATACTCAGGCAGAAGGACCAAAATATCAGCATTTTCAGACAAACAAAGATGAATAACTCTGGAAGGGAAAACCCAAACAAAATGATTGAACACTCCATTGAATGTCCTCAGAGTAGTGAACACCTATACAAAATTTCATTGAGAAAAGAACACTTCTTTCAAGTTAAGATATGAACAGACATCGGATAAATGGAAGACCAACATTTCCAGATAAACAAAAGATGAATAACTCTAGAATGGAAAACGCAAACAAAACGGTTGAACATCCTCTTAGTAGTGAACATCCAAACACAAATTTCATTTAAATCTGAGCACTACTGTTATGACCTGAACAAACATCGGACAGACGGATGTACATATGTTACGACGCATGGACGGTCGGAGAGATGCAAAACAGTATAACCCACCCCCCCCTGTTTTCTTTAAAAGGGGGGTATAATGATCTGGTCATTAGTTAATCCTTGATCGATCAAACATGCTGCATTTCCTGCTGAGCTTTCTGTAAAAACGTTAGAGAAAACCATTGAGTGTTTTCGCATAAATGGAGTATCTACATGTTCGGAATATAATTGTTCATATGATTTTAATGCCATTGATTTGTTGTATCCATTGACATCTTCTTTGTAAATATTTTCAAAAAACCACCATTTGATATCAACTGTAGATCTCTAGTTACAATTTCTGACCGTGTTAATCCTTTCAGTGCCAAGTCCGATTATTGTATCAACCCATATTTCCTAGATCATTTTTCAAATTTATTGATTATAATAATGTGATACATTGATGGAAAATATGGGTTGATACCAAAATCGGACTTGGCACTGAAAGGGTTAAGATCCACAGATGCTTTGAAATTGAGAGGCTGATGTCATGAATGACATGTGACTAGAATCGTCATCAGGGCATCACAAGATGATTAACTCTTCTCTGAGATTATTATCTGGTCGTTGGTCAACCCATGATCGATCAGACATGCTGTATGTTCTGTTGAACTTTGGTAAATCATTTTAAACACATTTACTGCCGACTCCCATTCAATTACATGGCAAAAAGCACGAGATAACTTGGCAGTCAATGTGTAAAGCCATTGAGTATTTTGGCATAAATTTGTGCTGAAATACTCTCTCATTTTCTCTAGCATTCGGCAAAAGTGGTGTATCCATGTGTTATATAATTGTTCATATGATGTTTGCTGCAAATTTAACTTTTACAGTCTTTTTATGAAATAACATCTTTTTTGGTAGTATATTTTTTCAAAAACCACCATTTTATATCAACTGTAGATCTCTTGTTAGTATTCCTGACAGTGTTGTTAAGATCTGTGGACTCTTTGACATTTACAGGCTGATGTCATGAGTGACGTGTGACTAGAATTGTCATCAGGGCATCATCAGACGACTAACTCCCCATTCGAGAGAGAGTGAACTGGTCATTGGTTAATCCTCGAACGATCAAACATGGTGCATTTTCTGTTGAATTTTCTTCTGCATTTCTTCTGATTGAAGCTGTTCCAGCGTCAACAAGGAAAGTCCAAGCTGGTCCTCCTACAATGTCATAACATCTATGTATACACACAGGGATACAGCGACAGGGGGGGGGGGGAGGTAATTGGGGTAATGGTATCTCTCCAAATAGAGAGCAATTGTTCATGATAGTTTGATTTTCAAACCAGTATTTATTTTAGTGTGAAATTTGATGTTTTCAGGCCAAAAGTCAAAACATTTTGTGGACATCTGGGAAATATTGGCCATGGGCAACTGAAGTTAGACCCGGAGTTAGCTGATGCGGAGGTGGAATGCTTTGTTGGAGAGTGCCACAGAAATAAAATATAATATTACAAGTGCACATGCATTTCATTTTATTTTGACCCAAGAAATAGAAAATTGAGATATTCAAACAACAAGACAGTCAATGACTGTGGGTCGCTCTCCAGATTGTAAAGACTGAGAAGACTGGGACTCTGAAGACTACAACAGTCAGTACTTGACAAAATCACTTTAGAGAACTGGTTCTAAACATGGACATAGCTGGAGGTTCTCACATGAACAGGGCTGGCGATCTAGAAAATCCAGGAGGGCTATTAATAGCCCTCCTAGATATGCCTAGGAGGGCTATAGCCCTCCTCAACTTTTAAAGTTATGATTTATTTTATCTGAGTTACTACTGCCGTTAGTTTGTCTATTTTTGATGTTGTATAACTCCATCTAAATAATTTTTTTGCATGTGGAAACAAAGTGTCCACAGAGTTGTGAATGTCAAAATCCCCCACAGTAATTATGGTATGGTGAATATTTAACTATGTTTTATATGTTATGATAATTTATATGAACAAGAAACAAAATGTAAGAGTGTTTGTACTCAACAATTTGTCAGTCGGTGTCCAACCCATGCAACGGAATTGGGTGAGTTTGTCCACATTAAAAGCATTCTCCATGAAAGTGAAATTTTACATAATATACACAATCAAGAACAATATTAAATCCAGTATATTTGCACTTGAATATTGACTGCTTTTCTCTCTCAATGTAATCCATATTCCATTGCCGATCGCAGACTGCTACTTGCAGCAGTCAAGTCGCTATCTATAGATTTACTGGGTGTTTGCAATTGGGGACATAGAAAATAGTTTCTGAACTTTAATAATTGAATAACAGTGTAAACTAGAATACGTGGATACATTTAGCTAATTATATTAAAATATTGTCAATCGAAGCGATAAAAGACAGCTGCAAGCTAAATACAATTTTCACTGATAGGAACCGGAAACGGAACGAAAAGTTGAACTTAATTGGGACAGTGACATTTGGTTCTCACTATCCACAAACATGTGTTCATTTTATCCAGTGAAATATATTGTAAGCTCAATCTTATGAAGAGAAATTTTTTATTTTGGTCATAAAATGTGTGAGAATCGATCAAAAGATCCGATTTACAAAACAGTTCGTTCCGGAATTTACTGATTCTGCTATAATTCCCATTTGACATTACCGCCAGGTCACACATGCGCACAGTCCCCACACTGTACAATATAATTACGATTTCGATGCATTATTTTACTCATTAAACACAATAAAATAACTAAATAATAAATGTCCTATCGTAGACGAGGCGGGCTATAAAAAGCCCGCCTTGGAAAATTCTAGGCGGGCTGTAGGCGGGCAGCCCGCCATGAGATTTCCAGGCCTGCATGAGCAGGGCTCTTCAACTTGAAATTTCTAATTGCACAGTGAAGTGAATTGATTTCCCTCAACATTTTCCTAAAAACTGACCCTGTTTGAACAAATCTGAACCCAAGGACCCTCCATACAGACAAACAGACAAATTCAATCAAATATATCCCCCAATTTTTCTTTGAAAAAATCAGGGTATGATTTTTTACCTGGATAAGGGGTGGTTATGAAAATAATATTGGAACAGCCAATCCTGAATTTTGTGTGTCTGACATTTGCAGAATGAGGTCCCCAAAATGTGAATTTAAATGATGCTATGCTGCAAGGTGGGCTAGCATCACCAAATTCACCCTCTGGGGCCATCCTTAAAAAGATTTTGTGTTTGCCCTCTCCCTACCCAACATTTTCAGGGTGGGTAGGTAGGTAGGCAAAATCTTCTTTTTTTCTTCAAAAAACTTAATATATATGGATCGTTTGAAGAATATCGAAGAATGTTCAATGAAAGATAAAATTTTATTATAAATTTAATAATTGAAAAATTCAACAAACAATGCAACAAAATCTCGAAAGCATTCAGTGTTACAGTACCTGCTTCCGGGTCACTCCGAACTTCTGGGTCAACTTCAACCAGATTAAATTCCACAAAACGAAGTCCTTTTTCAAATTCAGTCACTATTTTTACCTGCTCACCGATGTTGACAGTATAAGTATCTAAACTTGAAATTGATTTGGTCAGCTTCACTACACAGTCGGAGTCTGCTGGAACTTTAGATGTCGTGTCCAGTAACACTCTCCATGTTTTTGAAGGGTCAATTTGAATAATGTTATTATTCGACAACACAATCACATGGTTTCCAACCTTCAACACCAGTTTTGACAACCTTCACGCAGAGCATAACTTTTATTTCCGCATTGTCCGAAGCCGATACATCCGTTTCAGCAGTCGGAGTGTCTAATTTAGCTATTTTTGTAGCGGGCCCAATTAAAAAATCGTCTGCAGTCGACATATTTGAAACGACCTTCACATCGATCATAACATCTGATGGAGTTTGCCGAATGCGCTACAGAAAACGGCGGAATATCTGTCAGCGAGACACACTAAAAAGTGCCATATCCCAGTCGAAGAAAATGTGTAAACGAAAACTAATGATAGCACAATCATCATCGCCATATTCCAGGCGTGACTGCACCAGTGTTGTGTTATAATATTTGTGTTTATTGAATTCAAACTCTCATCAGCTGACGACTAGTGCAAGGGGAGTAATTCTAAATCTGACCACTAACCGAAGCACACTGTTTCTGATAATTCAAATGACATTTTAGTCTTTGGACAATTTGCACATATAACACCCGAAAGGGGAGCTGAACAGCACTTGAATATATAGATAGATAGTGTGCGCGAGGACATTCAGAAACAGTTTTCTCTACCCCAGAATATTGTGAGTGCGGTGCAAAATTATCGCCGGGTTGTACTAAATAAACTGAACTGAATGACACAGATCTCCTTCGTTCGACGCTAACCACAGGGGGCGGGGGAGGGAAGATTGGGAGGGGGTTATTGCTAGGGAACGTCGGATGACGTGTGAACCAAAGACAAATATATTCCCAGTTACAAACGCAAGCATGTTGTCACGGAAAATTAGAAAATTCACAGACTCATTCTGGTGTACGGACTACGTCCGGCGGAGATAAAAAAAACATTTTTTACAATCACCAATAAAAAATTCCGGTCGTCGGGAAAAAACGAGGGTCAGTCGGGCGAGGGCAAACAAACATATTATTAAGGATGGCCTGGGGGCCACATTCTTATTAGGCCTCAACTGCCATGGGAAACCTAGGAACAGATTGAAGTTCTCCAGTTGAAGTTGGTGATGTACCCCATTGAGCACCTCGATTATGCATTTTATCTTCTGCAAATTAGGGGATATAGATTACTGAACAGAGGGGAAAAAGTAACGAAAAAAATGTCAATTTGATACTCTAGATACTTCCCAGAAGACGAGGCCTAAGCAGAATGAGGTCCCTGGATGGTGTATTTGGTGATGCTAGCCTGCTGTATGGGGTAGCATTACTAAATTCACCCTCTGGGAACCTCATTCTGCAAATATTAGATACACTAAATTCAGGCTTGGGAACAGAATTGTTTTTTAATTTGATAATGACAACAAACAGCATGTTTTTTGTTAAATTGAGCAAGGTGACTCAATCTAAAAAAATCTGAACAACAGTCACTCAAGGAACCTTTATACCAAATATGAATCCATTCGCCCCAATGGAATTTGAGAAGTTATTTTAAGAATTACTATGGTGGGAAATTGTTATGGTCCTAGCTTCGCAACTATTTGACCCGGTGACTTCATTTGAACAAATCTGAAAGTGAGTCACCTAGGGAACATCCACACCAAATATGAACCCATTCGGTCCTATGGATCTGGAGAAGAATATGTTCAAAGAATTGTTGACGGACGGACAGATGGATGGACGGACAAATGGACAGACGGATGGACGAGGAGTGATGACTGTAGCTCCACCGGAGACTTCATCTTAGGTGAGCTAAAAAGCTGTAAGTATTCTCTATTTACATGGCTTTATGGGAGCGTTTTAGCATTGAAACTATTCAAGTTGACTTCAAGCCTTGAAATAGTGTGCCTGTCATTTGCAGAATGAGGACCCAGAGGGTGAATTTAGTGATGCTACCCCGCATAGCGGGCTAGCATCACCAAATTCACCCTCTGGGGACCTCATTCTGCTTACACCTCAACAGAATGAGGTTCCCAGAGGGTGAATTTGGTGATGCTAGCCTGCTATGCAGGGTAGCATCACTAAATTCACCCTCTGGGAACCTCATTCTGCAAATGACAGACACACTATTGCAAGGCTTATATATCAGTGTTATAACGGCAATTGGGAGAGGGGGTTATGTATAAGTGGATCGCACTTGTACTCCAATCCCAATGCCAATCTGTATTGTTATATACTTATTGGTAATAAATATGTTTAAACAAAGGCTTTGAACTTGACTTACCCTTTTGAATGGCTGAGCCATTCTCCTGAGAAATCGCTTTGATATCTGGATTGATTCATCAGTAGAGAGATTACAGTAACCATCTGTTAGATGTTCCTGTATCCACTTAGGTAGCTTTCCTCGCTTGTCAGCCCGGGCGAACCTCTGGGAATTAGAAATAATTAAATTGTCAATGACACTTTAGACCAACTAGGGCCATGTAAAGAGTATTTCATTAGATTTGAAAAAAATGTCACCGACCTTGGAATCGAATTAAAACTTGATTCAAACATTTCAAATTGGGCCCGCCCATGTTTCCATAATCGACTTTATTATTCTTGTCCTTCTGAAGTATCATACAACATCTGTCCTCAAACATGGTATGGGTATGGTTTGCGTGTAGTCCAAAAGGAGTGCCCAATTTTAGAACAGCAGTCAATCTCAGTGGTAAATTACAACAAGAGCATTGCTAGGGCGTGGCAAAAAACGCACATGTTAATTCCAACAAATGACCAAAATTTTAATTTGACCTGTATTCTGAGCTAGTAAACTTACATAACAAATTTCATTCCATTCAGTTCAGACTTACTTAAGTTATCATCCAGACACAAAAATTTAGTGCAAATTACAACAAAATTGGACGTAACTCTTGTGAATATTGGCAGGCGGAAATCAAATTTGAACTTGACCTGTGTTTTGTGCTTGTAAACCAATATCCGAATTTTATTCTATTCAGTTGAGACTATCTAAAATTATCATCTGGAAACCAAAAGCGAATGGATGGATGGACAGACCGACAGATGGATGGATGGCTGGACAGTCCAATAACATAATACGTCTCATTTTTTAATAAAAGGATTATAAAAATAAAAGCGTTATTTGAAGGTACATGTACAAGCGAAATGTACTTATTCGAGTTCTTCCACTTCCATTAAGCCTTCATTTCTAGTGCACCATGTGATCAATGTAAACAGAAGTTCATGTGGATGCAATAAGATAACAGTTTGATGTCTGTGATGTAGGGCTGCAACGATTCATCATGAATTCACTGTATCGTGATATACTTTCAAACGATATGCCTATCTTATCGTGTCATGTGTATCACGATACAGGAAATCAAGTAATGTCTGAAGATGGGCTAGTGAAAAAAGCAAAACCTGCAATTATCTTTCAAGTTTACATGTATACTATATATATTTGACTATCTAGCCAACAATTAAACTACCGGTAGTTATAAACTTGTTGTTTCTGATAATTCAGGCGGAATTCATTTGGAAACACTAATTAAGTGTATCATGAAATGTATCGTATCATTGATCATGTATCATGATTCATATCGTATCGTGACCAAGTGTATCATTGCAGCCCTATGGTGATGGGAGATATTAATGCTCGTTAGAACTACAGGTCACGATATAGAAATCTCGGACTCGATTCATCAGTTAGATGTTCCTGTATCCACTTAGGTAGCTTTCCTCGCTTGTCGGCTCTTGCAAACCTCTGGTTAATAGAAATGGAGAAATTGTCAATGACACTGTCATTCAACCAGGGCCATGCATAGCTTCGAGTTTTTAACTGTTTCTATACTAAATACTCATTATCGATTAGATATCCCTTAGGAAATATTCAGATAATAAGTTCAAAAAACGACCATAGAACAAGCCTTGAAATAGTGTGCCTGTCATTTGCAGAATGAGGTCCCCAGAGGGTGAATTTAGTGATGCTACCCCGCATAGCGGGCTAGCATCACCAAATTCACCCTCTGGGAACCTCATTCTGCTGAGTTGTAAGCAGAATGAGGTCCACAGAGGGTGAATTTGGTGATGCTAGCACGCTATGCGGGGTAGCATCACCAAATTCACCCTCTGGGGACCTCATTCTGCAAATGACAGACACGCTATTTCAAGGCTTGCCATAGAATAGGACTCCTTCTGCACCTTCTATTATCTGTTGTCTGCTTATATATCCTGAACATACCTCCCATTGAATAATAGACCATTCCAGTATATACTGTTATAACTGAATGGGAGAATCCATTTAGTAAAGAAATGGTTGAAAAGCTCTGACCGTAGATAATGCTCCTAAGAAATAATAGAATATCCTGGTATATCTAAACATTTATCCTTTTACATATCCTTTATTGTTCGATTTATAGGATGACGCGATCATGTTATGTGCATCTATCCAATAAATGATTAATAGAAATGTTTAAAGGGTCAATGACTACGTAATTCAGGTTTAAATTGACACGGGTAAGATGCTATGTAACTAACGCAGAAAGGGTCAGTACTACGGATCGGACGGCTGGTTCGATTGGGGCAGGAATCAGTCTAATGCGCAAAATTCAGCAACAACTGTCTAAGTTTCTAGTTCATACAGAATGATAAGTCAGAAATATCTAAATACAACCAGATTTGTAACTCTGGTAAAACGTCAGAGAAAAAACCTGTAGTATGGCTGGAGGGATCACGTTACTAAGTTTTCAGATTGTTGCAGTTTTGGACCAGGAACCAGTCTATTCAACAAGGACATTGAGTGCGCGCAATTGAACTCTCTAAGATCATGTAAGTGAACCCACTAAGATCATGTAAATGAACCCACTAAGATCATGTAAATGAACCTACTAAGATCGTATATAATGAGTCCACTATACAGACCTGAGATCGCAGAAATGACAAGAGATTGCGCCGACGGTGCTGGCATATGGACAAACCATGGGTAAGATATCGGCTTAAACGGGAAAAAACCCAACATTTTCATATAAACAAAGATAAATAACTGCATAAGGGAAAATATGAACAAATCGATTGAACACTAAATTTTATTGCCATCATAATAGTGAACATCCATAACAAATTTCATTGATATCCCTCAACCAGTGGTGGAGATACGGACAAAAAAACTAAAATTCCAAATCTACAAAAATGAATAACTCTAGAACGAAAAACTGGAAAAAATTGATCGAACACTCAATAAAACAATTGAACACCAATTGATTGCACTTATAGTAGTGAACATCCATACCAAATTTCATTGAGATTCGTCAACCTGTGGTGGAGAAATCTGCTCAGAGGGACAAAAAAAAATCCGGAAAAACTATTGAACACTCCGTTGAATGCCCTCATAGTAGTGAACATCCATACCAAATTTCATTCAGATCTGACAACTGGTGTTTGAGATAAATGCCTGGATGGACAGACAGATGGACGGATGGAAAAAGTAGGAATAGATGTCAGGACGGATGGATGGACAGACGGAAGGACAAGGTCAACCCAGTATACCCCTCATTCTCTTCCGAGAGTGGGGGTATATAATGACAGACAACAGCTATATAGCAATTTTCATTTACTGAGCAATTATATCAACTTTGAGACGAAAATCTGATGTTGTAAATGTGCTTTTACTTCCATGAAATAGAAACTTAACTCTTTCAGTGCCAGGGGCCGATCTCATCGGCCCTAATTTACAGTCTGTAGAGTGCCAGGGCCGATGAGATCGGGGTTTAATTTTGTTTGGGTATGCTTAAGCATGCTATAGCGAATTTAAAAACAAACTGGACAAGTCCTTAGGGGCATGTTATAACTCAAAACTATCACCAATTATTTATAGTAATAATTTTGATGCCCATGAAAAACGTAAGATTCCCTGGCACTAAAACTACAAAATAAGCCTGGCACTGAAAGAGTTAGCCCTTTACCCAACAAAACGGCCAAAACCGGCCAAATAAAGCTTCAACAGCCTAAAATATCTTCGGTCTGTCTCAATAGAACCATACAAATATGGATATCATTGGAACCGGCTCCTTGACCACATTGTGATAGTTACAGTTATGCCCTGTGCCAATGCATTCTCTTATATATGCGAGTCGACCATAGGTCGCCTCGCATATATAAGAGAATGCATTGGCCTAAAACAAATCTTTTTTTAACACTTAATACCATTTTTTCTTACATTCTTTAACAATTTTATAATTTTTAATGTGTTAAGCCAATGCATTCTCTTATATATGCGAGGCGACCTATGGTCGACTCGCATATATAAGAGAATGCATTGGCACAGGGCCGTTCTGTTGGGTAAAGGGTTAAGACAGTTTTTGCCACATTTCACGCATTAGACTGGACATTAGGCCTAAACAAATAATACCTTTGTTTCCGCTAACAAGCTAAAAAAAATTAGGGTAGGTAGGTAGGCTTAACTTTTTTTTTTTTGTTAACTTTTTTTTTTTCAGTATCTTTAAAAATAACTGTATAATACTTGTCAATAACCCAAAATATGCACTTCTTAGCCCCAATCAGGTTAACCCAGATGACAGAGGAACTAGAAACTCCAATTCAATCTTACTGTACATATGCTTTAATATTTACATATATACTAGTCTATATACTAAGATAGTCTTTGATAATCCTAATATTTCCTATATGGTCTGGCGACAACTGGAGTCAGTCCAGCACCACTGCACTGTTCACATATTGGAGTGACCGTCTTGTACCGATCTCTTAAGGATGGCTTCACAACACCACCTTCTCCGCATTCAGTGAAGGATCTAGGTATTTTTTGGGGACACCTGTTTTTGGGCAATGATATGCCGAAGGCATAACCTGAAGGCCTGATTGGAGGAATGTTTGGGAAGGGTGACCCCCCTGATGATGGTGGGGGTTCTTCCCCTGGAAAATGTTTGAAAATCCATTGCATTTAGATCTAATCTAAGGCTCTTTGAGTCAGTATTTTGAATTTTACAGAGAGGTCAATTTTATCAAGTTTCTCAAGCATAACTTTGGAACTTTTTATATATGTATGGATTGGAAATGCTTATAAGTTATTGTCAGATATCTTTTGGTTCTATGGATTATGCTTATCGGAAGCCTTATCCTGCTTGAAATTAGACTTGCCATCATCACCCTAATTCATAAATAGGCTATTTTATAAAATTCAAGTGAGACACATACCGTACATAATATACTACATGTACATGTAATACAGAATTCCTACATGTACATGTAGTACAGAAACAATGTACATGTATTAAGATAGTAATGACTATATATGGTACTAATCTCTATGTTAATTTTTCATTTGGTATTATGAGATCCCACTTGATAAGTTAATGATAACCAGGTTGATTTGATCAAATTGTTAATGTTCCTGTGCTGTAATTGATTGAAATACTGAAGTTTGAACGCTGAATGATAACATACCGTACCTGAACTCAAATTATTTGAAGTTTTCACAGATGAAAGCTAGATAAAGCCAAACATACTTTACAGTATGATTCCAACTGTTAAACTTAAATCTTTTTGTAAACTTAAATTTCTTATGTCAATATATATAAATATATAAATGTTTTGCATCTTGTTATGATATGAATTGGGACCTAAATTAAATAAAAAAAAAAAAATTAAATAAAAAAAAAAAAAATTTCCATTTTTTTTTTCTTCCAATGGCAATAAAAAGTTTAGGGTCGGCGGTTTAAAATAGGGTCGGTCGGGTTAGCGGAAACAAACGTATTTTTTATTTAGGCCTTAGACTGGACATTAGACCGGACATTAGACCGGACATTAGACCGGACATTAGACCGGACATTAGACTGGACATTAGACTGGACATTAGACTGGACATTAGACTGGACATTAGATCGGACATTAGACCGGACATTAGACCGGACATTAGACTGGACATTAGACTGGACATTAGACTGGACATTAGACTGGACATTAGATCGGACATTAGACCGGACATTAGACTGGACATTAGACTGGACATTAGACTGGACATTAGACTGGACATTAGACCGGACATTAGACTGGACATTAGACTGGACATTAGACTGGACATTAGACCGGACATTAGACCGGACATTAGACTGGACATTAGACTGGACATTAGATTAGACTGGACATTAGACTGGACATTAGATTAGACTGGACATTAGACTGGACATTAGACCGGACATTAGACTGGACATTAGACTGGACATTAGACTGGACATTAGATTAGACTGGACATTAGACTGGACATTAGACCGGACATTAGACTGGACATTAGACTGGACATTAGACTGGACATTAGACTGGACATTAGACTGGACATTAGACTGGACATTAGACCGGACATTAGACTGGACATTAGACTGGACATTAGATTAGACTGGACATTAGACTGGACATTAGATTAGACTGGACAGTTTTTGCCACATTTCACGCATTAGACTGGACATTAGACTGGACATTAGACTGGACATTAGACTGGACATTAGACCGGACATTAGACCGGACATTTCACGCATTAGACTGGACATTAGACTGGACATTAGACTGGACATTAGACTGGACATTAGACTGGACATTAGACTGGACATTAGACCGGACATTAGACTGGACATTAGACTGGACATTAGACCGGACATTTCACGCATTAGACTGGACATTAGACTGGACATTAGACTGGACATTAGACCGGACATTAGACCGGACATTAGACCGGACATTAGACTGGACATTAGACTGGACATTAGACTGGACATTAGACTGGACATTAGACCGGACATTTCACGCATTAGACTGGACATTAGACTGGACATTAGACTGGACATTAGACTGGACATTAGACTGGACATTAGACTGGACATTAGACTGGACATTAGACCGGACATTTCACGCATTAGACTGGACATTAGACTGGACATTAGACTGGACATTAGACTGGACATTAGACTGGACATTAGACTGGACATTGCCCGAATCAAACTAGCCACCTGATTGATAGTAACCTGACCCTTTCTGCCATAGAATGTGGGTAAATTTTCCTCCAATCTGGGCTATCACATCACAAAGGATAACCAAATCCGATAATCACACCCATGTTACAAGGTGAAACAATCGCACAAACGAATCATTATATGCCCCAAACCTCCTTAATTAATTAACCCTTTGAGTGCCAGCGGCCGATCTAATCGGCCCTAAACCTACACAATAAGTCTGTTAAAGAATATAATAAAATATATTAAAATTGTGCAAAATTGTAAAAAAAAAAAAATGTTAGGCCAATGCATTCTCTTATATGCTCGACTCGCATATATAAGAGAATGCATTGGCACAGGGTATATGGGTTGATACAAAAATCGGACCTGGCACTCAAAGGGTTAAAATAAGCTAGTTACCTTGTCGGCAAATATCATGATGCCATAATCAGTTTTTCCACGAATTGCTCTGCCGACGCACTGGGCTGAATGTCTCATTGCGTCAAACGTTAGGAAATCATTTTCGCGAATCTGGAACTGGTCTCTCAGGTACTCCAGTCTCGCCTGCAATGATTGTTTTAAATATCTATGTAGAGATTTTCCAACAAAAAGATCTTTTTTATGAAACCTATTTTAATGAACATTTGAATTATTAGAAATGTCTTATGTTAAAATTATATCAATTGAAGATGGTCTATCTCTTCGCAGAAAGTTTTATATAGATTGCGGGCTATAAAATAATAGATATGAAGAAGGCACCTGTCCAGAAAGGTTTCTATAAAAAGTGTAACAAGAAGGAGAACTCTATCTTGACAGTAATCAAGCCTTGAAATAGGGTGTCTGTCATTTGCAGAATGAGGTCCCCCGAGGGTGAATTTAGTGATGCTACCACGCATAGCGGGCTAGCATCACCAAATTCACCCTCTGGGAACCTCATTCTGCAGCAGTGTAAG
This sequence comes from Siphonodentalium dalli, assembly GCA_032622095.1. Taxonomy (NCBI): domain Eukaryota; kingdom Metazoa; phylum Mollusca; class Scaphopoda; order Gadilida; family Siphonodentaliidae; genus Siphonodentalium; species Siphonodentalium dalli. The sequence continues at coordinate 210,036,147 of CP136066.1, forward strand.
CAGAATGAGGTCCCCAGAGGGTGAATTTGTTGATGCTAGCCCGCTATGCGGGGTAGCATCACTAAATTCACCCTCTGGGGACCTCATTCTGCAAATGACAGACATCCTATTTCAAGGCTTGCCAGTAATGTCAATCATGGCAAATTGCATTTAAACTTTAGATTTCACCATGATCTTACGATAAAAGAAAACCACTTTATTATGCCTTTATAGACATATAATATACCCAATCTTCAGTTTAATCCGTATTTTATTCATAAAATAATCTTGAAATCGGGATTTATAAAAATAATGTTGTTGTTGTTATTGTGCTCCAGAAGAGATGGACCATCTTTAAAAGTTTACTTGCTTGATTTTTGCCAAATGAAAATAATTTTTGCCATACCTTTAATTTCCTGCTTTGTGTGTAAACGTAAGGAACACCAAACATGATCACATTATATCTGATATGTATGTTATGAGACCACATACCTTTAATTTCCTGCTTTGTGTGTAAACGTAAGGAACACCAAACATGATCACATTATATCTGATATGTATGTTATGAGACCACATACCTTTAATTTCCTGCTTTGTGTGTAAACGTAAGGAACGCCAAACATGATCACATTATATCTGATATGTATGTTATGAGACCACATACCTTTAATTTCCTGCTTTGTGTGTAAACGTAAGGAACGCCAAACATGATCACATTATATCTGATATGTATGTTATGAGACCACATACCTTTAATTTCCTGCTTTGTGTGTAAACGTAAGGAACGCCAAACATGATCACATTATATCTGATATGTATGTTATGAGACCACATACCTTTAATTTCCTGCTTTGTGTGTAAACGTAAGGAACACCAAACATGATCACATTATATCTGATATGTATGTTATGAGACCACATACCTTTAATTTCCTGCTTTGTGTGTAAACGTAAGGAACACCAAACATGATCACATTATATCTGATATGTATGTTATGAGACCACATACCTTTAATTTCCTGCTTTGTGTGTAAACGTAAGGAACACCAAACATGATCACATTATATCTGATATGTATGTTATGAGACCACATACCTTTAATTTCCTGCTTTGTGTGTAAACGTAAGGAACGCCAAACATGATCACAGCTCTGCCAAGATGATGGTCTGAAACAGAGATTTAAATCTGACAAATTTCTAAAGGATTGTTCAGACATGTCTGTTGCGTTTCATCGGTTGTGCATTGATTTCTAAAGGATTGTTCAGACATGTCTGTTGCGTTTCATCGGTTGTGCATTGATTTCTAAAGGATTGTTCAGACATGTCTGTAGCATTTCATCGGTTGTGCATTGATTTCTAAAGGATTGTTCAGACATGTCTGTAGCATTTCATCGGTTGTGCATTGATTTCTAAAGGATTGTTCAGACATGTCTGTTGCGTTTCATCGGTTGTGCATTGATTTCTAAAGGATTGTTCAGACATGTCTGTAGCATTTCATCGGTTGTGCATTGATTTCTAAAGGATTGTTCAGACATGTCTGTTGCATTTCATCGGTTGTGCATTGATTTCTAAAGGATTGTTCAGACATGTCTGTTGCGTTTCATCGGTTGTGCATTGATTTCTAAAGGATTGTTCAGACATGTCTGTTGCGTTTCATCGGTTGTGCATTGATTTCTAAAGGATTTTTCAGACATGTCTGTTGCGTTTCATCGCTTGTGCATTGGCATCAGGGTGCCTGTTGGGCTGAGATATTCTTTTGCCAATTTTACTGCCAAATGAAAATAATTTTTGCCAAATTTGTTTAAAAGTTGCCAAATGCTATCGGTTCTCTACAATATTGAGTCCTATGTTTCAACAATCACTGTTTGTCAATTTTTTTTAATTTCGTCGACTTGCTGAATTTTTCTTTCACTCTGGTGTTGATGTATGCAGTGATAGCGATATGGAAGCAGTCAATTGTTAATAATTGTCGCCTTTTGTTCATACAATAGAACAATAAACCAGTCATCGAACAAACAAATTATACAAGGGCTGCTTCATCGAGAGAGCACCCCGAAAACAAAGGGATTAGCTTTGTAAACGCCACCACCATGGGTAACAAGAGCACTGCCAGGCATGGCTTAATATGCCCGTATGCAAAGTAAATCATTGTCATCTTTCAAGACCTATCAAAGAATATTGGCTATCAGGTACCAAACACCAATTTGAATTTGACCTGTATTGTGAGGTAATAAACTAATAAAGAATATGAGTACAATATAATAGTGCAAATATCATCTGGAAAGCAAGAATATGCCAAATTTCTAAGTTGAAAAGGCCCACAACTCCAAAGAAAATAATCATTGAACCAAACCCAAATTTGAACTTGACCTGTATTTTGGTATGACTGAGCCACCCACATTAGTTGTGATCAAATAATCCAAACTAAGTTATCATCCGGAAAAAAACTGTTGACGTAAAAATTGAATTTTACTAGTCGAAATATATAATATTTATAAATAATATTACTTTTTCCTTAAGGGAAGCCCGAAACTGAACTATATGGATTACGTCTCCGGCCTTGTGTCAATCAGGAGGGTTAAAATTTTATTGCTGTGCCGACCCCACTCACATCCGTGTCCAGATTAGTCTCGCATGAATACACCCGCATTCTATCTATTGTCTAGTCAGTTTTTTATTTCCGACTTAATCATGAGATTTGCGAGTCGCGGGGTTGGGAATGGCACCACCATGGGAGGGATCTATGATAGTTCAGTTTCGGGCTTCCCTTAAGGAAAAAGTAATATTATTTATAAATATTATATTTTTCCGCCAAGGAGAAGCCCTCAACTGAACTATATGGATTAGAATGCAAGCCCAGGAGGAGGCACGAGCAATAAAGTTAATTAATATCCAAATTCGATGGGAATGTACTCTTCCGAAACATGATTCATGTAAATGTGATTTAGTCATGAATCAGATATGATTATGTTACGTGAAAGAGCTCCCAATTCAGATTACGACATTGCTCAAATGTGTACCGCCCGCCCCCCTTGTTTTTGGAATAAACATCCCAGGTAGTGCCATATAATTCATGCTAGCGAGACAACCGAGCAAGTATAACTTTGCTGCATCCTATTCTCTTTGTCATCTTCTTCGCTCTCTCGACAGTTCACATTATGAACTGATGTCACATGCAGCCATTGTGTAGGCCATAAGATATCAGAATGCTTATGATACACCAGGGAGCAAATTAACTGGAATCGCATCGCGATTTGCCACTGAAATGTGGATACCGGTAATAGCGAGGAATTTCTTTATACATGTATGATGTTATAAAAATGCTATCTAATCATGTCAATGTGAGATTATTTGCTAATCAGATATCGAAAGTAAATTGCTCCCTGTGATACACAAACCAGATATAAAAATGATATGCTGCAGATATCATAGCGAGGTATGAGGTTTCATTATATCATGCCACACATCTGTACTCCAGCCTCGTATAATGTAGAGAGCAGGGAACGCCATCATGATCCAAGGTATCATTGCATACCAGTATATATGGGATTAGAGAACACCACAGCGGACTTGATGAACAAGCATAGAAGCATCAGTGATCTATGATGGCGCACATAACGAGTGTCGGGTACATTTCGAAATGATCAAATGTAGCAGAATGATCAAAATTGCAAAATGACCGGTGAAGGAGTGGCCTGGAGGTATCCCGAAGGTATTACGATTCCAGGAGATTGGACCCCATCGTGTGGAGATGTGGGCCACTGCACCGTGGGGAAGAGATAGAAGGCTGGTTGGTGCAGCTCTTGGAGGCACGCAACAAGACTTCCCCACCCAGATCATTCAGCCTTTCTTTCCTACCGGTGAAGGAGTGGCCTGGAGGTATCCCTAAGGTATTACGATTCCAGGGGATTGGACCCCATCTTGTGGAGATGTGGGCCCCTGCACCATGGGGAAGAGTTAGAAGGTTGGTTGGTGCAGCACTTGGAGGCACGCAACAACAAGTCTTCCCCACCCAGATCATTCAGCCTTTCTTTCCTACCGGTGAAGGAGTGGCCTGGATGTATCCCGAAGGTATTACGATTCCAGGGGATCGACTGGACCCCATCTTGTAATGATGTGGGCCACTGCACCATGGGGAAGAGTCAGAAGGCCATTTGGCTGGTGCGCTATGTCTAGACTATGAGAGCAAGAGCGTCACGTGACAACGAGTCTACCCCACCCAGAACATCCTCCAAAGGCTATTTTTTCTCTTTCTTCTTTTTATTACTTCTTTCTTTTTCTTTTCTTCTTTTTTCTTTTATAAAAGAATCCTCGTCCGACAGTGTGCCTGACGACCCACTGTCGACCCGCGATTCTTGCTCATCGTCGTCAAACCTGCCGACGCCATGCGATGCAGAGAAGCATGTCAAGATCGACGCCAACAGAATTGGCTGCATCAGGTTGGGATACCAGACTGTGGAAGAGGCCTACTCTGAAATGGTTCGACGCAAGACAAATGCTCTTGCATTTGGGATAAGTAGCTATGGCCTGTCCAAGGTCACCCCCTCAAATTCTGGGGCATCATCAAGCTGCGCCCCCAAGGCCAGAGGGAATAAGTTCTGATGAGCCATTTGATCAGAGGAAGCCCCTTCCATGGAATCCCCCAAATGCAGGTGGTCCTGACCAAACTGGAATAAATGTCGATGACATACCACTATGATCGCATGACGGCGGAGGAGCAGGCCCGGATGTATCCCGAAGGTATTACGATTCCAGGGGATCGACTGGACCCCATCTTGTAATGATGTGGGCCACTGCACCATGGGGAAGAGTCAGAAGGCCATTTGGCTGGTGCGCTATGTCTATGAGAGCATAAGCGTCACGTGACAACGAGTCTTCCCCACCCAGAACAGCCGCCAAAGGCTACTCCCAGGTGCCCAATAAACAGATCTTCGTGGCAGGAATCCAGGCCGAAATCAAAATACTGATGGAAATTTCACTCTATGTGGAATAATAGTATATCGATGTGAATTTTTTCGAAATTTAATAATCGTATTGCCACTACCATTAGGCACCTGAGAGAAAGGTGCCGGAGCAATCGCCCGTGAAGATTGGTTTCCCGAATCAACCGCATGCAGCACCCGCCTACCATTGGTTCAACTGCCGTAGCAGGACCTGGGGGGCCAGAACTGGTCCTGCCCGAGGTAAAGACTGGTACGGTTGCTCAAAGTAGGTAATCATTGACTAATATGCCCTTACCCAACTATAACAAGTAATACACCCGTGAATGAGCAACCTGCACGGTGTGTGGCCATCAAATTCGAATCATGTTCGACTGCAAGACATGCTGTTAGTTATAACAAAGCAAGGTTAATATACATAACACAATACAACCTAGGTTATTGTAATATAAAGTAAGGTTAATATAAAATCACGTTATACCCCTGGCCACGTGATCTTACCTGCTATGACAGGTAAGATACTGTCTTTTCTCGTATATGAGGACGATGAGTTCCGAATGCACATAGGCAAGAACTAGGCGGTTTCCGTTAGGAAAGTGCGCTTACAGCGGACGTGAAGATACGAATGCCTGTATTTTCGTCATGATTGTATCGAATCGTTTTGTCACATAATCAGTGGATATGTCGATGATATACCACTATGATCACATGACTGCGGAGGAGCAGGCCCGGATGTATCCCGAAGGTATTACTATTCCAGGGGATCGACTGGACCCCATCTTGTAATAATGTGGGCCACTGCACCATGGGGAAGAGTCAGAAGGCCATTTGGCTGGTGCGCTATGTCTATGAGAGCAAGAGCGTCACGTGACAACGAGTCTTCCCCACCCAGAACAGCCGCCATAGACGAAGAGCCATAGACGAAGAGCCATGTCATGGCCGGTTTCGGAAATATATTGGCAGTAGATGTGCGCAATATAAACGCTGCGCATGTAAGCTCGCTTTAGACATGTAACAATACAATAGCAGTCCTTTCTGCGCAATATAAATGTGTTGCATGTAACTGCGCATCATACACGAGTGAAAGCTATGTGGCAGAATATCGTTTTGATATATGTGGAAATAGAAGTTAGTGAGCCAAGTGATGGTCTCTACTGGAAAGACTATTGGCAGTGAATCTGGAGCACGTGACAATATGTATTCTTTCTATTTCGCTGTTTGCCGTTATCATTCACTGATGAAACTGCAAAGTATGTCAGTATTGGGATGAAAACTGTTCACCATATGTAAGCATACTAGTAGTCAGTTCTGACAGCATACATGAGGCCCTGATACGATATGATTGTCATGTACAATGTATGGAACTATTACGGCGTGCAATACATCATTGCAAGCTCGCCCACGCCGAGGCATATTAGAGCCTACGGTAAGATGGCTTAGTGTCAGGCCACAAAGTTTTCACTTCATTGCAGTTGGTGAACAATAGTTCGTAGGAACCCAAACTGTACATACATGGATGTAAAGAATGCAACACAATATTTAGAACGTCAGACAACACATCAATTCGAAGTGTGGTTATATATGTGATAACGAATACCATCCCCCTGTTACGGAGTGTTAGTAACTATTGTACTGATGATACAATGAGTTATATGATATTTAATCGTGATAGACAAGGTAGAATTTTCGAAATACCTTGAAGTCGATGTAATGTGTTATTACATTTGTCATGTGTCTAACAAGACCACGCGCTCATACATACTGGCGGGCGTAGATTCGCAGGTATTGATCGTTAAAACAATATTACAGATCGCTCAGTCGAAAGAAATGTGAATTGTCATCTGATAGTGATAACAAGTACTATCTTTCGTATTTATTCATGTAAATTATTACAAAGGAGGATATGGCTGTCCTGTGCAACTTTCTGCGAATTAACAGAGCAGTGCCATGTATGATTTGGCAGTATACATTAGGATACAAAGCAACGGAACTTACGAAATAACCGAAGCGAGTCGACGGAAACTTATGTAAAGTGAAACACGTGTAGCACGAAATTAGGAGACATCGCATACCGTACTACATTGCGTCCTCAATTGTAAGTCATGATAGTCATCACGCCGTATGTGTGGCACAATATGCACTATGTGGTTTTGCCACAAGTAAGCTATGTGCTTCTTTAGTCATTGTCAAGATGGCCATCTTAATTCCAATTGTTGGAAGATAAAGCCGTCTTGAGGAAAACAGAAAACACGGAAACAAATTACGGATACAGTGAAACGAAAAAAGTTCCCGTTTCGGATGTGAGAAATATTAATTAACTATCGGGTACAATAAATTGCAAGTTTGTAATATCAACAATAAATATTGAGTCGATAAACTCGCAACACAGAAAGATACAACCTTGAGAAAATAGAAACGATCCTGTCCTGGCGAGGAGGAATAAAAACTGACTAGACAATAGATAGAATGCGGGTGTATTCATGCGAGACTAATCTGGACACGGATGTGAGTGGGGTCGGCACAGCAATAAAATTTTAACCCTCCTGATTGACACAAGGCCGGAGACGTAATCCATATAGTTCAGTTGAGGGCTTCTCCTTGGCGGAAAAAGGCCCATAACTCAGGTAAAAATCACCGGGTTGAAACCCAAATTTGAACTTGACCTGTATTTTGGTATGACCGAGCCACATACCAAGTTTAGTTGTGATCAAATAATCCAAACTCAAGTTATCAACCAGAAACCAAAATGTTGACAGACAGACGAACTGATTACATAATACAAACCATTTTTTTTTTCTCAAACAGGAAGATAAAAATTCCACCACTCAATACTAATGCAATCAAATTAACTACATCTTGATCAAGGTGTTAACTTTTCCTAACCTTATAAGTCAACAGTAATTGTGAGATGAATGGTATTGGGCAACCAATATTTTCAATAACGTTCTTGAGGAATTGATTAGTCTCTTGCCAAAAAAATTGCCAAATGAAAATATTTTTGCCAAATGTAAACTATTTTTGCATTTGGCAAATTCAACAAGCAGGGCTTATATTTCGGCGAGAATCCAAATCTAGATACTCGTAAATATTCTCGCAAATTACCCTGGATTCTCGCGAAAAAGTATGTTTGGATTCTCGCAAAATCAAATGAAATATATGCACTGACAAGTGACAGGCCGCACTGGCAGCGCGAACCCTGGTAGGCATGTTGTGTTGAAATTGAAATGAGCAACATTACTCAGGCGGCTGCAATGTGTTCGCTTCAAAAAGCTAACATTACGTCAAGTTGATTATGACTTCAGTCCATATTAACCATTTCCGACAGCCCACTGAGTTTCAATTGTTAAGCTTGATAGCCATTATCAGGTGTGTCAAGGTGACATTTATCAGTGGTGGACAACAAATTTACAAACCCACGAAAAAGTCATAAATTGGACCCACTTGCAATAATTAACCCTTTCTATACTAAAGCATCAATGATGAGTAGTTATCCCTTAAGAAATGTTCAGATAATAAGTTTAACCCTTTCTATACTAAAGCATCATTGATGAGTAGTTATCCCATAGGAAATGTTCAGATAATAAGTTTAATCCTTTCTATACTAAAGCATCATTGATGAGTAGTTATCCCAAAGGAAATGTTAAGATAATAAGTTTAACCCTTTCTATATTACAGTATCATTGATGAGTAGTTATCCCATAGGAAATGTTCAGATAATAAGTTTAACCCTTTCTATATTACAGTATCATTGATGAATAGTTATCCCATAGGAAATGTTCAGATAATAAGTTTAACCCTTTCTATATTACAGTATCATTGATGAATAGTTATCCCATAGGAAATGTTCAGAAAATAAGTTTAACCCTTTCTATATTACAGTATCATTGATGAATAGTTATCCCATAGGAAATGTTCAGATAATAAGTTTAACCCTTTCTATATTACAGTATCATTGATGAATAGTTATCCCATAGGAAATGTTCAGATAATAAGTTTAACCCTTTCTATATTACAGTATCATTGATGAATAGTTATCCCATAGGAAATGTTCAGATAATAAGTTTAACCCTTTCTATATTACAGTATCATTGATGAATAGTTATCCCATAGGAAATGTTCAGATAATAAGTTTAACCCTTTCTATATTACAGTATCATTGATGAATAGTTATCCCATAGGAAATGTTCAGATAATAAGTTTAACCCTTTCTATATTACAGTATCATTGATGAATAGTTATCCCATAGGAAATGTTCAGATAATAAGTTTAACCCTTTCTATATTACAGTATCATTGATGAATAGTTATCCCATAGGAAATGTTCAGATAATAAGTTTAACCCTTTCTATATTACAGTATCATTGATGAGTAGTTATCCCATAGGAAATGTTCAGATAATAAGTTTAACCCTTTCTATATTACAGTATCATTGATGAGTAGTTATCCCAAAGGAAATGTTAAGATAATAAGTTTAACCATTTCTATATTACAGTATCATTGATGAATAGTTATCCCAAAGGAAATGTTAAGATAATAAGTTTAACCCTTTCTATATTACAGTATCATTGATGAGTAGTTATCCCAACGGAAATGTTCAGATAATAAGTTTAACCCTTTCTATATTACAGTATCATTGATGAGTAGTTATCCCATAGGAAATGTTCAGATAATAAGTTTAACCCTTTCTATATTACAGTATCATTGATGAGTAGTTATCCCATAGGAAATGTTCAGATAATAAGTTTAACCCTTTCTATATTACAGTATCATTGATGAGTAGTTATCCCATAGGAAATGTTCAGATAATAAGTTTAACCCTTTCTATATTACAGTATCATTGATGAGTAGTTATCCCATAGGAAATGTTCAGATAATAAGTTTAACCCTTTCTATATTACAGTATCATTGATGAGTAGTTATCCCAAAGGAAATGTTAAGATAATAAGTTTAACCCTTTCTATATTACAGTGTCATTGATGAGTAGTTATCCCATAGGAAATGTTCAGATAATAAGTTTAACCCTTTCTATATTACAGTATCATTGATGAGTAGTTATCCCATAGGAAATGTTCAGATAATAACTTTAACCCTTTCTATATTACAGTATCATTGATGAGTAGTTATCCCATAGGAAATGTTCAGATAATAAGTTTAACCCTTTCTATATTACAGTATCATTGATGAGTAGTTATCCCAAAGGAAATGTTAAGATAATAAGTTTAACCCTTTCTATATTACAGTATCATTGATGAGTAGTTATCCCATAGGAAATGTTCAGATAATAAGTTTAACCCTTTCTATATTACAGTATCATTGATGAGTAGTTATCCCATAGAAAATGTTCAGATAATAAGTTTAACCCTTTCTATATTACAGTATCATTGATGAGTAGTTGTCCCATAGGAAATGTTCAGATAATAAGTTTAACCCTTTCTATATTACAGTATCATTGATGAGTAGTTATCCCATAGGAAATGTTCAAATAATAAGTTTAACCCTTTCTATATTACAGTATCATTGATGAGTAGTTATCCCATAGGAAATGTTCAGATAATAAGTTTAACCCTTTCTATATTACAGTATCATTGATGAGTAGTTATCCCATAGGAAATGTTCAGATAATAAGTTTAACCCTTTCTATATTACAGTATCATTGATGAGTAGTTATCCCATAGGAAATGTTCAGATAATAAGTTTAACCCTTTCTATATTACAGTATCATTGATGAGTAGTTATCCCAAAGGAAATGTTCAGATAATAAGTTTAACCCTTTCTATATTACAGTATCATTGATGAGTAGTTATCCCATAGGAAATGTTCAGATAATAAGTTTAACCCTTTCTATATTACAGTATCATTGATGAGTAGTTATCCCATAGGAAATGTTCAGATAATAAGTTTAACCCTTTCTATATTACAGTATCATTGATGAGTCGTTATCCCATAGGAAATGTTCAGATAATAAGTTTAACCCTTTCTATATTACAGTATCATTGATGAGTAGTTATCCCAAAGGAAATGTTAAGATAATAAATTTAACCCTTTCTATATTACAGTATCATTGATGAGTCGTTATCCCAAAGGAAATGTTCAGATGATAAGTTTAACCCTTTCTATATTACAGTATCATTGATGAGTAGTTATCCCATAGGAAATGTTCAGATAATAAGTTTAACCCTTTCTATATTACAGTATCATTGATGAGTAATTATCCCAAAGGAAATGTTAAGATAATAAGTTTAACCCTTTCTATATTACAGTATCATTGATGAGTAGTTATCCCAAAGGAAATGTTAAGATAATAAGTTTAACCCTTTCTATATTACGGTATCATTGATGAGTAGTTATCCCATAGGAAATGTTCAGATAATAAGTTTAACCCTTTCTATATTACAGTATCATTGATGAGTAGTTATCCCAAAGGAAATGTTAAGATAATAAGTTTAACCCTTTCTATATTACAGTATCATTGATGAGTAGTTATCCCATAGGAAATGTTCAGATAATAATTTAACCCTTTCTATATTACAGTATCATTGATGAGTAGTTATCCCATTGGAAATGTTCAGATAATAAGTTTAACCATTTCTATATTACAGTATCATTGATGAGTAGTTATCCCAAAGGAAATGTTAAGATAATAAGTTTAACCCTTTCTATATTACAGTATCATTGATGAGTAGTTATCCCAAAGGAAATGTCAAGATAATAAGTTTAACCCTTTCTATATTACAGTATCATTGATGAGTAGTTATCCCATAGGAAATGTTCAGATAATAAGTTTAACCCTTTCTATATTACAGTATCATTGATGAGTAGTTATCCCATAGGAAATGTTAAGATAATAAGTTTAACCCTTTCTATATTACAGTATCATTGATGAGTAGTTATCCCATAGGAAATGTTCAGATAATAAGTTTAACCCTTTCTATATTACAGTATCATTGATGAGTAGTTATCCCATAGGAAATGTTCAGATAATAAGTTTAACCCTTTCTATATTACAGTATCATTGATGAGTAGTTATCCCAAAGGAAATGTTCAGATAATAAGTTTAACCCTTTCTATATTACAGTATCATTGATGAGTCGTTATCCCATAGGAAATGTTCAGATAATAAGTTTAACCCTTTCTATATTACAGTATCATTGATGAGTAGTTATCCCATAGGAAATGTTCAGATAATAAGTTTAACCCTTTCTATATTACAGTATCATTGATGAGTAGTTATCCCATAGGAAATGTTCAGATAATAAGTTTAACCCTTTCTATATTACAGTATCATTGATGAGTAGTTATCCCATAGGAAATGTTCAGATAATAAGTTTAACCCTTTCTATATTACAGTATCATTGATGAGTAGTTATCCCATAGGAAATGTTCAGATAATAAGTTTAACCATTTCTATATTACAGTATCATTGATGAGTAGTTATCCCATAGGAAATGTTCAGATAATAAGTTTAACCCTTTCTATATTACAGTATCATTGATGAGTCGTTTTCCCATAGGAAATGTTCAGATGATAAGTTTAACCCTTTCTATATTACAGTATCATTGATGAATAGTTATCCCATAGGAAATGTTCAGATAATAAGTTTAACCCTTTCTATATTACAGTATCATTGATGAGTCGTTTTCCCATAGGAAATGTTCAGATGATAAGTTTAACCCTTTCTATATTACAGTATCATTGATGAGTAGTTATCCCATAGGAAATGTTCAGATAATAAGTTTAACCCTTTCTATATTACAGTATCATTGATGAGTCGTTTTCCCATAGGAAATGTTCAGATAATAAGTTTAACCCTTTCTATATTACAGTATCATTGATGAGTCGTTATCCCATAGGAAATGTTCAGATAATAAGTTTAACCCTTTCTATATTACAGTATCATTGATGAGTCGTTATCCCATAGGAAATGTTCAGATGATAAGTTTAACCCTTTCTATATTACAGTATCATTGATGAATCGTTATCCCATAGGAAATGTTCAGATAATAAGTTTAACCCTTTCTATATTACAGTATCATTGATGAATCGTTATCCCATAGGAAATGTTCAGAAAATAAGTTTAAACCTTTCTATATTACAGTATCATTGATGAATCGTTATCCCATAGGAAATGTTCAGATAATAAGTTTAACCCTTTCTATATTACAGTATCATTGATGAATAGTTATCCCATAGGAAATGTTCAGATAATAAGTTTAACCCTTTCTATATTACAGTATCATTGATGAGTCGTTTTCCCATAGGAAATGTTCAGATGATAAGTTTAACCCTTTCTATATTACAGTATCATTGATGAGTAGTTATCCCATAGGAAATGTTCAGATAATAAGTTTAACCCTTTCTATATTACAGTATCATTGATGAGTCGTTTTCCCATAGGAAATGTTCAGATAATAAGTTTAACCCTTTCTATATTACAGTATCATTGATGAGTCGTTATCCCATAGGAAATGTTCAGATAATAAGTTTAACCCTTTCTATATTACAGTATCATTGATGAGTCGTTATCCCAAAGGAAATGTTCAGATGATAAGTTTAACCCTTTCTATATTACAGTATCATTGATGAGTAGTTATCCCATAGGAAATGTTCAGATAATAAGTTTAACCCTTTCTATATTACAGTATCATTGATGAGTAATTATCCCAAAGGAAATGTTAAGATAATAAGTTTAACCCTTTCTATATTACAGTATCATTGATGAGTAGTTATCCCAAAGGAAATGTTAAGATAATAAGTTTAACCCTTTCTATATTACGGTATCATTGATGAGTAGTTATCACATAGGAAATGTTCAGATAATAAGTTTAACCCTTTCTATATTACAGTATCATTGATGAGTAGTTATCCCAAAGGAAATGTTAAGATAATAAGTTTAACCCTTTCTATATTACAGTATCATTGATGAGTAGTTATCCCATAGGAAATGTTCAGATAATAATTTAACCCTTTCTATATTACAGTATCATTGATGAGTAGTTATCCCATTGGAAATGTTCAGATAATAAGTTTAACCATTTCTATATTACAGTATCATTGATGAGTAGTTATCCCAAAGGAAATGTTAAGATAATAAGTTTAACCCTTTCTATATTACAGTATCATTGATGAGTAGTTATCCCAAAGGAAATGTCAAGATAATAAGTTTAACCCTTTCTATATTACAGTATCATTGATGAGTAGTTATCCCATAGGAAATGTTCAGATAATAAGTTTAACCCTTTCTATATTACAGTATCATTGATGAGTAGTTATCCCATAGGAAATGTTAAGATAATAAGTTTAACCCTTTCTATATTACAGTATCATTGATGAGTAGTTATCCCATAGGAAATGTTCAGATAATAAGTTTAACCCTTTCTATATTACAGTATCATTGATGAGTAGTTATCCCATAGGAAATGTTCAGATAATAAGTTTAACCCTTTCTATATTACAGTATCATTGATGAGTAGTTATCCCAAAGGAAATGTTCAGATAATAAGTTTAACCCTTTCTATATTACAGTATCATTGATGAGTCGTTATCCCATAGGAAATGTTCAGATAATAAGTTTAACCCTTTCTATATTACAGTATCATTGATGAGTAGTTATCCCATAGGAAATGTTCAGATAATAAGTTTAACCCTTTCTATATTACAGTATCATTGATGAGTAGTTATCCCATAGGAAATGTTCAGATAATAAGTTTAACCCTTTCTATATTACAGTATCATTGATGAGTAGTTATCCCATAGGAAATGTTCAGATAATAAGTTTAACCCTTTCTATATTACAGTATCATTGATGAGTAGTTATCCCATAGGAAATGTTCAGATAATAAGTTTAACCATTTCTATATTACAGTATCATTGATGAGTAGTTATCCCATAGGAAATGTTCAGATAATAAGTTTAACCCTTTCTATATTACAGTATCATTGATGAGTCGTTTTCCCATAGGAAATGTTCAGATGATAAGTTTAACCCTTTCTATATTACAGTATCATTGATGAATAGTTATCCCATAGGAAATGTTCAGATAATAAGTTTAACCCTTTCTATATTACAGTATCATTGATGAGTCGTTTTCCCATAGGAAATGTTCAGATGATAAGTTTAACCCTTTCTATATTACAGTATCATTGATGAGTAGTTATCCCATAGGAAATGTTCAGATAATAAGTTTAACCCTTTCTATATTACAGTATCATTGATGAGTCGTTTTCCCATAGGAAATGTTCAGATAATAAGTTTAACCCTTTCTATATTACAGTATCATTGATGAGTCGTTATCCCATAGGAAATGTTCAGATAATAAGTTTAACCCTTTCTATATTACAGTATCATTGATGAGTCGTTATCCCATAGGAAATGTTCAGATGATAAGTTTAACCCTTTCTATATTACAGTATCATTGATGAATCGTTATCCCATAGGAAATGTTCAGATAATAAGTTTAACCCTTTCTATATTACAGTATCATTGATGAATCGTTATCCCATAGGAAATGTTCAGAAAATAAGTTTAAACCTTTCTATATTACAGTATCATTGATGAATCGTTATCCCATAGGAAATGTTCAGATAATAAGTTTAACCCTTTCTATATTACAGTATCATTGATGAATAGTTATCCCATAGGAAATGTTCAGATAATAAGTTTAACCCTTTCTATATTACAGTATCATTGATGAGTCGTTTTCCCATAGGAAATGTTCAGATGATAAGTTTAACCCTTTCTATATTACAGTATCATTGATGAGTAGTTATCCCATAGGAAATGTTCAGATAATAAGTTTAACCCTTTCTATATTACAGTATCATTGATGAGTCGTTTTCCCATAGGAAATGTTCAGATAATAAGTTTAACCCTTTCTATATTACAGTATCATTGATGAGTCGTTATCCCATAGGAAATGTTCAGATAATAAGTTTAACCCTTTCTATATTACAGTATCATTGATGAGTCGTTATCCCATAGGAAATGTTCAGATGATAAGTTTAACCCTTTCTATATTACAGTATCATTGATGAATCGTTATCCCATAGGAAATGTTCAGATAATAAGTTTAACCCTTTCTATATTACAGTATCATTGATGAATCGTTATCCCATAGGAAATGTTCAGATAATAAGTTTAACCCTTTCTATATTACAGTATCATTGATGAATCGTTATCCCATAGGAAATGTTCAGATAATAAGTTTAACCCTTTCTATATTACAGTATCATTGATGAGTCGTTATCCCATAGGAACTGTTCAGATAATAAGTTTAACCCTTTCTATATTACAGTATCATTGATGAGTCGTTATCCCATAGGAAATGTTCAGATAATAAGTTTAACCCCTTCTATATTACAGTATCATTGATGAGTCGTTTTCCCATAGGAAATGTTCAGATGATAAGTTTAACCCTTTCTATATTACAGTATCATTGATGAGTCGTTTTCCCATAGGAAATGTTCAGATAATAAGTTCATCAAACGACCAGAGGTCGTTTATTGATCTTGTTATCTAAACATTTCACTCAATAAAAAGGACTCCTTCTGCACATTTAGATATCTATCGTCTGCTTATATTACTGTACACCACTTCAAATCAATAATAAACGATTCCGATGTACACTTTTTAACTGACTGGAAGAATCCATTCAGTATAGAAAGGGTTAAACCTCATTCAATAATAGACAAACTCACCAAAATCTATTCCTTCTGAAACTTTTCCTCTTGCCACAGATAACAGCACTGCCCCTCTACCATTTTCACATGCCTGAAAATAGCATCAGCAAATTTTAAACATTATGTGCGATAGTTGGTTCATTTAGAATTAATCTACAATCTGGACAACCATTAGCTATTAACTGCATATCCTATGTAAAAACCACAAAGGGTATAACTCTGTAAGAAATCATCTGACCGGCAATGACCATTCCGATATTCAAACTCGACATATATAAGCCGTTTGTAATAGCTGGATTTTATCCCAGTGAATTTTGCTACAGCATCCCCAAAGGGCTGTCAGACAATTAACCCTTCCATGACTGGAGCTTCTTGAAATTTTGCGAACACCCTGTGCCAATGTATTCTCTTATACACATGTACAAGCTCATCTCCCATAGGGAGCCTCGCATATATAAGAGAAAACATTGACCGAACAATATTTACCTTGACCTGGTAAGCTAGTGCATTCTCTTATATATGCGAGGTTCCCTATGGAAGACTCGCATATATAAAAGAATGCACTAGCACAGGATCTTTAATGCTGCATATCCATGAAAGGGTTAAAAGACTTTGGAATCCTAATTGGCCTAACAAATTTTATAATATTTTTTATTATTGTTAAAGAATGTAAGACAAAATGATAAATAATTGTTAAAGAATGAAAGAATTAATGATAAATAATGATAAAAATTGTTAAAGAATGTAAGAAAAAATAAAAAAAACTATTAAGAATATAATAATATAATATATGCAAGTCGACCTTGCATTGGCACAAGGTCTTCAATGTTGTGCCAGTGCAGCTCCCATGAAAGGGTAATTGATACATACTTTTTGGTAATTCATCAAAGCTAACGTTGTCTCGGCAGCATCTTGTGTTTCTATAAATAGCAGCTTGTACTTCTGGATCTGGTCAATGATACCCTGAAAATTTATACAATATAATTATTGGTGAGAAAAAAAGTCCACCTAAAATTACGAACAGCTATTAATAACCCCTAATGAGGAGATTTATATTTTGACATCTTGAATTTTCTCTTGCCAATCCAAGACCATGTTTACAAATTGAATATGGTGTAACATATCTGTGCGCAACTATTATATAAATCAAGTATGTCTCACTATATTCCACATAACACCAGTGAAGAAAGATGACTTTTGAATATCGCCCGCAATACAAGTGTGCTATGGTTGTATATAAGTTGTTAAATCATGATATGCCTTCTTATATACATGTACAAGATATGTTTATTGTGGAGTACAGGTCGTTTCACTCGATCCAATGCCAGTGGATTATACTTGAAGGACATTGCCAAGACCAATGGTAAATAATGGTTGTACTCCCAGGTGCCTAATAATAGTGTCAGCATGCTTATTAATTTTTGAGAAAATTCACAACGATCACTATTATTTGGCATTGAGACATTCAGTGAATTTGCCATCACTATTATTATTTTCAGCATAAATCACCATCCATCAATATTATTAGGCCATCACAATTATTAGGCACCTGAGAGTAGGTGATTTCAGAAAACATGTATTGTTGTGTGGAATTGCTTGCCATATGCTATATGTAGATTGGATGACGCCAAGGACTTCCATATGCCTGTGAAGACTAATTTCTTCAAATTATGCTTTGAGGTATATAACTAGCTAGCTGTATGTGGTGTGGTGACAATCACAGACAATAATTATTGTATTATATGTTTTTGCAGGATTTTTCTATTTTGTACACGCATTGGAACTAAGTGATTGTGGAATGCATTTGAAATAAATTTTATAATAATAATAATTCTGAGCCATGATTGACTGGACTAACTCAAGTGGGAGAAGAGGAAATCTAATGTTTCATTCATTATGCTTTAACCCTTTCTATACTAAATGGATTCTCCCACCAAGTTAAATAAGTGTATATCGGAATGGTCTATTTTGATTTGGAGGGATTTTAAGGCGATAAAGCAGACAACAGATAAATAAAAGTGCAGACAGAGCCCTATTTATTGAGGGAAATGTTTAGATAATAAGTTCAACCAATGGCCTATGGTTATTTGTTGAACTTATTATCTGAACATTTCCTAAGGGAACTACTCGTCAATGATGCTTTAGTAAAGAACAAAATCAAACTGTAGCTGAAAATATCCAATTTGTTTATCACCTAATTTGTTGTTATGTAAGTTATATTACACAATTTCTATCAAAATTTTTTAAGTCGAAAGAGTGGGATAACTCTACAAAACAAGTCAGACGGACCTGATAATCGTAGGTGCAAGGTTCCCTTGGTACTAAAAATCTGTGCCAAGTTTTTAAAATGAAAGTGTCAATGACACTGTAGCTCAACTTAGGTAGGGGAATAATTTAATGGTCGACAGTAAATGGAGGAATAGGAAAAGTGCTAATTGAAATGTCTAAGTAAGACTAGATGTTCATGTCAATATCAACATTCTTAAAAGGTTTCATAATGATCGGATCAGGGATGTGGTGATTATGGTGTGCCAAAGGATTTATTGATGCAAAGAGTAAATTCTAAAATGGCCACCGGCAGCCATGTTTTTTTCCGAATTACCCCAAAATGACTTGTTCCCATCTACAGCCTTTACAAATCTCATAATGATCTGATCAAAGGTATGACCTGTAGCCTGTGCCAATGGATTTAGTCATGCAAAGAGTAAAATCCAAGATGGCTGCTGGCGGCCATGTTTTTCGGCCGAAAGACCCCAAAATGACTCGTTTCCCATCTACATGTCATTGTTAACATACATGACAAATTTCTTGAAGTTCCGACCAAAGCTACGACCTGTAGCCCGCACCAAAGGATTTATTCATGCAAAGAGTAAAATCCAATATGGCTGCTGGCGGACATGTTTTTTAGCCAAACGACCCCAAAATGACTCGTTCCCATCTACATGTTAATGTTAACATCCATGATAAATATCATGATGATCAGACAAACAGTACGACCTGTAGCCCGTGCCAATGGATTGAATTTTTAAATCCAAGATGGCTGCCAGCGGCCATGTTTTTTGGCCGTATGACCCCAAAATGACTCGTTCCCATAAACATGTCAATATCAATATTCATGACAAATTTCATAAAGGTCAGACCAAAGGTACGACCTGTAACCCGCGCCAAAGGATTTAGTCATGCAAAGAGTAAAATCCAAGATGGCTGCTGGCGGCCATGTTTTTCGGCCGAAAGACCCCAAAATGACTCGTTTCCCATCTACATGTCATTGTTAACATACATGACAAATTTCTTGAAGTTCCGACCAAAGCTACGACCTGTAGCCCGCACCAAAGGATTTATTCATGCAAAGAGTAAAATCCAATATGGCTGCTGGCGGACATGTTTTTTAGCCAAACGACCCCAAAATGACTCGTTCCCATCTACATGTTAATGTTAACATCCATGATAAATATCATGATGATCAGACAAACAGTACGACCTGTAGCCCGTGCCAATGGATTGAATTTTTAAATCCAAGATGGCTGCCAGCGGCCATGTTTTTTGGCCGTATGACCCCAAAATGACTCGTTCCCATAAACATGTCAATATCAATATTCATGACAAATTTCATAAAGGTCAGACCAAAGGTACGACCTGTAACCCGCGCCAAAGGATTTAGTCATGCAAAGAGTAAAATCCAAGATGGCTGCTGGCGGCCATGTTTTTTGGCCGAACAACCCCAAAATCACTCGTTCCCATCTGCATGTCATTGTTAACATCATGACAAATTTCATGAAGTTCCGATCAAAACTACGACCTGTAGCCTGCGCCAAATGATTTAGTCATGCAAAGAGTAAAATCCAAGATGGCTGCTGACGGCCATGTTTTTTGGCCGAACAACCCCAAAATGACTCGTTCCAATCTACATGTCAATATTAACATCCATGACAAATTACATGATGATCAAACGAACAGTACGACCTGTAGCCCGCGCCAATGGATTGAATTTTGAAATCCAAGATGGCCACCAGCGGCCATGTTTTTTGGCCGAATGACCCCAAAATGACTCGTTCCCATCTACATGTCAATGTCAACATTCATGCAAAATTTCATAAAGATCAGATCAAAGGTACGACCTGTAGCCCGCGCCAAAGGAAATTGTTGACGGACACACGCACACACGCAAACACGGACGTACCAAAGGTACGACCTGTAGCCCGGGCCAAAGGATTTAGTCATGCAAAGAGTAAAATCCAAGATGGCTGCTGACGGCCATGTTTTTTGGCCTAACGACCCCAAAATGACTCGTTCCCATCTACATGTCAATATTAACATCCATGACAAATTTCATGATGATCAAACGAACACTACGACCTGTAGCCCGCGCCAATGGATTGAATTTTGAAATCTAAGATGGCCACCAGCGGCCATGTTTTTTTGACCGAATGACCCCACTATGATTTGTTCCCATCTACATGTCAATGTCAACATTCATGACAAATTTCATAAAGATTAGACCAAAGGTACAACCTGTAGCCCGCGCCAATGGATTTAGTCATGCAAAGAGTAAAATCCAAGATGGCTGCTGGCGGCCATGTTTTTTGGCCGAACAACTCCAAAATCACTCGTTCCCATCTACATGACAGTGTTAACATCCATGACAAATTTCATAAACTTCCGACCAAAACAACGACCTGTAGCCCGCGCCAAAGGATTTAGTCATGCAAAGAGTAAAATCCAAGATGGCTGCTGGCAGCCATGTTTTTTGGCCGAACGACCCCAAAATCACTCGTTCCCATCTACATGTCATTATTAACATCAGTGACAAATTTCATGATGATCAGATGAACAGTACGACCTGTAGGCCGCGCCAATGGATTGAATCTTGAAATCAAAGATGGCTGCCAGCGGCCATGTTTTTTGGCCGAATGACCCCAAAATGACTCGTTCCCATCTACATGTCAATGTCAACATTCATGACAAATTTCATGAAGATCAGACCAAAGGTACAACCTGTAGCCCGCGCCAAAGGAAATTGTTGACGGACACACGGACACACGCACACACGGACGACGGATGCCAAACCATGGCAATAGCTCAAACTTACAAAAGTAAGTTGAGCTAAAAATGTAGGAATAAAAGCTCATACAAAATTATGCATTTTGAGAAATTTTCTAAGTCGAAAAAGGGGAATAACTGAACAAAAAATGTCTGAAGGATCTCATAATCGCAAATGCAGAGGTTCCCGTGGACGTTCTAAATATCTGCGCTAAGTTTAAAAAAACTTTACCCAAAAATGGATGAATAAAAGCTCGGACAAAATTATGCATCTTGAGAAAATTTACTAAGTCAAAAAAGGGGGATAACTCCACAAAAAAAAGTCAGACTAACCTCATAATCGTAGGTGCACAGGTTCCCATGGTACTAAATAACTGTGCCAAGTTTCAAAATAATTGACAAAAAAATCTAGTAATAAAAGCTCAGACAAAATTGTGTCCACAGTCAGACGAGCTGATTCCAGTATACCCCCCCCCCCCCCTCGTTGTGGGGGGGGGGGGGGGGGAGGGAGTGTGGATATTATCAGTTCACTGATGAGATGTAAATCACAAAATACATTCAGATATGACCACATTTTTGTTCAATTCTAAATATTATATAATTTTAGTGAGGCCATGACCTACTAAGATTTAAGGAGGTCAAGTGATAAATTTTGAATGGGGATTTCCATGCAAATCTCCCCAGCAAAAATTATGTATGAAGCAATTGTCTGGGAACTATTTAAAGCAGCCATATCATGAAACAGACATATACATTTAACTGGGGGCTGGGCTTGGTAAATAGGCAATTATTGTTATAAATTTATTTTTGAGAATTTTTTTCTGGAAATAAAACACTTGACCTAGTTTTGAAAAAATAAATAAAAAATTAAAAAATAAATAAATCAACATTCTAATGGAACATATTTCAAGCTGACCCGCTAGATAAATGTGATTTGTTTTCAATACTGCACAAAGTCACACCCAGAAATATTTGCAACTCTGTAACTTTTGCTGCCGAGATTTGCATGGAGATCCCCATTGAAAATTGGTCACTTTGACCTCCTCGCAAAAAACATAATTCTGGGTGAGCCAATATCCAACACTACATTCTTCAACTCATAGGCCCTCAGCAGCAATTACAGTAATGCCCTAAATAATCAACTCCTTAACCACAGGAGAATTATGGGTAACTTTTCAGGATTTAATCGGAAATATGGCTTGTTGCCATTCATCTGAAAGTTCTCGGTGAGAGCTTTCCGATGAAAGGCAACAAGCCATATTTCCGACTAAATCCTGAAAAGTTACCCATAATTCTGCTGTGATTAAGGAGTCGATTATTTAGAGCATTACTGCAGTTTTCTTTCTTCTCTTCATTGTCGTCCTGGCTGGTTATTATCATGTATCAACAGGTCAACTCCTCTTCAAGTATATTGACTGTTAAATAAAGTATTCAGGTCAATCAATCCCCATCAAGTTATCACCTTGAAGTTTCTTAAGACACATGCACCCTTGCTGGATGCCACATGTTTCAAGTAGGTCAAGCTAACTGAGCCCTGAAAGTCATTGACTTTGCAACTGGGAAAATACAGTTATTGACAAGATGAATTGTCTTCTTGGGCAACACCAAATAATTTATTGGTATTCTCAGCTTTCTATTTAAAAGGAAGTTAATTATTTACAACAACAAAATTGCAGCTATCATATACACAAGCTATAAAATTTTAAGTTATATGTGTTTTTGTCTTCAGACTGTTATCACTTTCAGGTGCATGTCCTTGTGGAAAAAATACCAAACTAAATTTAAAGCCCATTTAATTTTCAAGTCACCTATTATTTTTTATAGTGCCTTGATATACAGTTTTAATAACAATCTATGACATAAAATATGAATAAAGTTCATCACCATTGGAACATCTGTGTCTCAAAAGGTGCCCAGAGAGTAATAGAAAATAGCTGAAATCATAGAAACAGTTCCTCCGTTTCACTCCCAGAATGCTGAGCATTCAAACTTAGTTATAGAGTTATTCCTCTTCCATTGAAAATAATAGACTTTGCACTAAAGTCCAGATGATACTTAAGCACAGCAAACACGTCGGTACCTCAACAAAAACAATATGTTTATTACACCAGATAAGTTGATAATACAATGTTTTGGAGCTTCCAAATGGTATATAATATGGCATATATTTTATATATTGTGATCTGGTGGTTCGAAATTTATGTGGGCCTTTTAGCTTTTTAATTAAAAATTTTATTCAATTGTAAATAAAAATAATTTTTAATAATTAAAAAAGTGTCCCTTTTGAAAATAAATTTAATTTAAAAATTAAAATTAAAATAATTTAATTTTTAAATTAGAATTTAAGGACAAAATTCAGTTGTAGATAAAATTAATTTCTTAAATTAAAAAATATCTATGAAAAATTATCTTAGAAAATTTAAGTCTCTATTTTTTGTTACTTCAAATAAGATTAAATTCATTCTTAATCATTTTTGTTTTTATTCTAATTAAGTAAATGACAAACTTGCCTTCTAAACATGCAAATGGTTTGGCCTAAAATTACCTGAATATGACAAGAATGTGTCAATCAACTACAGTTAAACCAATCATTGATTGGCACACATCACTCTTATCTTGTGAAAATAGTGGGTCTGCTTCAGTAATCAAGGTGTCATTGAAATGACATCTTCAGCTAATGAAAACTGTCAAAACATATTGACTTGTATTTCTCAGCCAATGAAATGACAGCTAATATCAAAGACATTGAGAGCAAAGTGTCAAAGACAATGAATGCAAAAAAATTTCACTCTTTTGGAGGGAAGCAGAAAAAATCCTCTTCCTGATCATTCAGTTATGATAGGTGGTCACAAAGCTCAGGTGTTATTGTATTAGATTTGTGAACTTGATGAATAGTTGTTAGTTTATTTGCTGTCAAAATGGAACAGAAAAATAGGGACATCTCCTGTGACACTCCCCCACCAGCAGCCACTGAAGAATATTTTCAGGTGACTGACATTTTGAAAGGGCCTAACAATGTTATGGCCGTTCAAATTACCCCAGTGGACCTTGTTGATCATGTGCATGATGCAAATCAAGTGACGCCAGATCGCAATGACAAGAATCATCTTCTGCCACCACCAATTCCGTCATTCAGTTCATGGGCACTAACTCCGCCTTCGAGCAGAGATAATTCTCCAGAACCAAATGAAAGACTGAATGTTGATCAACAAAAAAGTGACTATTCCGCCAATACTCCTGTTAGTGCAAGCAAGGGCGACAAAAAATGTAAAGATGTCAACTTCACCAACTGGTTGTCATCAGCGTGTGACGCTGGTCCTCAGACATTTCCAGATAAGGCTAGTAAATCACAGAAAGAATCGACTTCAGTTAGTCAGCATGGATTGACAGATATTGCACCAATGAAAGGAGATGATTCAATTTTGTCTAATGATTCAACTAAAGACAAAACGTGGAAAGAAAATTTTGCTAATTGGTTGGCTTCGTCAAACAATGTCCATGCTCATTTAGCCATGCAGAATTCTCCGATTATCCATGGCAACAGAACAAGCTGCAGTTTTGACGATGCACAGTGGATTCCGCCAAGTAGTCCGAGTGAAGTCGCAAGATGTTCGACACCAGAAGAATACCTGTCGTCGCAGCAACCTAACCCCGCCAAATGCTCGACCTGGGATCCTCTCAATATGCACCTGGGAATGAAGCACGTATCACCTGTACCATATCTCAATCCTTATCAACAGCCTTCGACAATGTACAACAGCCCGCCTATATACCCACACGTCTGGCCGTCATGCGAAAAGACGAGAGAAAAAACTCTACAAGACAGCGGGTACAGTTCCGACATGAACCTGTCAACATCGATGAATTCGCCATATGAAGAAAAGGATCAAAGTCTGAAGCAGTTTAATCTGACATTATCGCGAACCGACGCAGGTAGCGTCGTATCTGTGCCGAAGCTAAATGTTCAGTCGTTGCGAGGGACGCCGATGAGTATTATGCTGCAACAGTCACACGAGTTACCCGGGAGCAATTTGTCAAGTTTTGGGGCGCCGTATCAGATGGAGGGTGATGTTTCGTACTGCGCTGGAATGCGAAAGCGCAAAGCTGCTGATGGAGACTATGGCAGCGTGTACAAGCGACCGAGGCATAACGAGCCACTGCCGTCACACGCAGTTCAGGTTATGACCCAGTGGTACGATTCGAATGTGGACAATCCCTATCCTACGAAGAGTGAAAAAGAAGAAATGGCAGGAAAAGGTGGAATCAGCATGTTGCAGGTGAAATCGTGGTTCGCAAACAAAAGAAATCGCAGCAACAACACAAAACCGAAAATGTTGAAAAAACAACGTGAAGAAAAACTTTTGAACTTGTGTCATGAGATCGCTAGAAACACGACGAAACCAGAGAATCTCGGAAGTGCGTACATTATTCAGCAGTTATCGGCTATTATAAGTGAAGCTGAATGCCCGAAAGAATCGTAATGCTATGGCGCTTTATTCTGAGAACAGCTAGGTAAGAACATTTTGTAATTCACCCAGCACTGATTTCATTGTTTGAAAATCACCAAACTTCACTTTTGCAGTTTAACGCAAGCTTATATCATCAATTGGAATACCTCGGAGAACCAGCCAGTGAACAATTAGACCCACACAGACAAGGCTGCAAATAGTGTGTCTGTCATTTGCAGAATGAGGTCCCCAGAGGGTGTATTTAGTGATTCTAGCCCACTGTGGACTAACGTCATCAAATTCACCCTCTGGGGACCTCATTCTGCTTAGGACTTTTTTCTGATTCTTTATGTTCATGCTGCTTCAGTAACTGTATGATTTTCAACTACAGTAATGTCCTAAATAATCGACTCCTTAACCACAGCAGAATAATGGGTAACTTTTCAGGATTTAGTCGGAAATATGGCTTGTTGCCATTCATCGGAAAACTCAGAGCTTTCCGATGAATGGCAACAAGCCATATTTCCGACTAAATCCGGAAAAATTAGCCATAATTCTGCTCTGGTTGAGGAGTCGATTATTTAGAGTATTACTGTACATATTGAAAGGGGCCCGTCTGCATAATCACCTAGCTACTGACGGACTTGACACTTTCACATCTAATTTGACTGAATTTCTCAATACAGTTACAGTATCAAGAACTCAGTCATCAAATTGGGTCTAGCCCCTTTAACCCTTCAATGACTGGAGCGTCCTAAAATTTTGCAAAAACCCTGTGCCAATGCATTCTCTTTTATAAGCGAGTTTCCTGTAGGGATCGAGCCTCGCATGTATAAGAGAATGCAAGGCCTAACAATATTTACCTTGACCTTGTGAGCCAGTGCATTCTCCTATGTGTGATTTTCCCTATGGGAGACTCGCATATATAAGAGAATGCACTGGCACAGGATCTTTAATGCTGCACCAGCACAGCTCCTGTCGTGAAAGGGTTAACCTCCAGTTCTTTTGATGATGATATGAGTTTAACTTTTAGCTGCAGTGTTTTCACTATTTTCCTTATTTTTTTCGCACATGATTTCATGCACTTCTCATTACAAAATTTGCCTTAATTTTAAATCTACGAGAAATTTCACGTAAATAATCCAAATACCATTAAATAAATGTATTAGTGTTGGGTGAATTCATGCAACAATTTCAGCATTATTGAAATATTATTGCTTGCTGAAGGATAGATAATCAATTGTTTTAATTATAATTTATGAATCAGACAAATAGTCGCTATTGAACAAATATATTGTATCGGATATGAGATTGAATCTGATGCAACCCATGTCAGATATTTATTTTTGATTGATCAGAAGTTCATTCAATTTTGAATTTGGTTCCATAAGTTTTTAAATTATATTTGACCCGATAGCCTGAGAATCGATGTAATTTATTTGTTTTAAAATTTTTGTTAATAATTGAAGCTTCAAAACATCTAAAAAGCCATCGGTTATTATTAAGTGTATGAAGCAGCAGTAAATTATGGTGTCGCGTTTCCACCACATACTTTTTTCAATTCCTTCGTTTGTTTTTTTTTCGCTTGGTTTGGTTCCTTCGAGGCGAAGCAATCGAAATATAATCTCAATTATTTTGGTTCCTTCGCCATGAGGAAATCAAAGGAATTGAACAAAATCAAATGAAGCAAGCGAAAAAAATCGAACAATGAAAGCGAAAAAAACATCATTGTTATTTCGCTTGCTTCGTTTTTTTTTTTTCCACTTTCGGCAGTTCTTTCGCGAAGTATTCGAAGCAAGCGAATGAACCAATAAAACCCAACAACAAAAAACAAGAAAAACTTTTTTCTTGGTTGTTGTTGCAAAGGAACTGCCGAAAGCAAAAATACAACAAAATGTGGCATGAAGGAAGTGAAAAAACCAAATGAAGCAAGCGAAATAACAATGATGTTTTTTCGCTTTCGCCGTTTGATTTTTTCGCTTTCGCCGTTTGATTTTTTCATTTCCTTCGGTTCCTTCATGGCGAAGGAACCGAAATAATTGAGATTATTTCTCTTGCTTTGCCGCGATGGAACCAAAAGCAAGTGAAAAAACCAAATGAAGGAAGTGAGGGAAGCGATAACATACTTGTTTTAATTGAGAATTAATTTTTTTTTTTTTACATCATTCTCTTAAGGATATAATGAAATGTTGAAAACTTAGTAAACCTAGGATTATACACTCTATATAAAAGTGATATTTCACTTACAGTACGTATTATTTTTTTATTTGTTGTAAATTTGACACAAATTCTGCTGGAATCATACGAGAATTGATTACGATAATTTTAGTTATACATGGTCATAATTAAATTAGTATGTGAAATGCTGAAGACAGCATATTATTATTTTCTATGCAAAAGTCTTCGCAAATCATTTTTTTCATGAAAAAGTATTCTTTTTCACATACGAGAACATTGTATAATGTTCTCCAAATGCAAGAATTGCATATATTTGTTTTTCTATGATAATAGTGCTAAAATATATGTATTTCATTAATTGTATTGGCGTAATCACAGGTGTGATAATGCATAAATTATGTTGTTGGAAAATATTATGACCCAGATCATGATGAATTCACATTACATACAAATGACAATTAATATAATATGCTTCTCTAAATTTTAGCAAATCTCTAAGTTGGTCCCATTTAACCCTTTACCCAACAGAAGGCCCTGTGCCAATGCATTCTCTTATATATGCGAGTCGACCATAGGTCGCCTCGCATATATAAGAGAATGCATTGGCTTAACACATTAAAAATTATAAAATTGTTAAAGAATGTAAGAAAAAATGGTAAAAAGTGTTAAAAACAGATTTTTTTTAGGCCAATGCATTCTCTTATATATGCGAGGCGACCTATGGTCGACTCGCATATATAAGAGAATGCATTGGCACAGGGTATAACTGTAACTATCACAATGTGGTCAAGGAGCCGGTTCCAATGATATCCATATTTGTATGGTTCTATTGAGACAGACCGAAGATATTTTAGGCTGTTGAAGCTTTATTTGTTGGGTAAAGGGTTAAATCATTTCCATAGTAAGAGCAGTTACGAAACTCAACAAATATAATTACCCAGTTTTGAGTCGTTTTGATTTCCAAACAACGCAAACATGAAAAGCGAAAATCATAACACGTTCTTAACCCTTCCATGACAAGAGCTTCTTGAAATTTTCTGAAAAACCCTGTGCCAATGCATTCTCTTACATATGCGAGTCTCCTATAGGGAGCCTCGCATATATACGAGAATACATTGGCCTATAATATTTACCATGACATTGTAAGACAGTGCATTCTCTTACCGGTACATACATGTATGTGAGGCTCGCTATGATAGAATTGCATATATAAGAGAATGCACTAGCTAAGGATCTTTAATGCTGCACCAGCGCAGCTCCTGTCATGAAAGGGGTAATAGCTTTGGTTAGAATTATTCCAGGATAAATTCGCAATAGGGTGGTACTTCTGTCTCTAGTTGGGACCAGGAGATCATAACATGAACAATTTGATACCACATACAGTAATGCCCTAAATAATCGACTCCTTAACCACAGCAGAATTATGGTTAACTTTTCAGGATTTAGTCGGATATATGGCTTGTTGCCATTAATCAGAAAGCTCTCAGTGAGAACTTTCCGATGAATGGCAACAAGCCATATTTCCGACTAAATCCTGAAAAGTTACCCATAATTCTGCTGTGGTTAAGAAGTCGATTAATTAGAGCATTACTGTACAAAACCCCAATGTCATTGGTGTGTTAAAGTGGCATTCTCTGTACTTTTTTTTTGTAATTATATATTTTAAAATCAAGCCCCGTTTATTGATAGTCAGTACGGTCATACTGATATAATTTGTTTAGCTTAAGACAAGAAATATGTATTTATTTGAATGTAATGTGAATTTGTCAGGAAGCCTGATGGAACGCGGGTCGACCACACCCATGTACAAAGTCCCTCTACTTTGTTTTTTGTTTTGTAGAGACAAAATTGTACATTTTTATTTAGGAACTCTTTGATAAGGAAACTGTCAGTGTATTTTATGTTTGTTTTATTATTTTCAATTTAACCAAACTCTATATTCTGTGATATGAGATTCGTCCAAAGTGCAATAAACACATGAAAAAATATGAAATTATTGTCAAATGAATCTAAACTGATATTTCCAAACAGGAACCAGCCTAGAGAATTCAAAGTGGGAGAAGTCACATCTCCCTATTAGATTATTAGGGAGAAAATGGACAGTTATAAGCAGGCCTTGAAATAGTGTGTGTCTGTCATTTGCAGAATGAGGTCCCCAGAGGGTGAATTTAGTGATGCTACACCACATAGCGGGCTAGCATCACCAAATTCACCCTCTGGCTTACACCTCTGCAGAATGAGGTTCCCAGAGGATGAATTTGGTGATGCTAGCCCGCTATGCGGGGTAGCATCACTAAATTCACCTTCTGGGAACCTCATTCTGCAAATGACAGACACACTATTTCAAGGCATGTATAAGGGAGAAGTCATAATGGATGAAGTTCAATTTATTCTCTAACATCACCTTTCTTTGATCCAATATGTATTATGCAATACAAGAGCCCATTTATATTACGATTATAATGAGTAAGTACACCATTATAATTAGTAAATACACTTCAAATATGCTTTTTTTAAATGTGCATACTGGTTTATACATGTAAGAGAAGTCACTTCTCCCTAGAAAAAACGGGAGAAATGGCACATTTTAAGAAGATGTCTCCCAAGTCACCCTCTAGGCTGTTCCCTGCTTCCAATTTATATTTCTGGGGACCCTAATTTTTGCCTAAGAATTAACTTTTACAATATATTCATAATATTTTATAGCTCCGATTGGAGTTATTGAAAACAATAAATCCTGGACTGCAATTTTTTCTCAAGAATTAACTCTAGCAACATTCATAATATTTATAATTTCTGAGATGTTGGCACCAGGGTTTGCCATCCAAAGTAAAACATACTTCAAATTTTATTTTTTTCAACTCATTTCTGAGATGTTGGCACAAGTGTTTGCCATCCTAAGTAAAAAGAACTTAAAATTTGAATTTTTTTATTTTATTTCTGAGATGTTGCCACCAGTGTTTGCCATCCTAAGTAAAACATACTTCAAATTAAAATAATTTCCAATTTATTTCTGAGATGATGGCACAAGTGTTTGCCATCCTAAGTTAAACATACTTCAAATATTAAATTTTTCAACTAATTTCTTAGATGTTGGCACAAGTGTTTGCCATCCTAAGTTAAACATACTTCAAATATTAAATTTTTCAACTAATTTCTTAGATGTTGGCACAAGTGTTTGCCATCCTAAGTTAAACATACTTCAAATATTAAATTTTTCAACTAATTTCTTAGATGTTGGCACAAGTGTTTGCCATCCTAAGTTAAACATACTTCAAATATTAAATTTTTCAACTAATTTCTTAGATGTTGGCTCAAGTGTTTGCCATCCTAAGTTAAACATACTTCAAATATTAAATTTTTCAACTAATTTCTTAGATGTTGGCACAAGTGTTTGCCATCCTAAATAAAAAGAACTTCAAATTTAAAATATTTCAACTCATTTCTGAGATCTTGGCACAAGTGTTTGTCATCCTAAGAAAAAAGAACTTCAACGTTGAAATGTTTCATCTCATTTCTGAGATGTTGCCACCCACGTTTGCCATCCTAAGTAAAACATACTTCAAATTAAAAATTCTGAGATGATAGCACAATTTTTGCCATCATAAGTAGAAAGAACTTCAAATTTGAAATTTTGTGTTTAATTTCTGAAATGTTGGCACAAGTGTTTGCCATCCTAAGTAAAACTTACTTCAAATTTGAAATTTTTCATCTCATTTCTGAGATTTAGCATCAGTATTTGCCAACACAGTACAGTAAACATACTGTTTGAGAGAGAAATTTTACTGGAATGCGAAAGGTTGTTGTTGGTTGTATGAATAACTTTATTCAACTGTGATGAAAATTTAAAGACTGTGATTGCATGAGTACCTTATCTACCTAATTTCATTAAATGGGGCTTTTATTGAAAATAGTTTATTGGAAAGATTTTACAAAACCATGTTTACAAATAATGTTTAGACATATCGTTGGAGGGCTTCTAAAAGGTCGTATCTGCCATTTTTGCACAAAACTTTTAATTGCACTATCGGAATCTACGGGTTCTATTATATACGTTCATCAGATAACTTGTCAATATTTCAAGTATAAATGCCATATTTCAATGTTTTTCCAGGAAATTTGTGTTCTAAAATGTTGTATCTGGGCCAGCGAAAATGTTTATTTTCGAAACCGTTCCTGGTAGAATAATTCTGATTGGATTGTTTTGAAGAAGAATGGCAGGAGGGTGTATCCTCCTTATCGTGAGTGACAGACTAAACGAATTGTGGAAATCGTCAAAACTAAAATATCGTACAGACAAGATCTCTACTTTTTACTTCTAAAGTGTTGTATAACACCATAAAATCATGTCTTCTCATCAACTGGAAGATAATTGAATATGAAAGTCTGTCTATTAACCCTTTACCCAACAAACCGGCCAAAACCGGCCAGATAAAGCTTCAACAGCCTAAAATATCTTGGGTCTGTCTCAATAGAACCATACAAATATGGATATCATTGGAACCGGCTCCTTGACCACATTGTGATAGTTACAGTTATGCCATGTGCCAATGCATTCTCTTATATATGCGAGTCGACCATAGGTCGCCTCGCATATATAAGAGAATGCATTGGCCTAAAAAAAAATCTTTTTTTAGCACTTTTTACCATTTTTTCTTACATTCTTTAACAATTTTATAATTTTTAATGTGTTAAGCCAATGCATTCTCTTATATATGCGAGGCGACCTATGGTCGACTCGCATATATAAGAGAATGCATTGGCACAGGGCCCTTCTGTTGGGTAAAGGGTTAACAACTGTGATATAAAGTCTTAATTGTGCAAAGTTATTGGCAGATACCAATTCTAGTTAAAGAGATAAATAGTTTTTTTCCTGAACAATTTGATTGGGGTACGACGTTCTAGAAGCTCGCCGAATGTTGAATTCACTCAACGTTTTCAATCATGATGAAGGCATACTACTACTTGACTAAATACCTGAGTGTGTTAACCCTTTACCCAACAGAAGGGCCCTGTGCCAATGCATTCTCTTATATATGCGAGTCGACCATAGGTCGCCTCGCATATATAAGAGAATGCATTGGCTTAACACATTAAAAATTATAAAATTGTTAAAGAATGTAAGAAAAATTGGTAAAAAAAGATTTTTTTTAGGCCAATGCATTCTCTTATATATGCGAGGCGACCTATGGTCGACTCGCATATATAAGAGAATGCATTGGCACAGGGCTAACTGTAACTATCACAATGTGGTCAATGAGCCGGTTCCAATGATATCCATATTTGTATGGTTTTATTGAGACAGACCCAAGATATTTTAGGCTGTTGAAGCTTTATTTGGCCGGTTTTGGCCGGTTTGTTGGGTAAAGGGTTAAAGGCCCATTTAATTGTCGAGTCACTGTTTATTTTTTTTAGTGCCTTAATATACAGTTTTATTAACAATCTATGACCTAAAATATGATTAAAATACTATAATTCATCACCATTTGGATCATCTGTGCCTCAGAAGGTACCATAGAGTAATGGAAAATAGCTGAAATCATTGAAACTTTTCACCCGTTTCGCTCCCAGAATGCGACAGAATTAAAACTAAGATATAGAGTTATTCCCCTTCCATTAAAAATAATAGACTTTGCAGTACAGTTCATATGAAACTTAAGCACAGAAAACATGTCGGTACCTCAACAAAAACAATATGTTCACAGTTTATTACACCGGAGAAGTTGATAATACAATGGTTTGGAGCTTCCACTTTCAAATGGTATACATAATATGGCATATATTTTATATAATGTGATCTCGGGGATCGAAAATTAAGTGGGCCTTTAATGCGTTTGTTGATATGACATGATTGCTATCATGGAAGGATAGAATGAGAGTCGCAATCTCGAGTTCTGTGCTACTGCGATGACACAAGTGCTGTATTGTCAAATCCATTAACACACGTGTTGTTCTGTTTTAATACATGCCACCCGTCCTAGAATTTGTAAATAAAAAAAACAGACTTACAAGGTTTATTCAGGCACAGGGCTTGTTTTGACATGTGTGATGCTTTTATTATATAGTTCCGGTTTCATGGTTGAAGCGAATGTTATGTGACATCAACGGATTTGTAAATATGGAACAGCAGGAACACTCTAATTCTTGGAACAAGCGTGTGATAAAATATGAAATGTAATTTTGATAAATACAGTTAGGAAAATCAAAGGCGCTGGTGAGCAATTGCAAGGAAAACT
This sequence comes from Siphonodentalium dalli, assembly GCA_032622095.1. Taxonomy (NCBI): domain Eukaryota; kingdom Metazoa; phylum Mollusca; class Scaphopoda; order Gadilida; family Siphonodentaliidae; genus Siphonodentalium; species Siphonodentalium dalli. The sequence continues at coordinate 210,070,640 of CP136066.1, forward strand.
TCATCGTTTTCATATTGCATGCAATACACTCTTCAAATAATTGATAAGAAGACAAGTTTAGACAACAAGATTTGTTCTCACACTAACAATGAACACTTAAGAAAAACAAACTGTTATAGGTAAGAACAGGCTTATCTCGCTCTGTTGCCCCTCCGCGCTTATCCTATATACACTCATGCTATAGGTCATGGTAGTGACGGTACTATAGAAGATTTCTACTATACTACCATCAAGTTTAGTGTGCCTCTCATTTGCAGAATGAGGTCCCCAGAGGGTGAATTTAGTGACACTTTCCCCACATAGCAGGCTAGCATTACTAAATTCACCCTGTGGGGGACCTCATTCTGCTTAGGCCTCATCGTCTCTGGAAAGTTTCTTTATAGGTGTACATCAAAATATTCACCATCTGAAAACTTCAATCGGAGTCCATGTCTCCCATAGCACGTACCTCTGGGGACCTCATTCTGCAAATTATAGACACACTAAACTCAGACTACAATCATGTATAGCAGGGGACAGGAAGGCGCACAAGTGCTGCATAGAAGAGGGGCTCAGTGAGAGCTTTCCAATGAATGGCAACAAGCCATATTTCCATAGTGTTTTGTCAGCTACGATCATATGCTATACCATTTTTCAAACAAGCCGATACCTCATTTGTGTCCAAACTGACAGCTGTTTGCTCCAACATTCTGACCAAAGTTGTCAGCCGAAGGAATCTCCTTGATGTATGGACTTGTGTTATCCACAAACCTCCGACTGGCAATTTTGGAATTAATGTTATAGAATGTTACATAAAACTACTGGGTATTTCCGACCAAATAAGGTATCAACTTGTTTTAAAAATAAACTAGCATATGCTCATAACAGTCAAAATGCTAAGTTTTGTGTCGGTTCCTTATATATTATGGTTTTTTTTGCACATTTTGAATGCATGGTACACACCAACTTCAAAACCATGTGATTCCCCACCGTGGATAGGAAGTGATGGGATATTTGCTAGGTTTAACCTTATACCCAACAGAAGGGCCCTGTGCCAATGCATTCTCTTATATATGCGAGTCGACCATAGGTCGCCTCGCATATATAAGAGAATGCATTGGCTTAACACATTAAAAATTATAAAATTGTTAAAGAATGTAAGAAAAAATGGTAAAAAGTGTTAAAAAAAGATTTTTTTTTAGGCCAATGCATTCTCTTATATATGCGAGGCGACCTATGGTCGACTCGCATATATAAGAGAATGCATTGGCACAGGGCATAACTGTAACTATCACAATGTGGTCAAGGAGCCGGTTCCAATGATATCCATATTTGTATGGTTCTATTGAGACAGACCGAAGATATTTTAGGCTGTTGAAGCTTTATTTGGCCGGTTTTGGCCGGTTTGTTGGGTAAAGGGTTAATAGATTGATGAACTTCTAACTTCGCCCTTCAACCATCCACAAACTATAACATGATATGCCTGTGGTGGGGGAAAATATTATCCATTGGCGAGACAGCTATGTACATGTATTAGAATGTTTAATTTCGAAACCAGGTCCATGCAACAGCCGTTTATTACCAGTAGATGTCGGTGAGATACGCAATGTACCATGTTTAAAATAGTCAGTATTAAATGAGGCTACATCTTTGCTTAACAATTCACACTTTCGCGGAGTTTATCAATAAATTATAATTCAACTACCATTGGACATGTTCTCCTGCCACACCTCATGGAATGTATAGTCTGTTGGAGCTTGACTGCGGAGTTTTTCAAGCTAAACCTTTTCTTTGTTCTCCTAGTAAAAGATCTTCCACGTGATGTGCATCGCACACAAATCATGCAGATATGCCAAATTAGAGCAAAAAGAGCATACTGAGAACTTGCAGCCAGAAAATAATTCACCAGTTGCAAAGCCACAAAATTAGATACACTGAATTTTATTCAGTTCACAAGTGAATGGTGGAGTCACTTCGTCGCTTGCATTAACATAAAATTACATAAAAAATATATATAACAAGCATCTAATATATAGATGTGATTCAACTCTGCAAATATAGTCAAGGGAGGTAATTCTAAGGAAGAAATAATTTGAGTCATACAAGAATTATGAGATTTTACACAATAGATAGACCTGCGAAGTGCAACGTAATTTCATCGAAATCCAGCTGTGAAATCCGCAGAAGGCAAAAAATATGCAATTGTCACACGATTTGTGTGAATCATTCACATTACACGAAACCTGGACAAACCTTAAACGAATAAAGGGATGTGATTTCTCAAACCTCTTGACAGGTCGCTTCTTGATCTCATTTATACATTTTGCATGTTGAATATTTTAACACATTAAGCATGAATATGTGCATGTGGAAATGTATCTTGTTGTCTTAATTATGTTTGCATCAACTATATTATGAAGTCTGATTGTAGTGTGTGCTTCTCACCGAGGGATGGTAGGGATTTTATTCAAACCGATCCCGTTTATTAATATGGCCCCTAATGATAAGATTTGGTAGAGCGGCATTTACTATTGTCTGATCAGGCATACACAAATACAGTAATGTCCTAAATAATCGACTCCTTAACCACAGCAGAATTATGGGTAATTTTTCAGGATTTAGTCGGAAATATAGCTTGTTGCCATTCGTCAAAACTCTAACTGAGAGCTTTCCGATGAATGGCAACAAGCCATATTTCCGACTAAATCCTGAAAAATTACCCATAATTCAGCTGTGGTTAAGGAGTCAATTATTTAGGGCATTACTGTATATAATTTCCTTCGAAGAGGAATGGATAAGTAAAAGCTGTTAGAGTGACTCATAATCTACAGGCATCAACTTTGACATAATACTCCAAGTGTTCCAAATAAACGTGTAAGCACAATTATTAATTTTATAAAACAAATTCCATCTTTTGCGTTGCTTATTTGGCTCTGCACATTTATCATATTTCTCCCTCCGCAGAAAACATGAGTTTTATTGTCAAAAATCGCTGGGAAGTGTATCTTATTTATCTGTGTGGGTTTTGATGGCAGCTGTACGTAATGAGCACGACTAAAATATTGATACCAAATGTACGATATCAAATATACTTGGATCAAGCACAGGATTTTACTTCTAAGATAACATGTTTGTTTATGTTTTGACAACCTTGCTGAAGAGGGATACCGGAACAGGCATACCACCTCAGACTGGATAAGATGCGCTCTTGCAGAAACGACAGTGTATGTTTATGCATAGTCCGGGCAATTTCTCTATCCCATTATTGCAAACCAACAGTTATAATGGTTTCAAACTGTACTTCCCTCCATGATTAATCGGGTCTGTTCGTTTATTAAATTTTATCAGGATTTTCACCCTGCCTGTTTATTCTGGTCTCTACATTTATTAAATTTTATCAGGATTTTCACCCTGCATGTTTATTTGGAACACTGGAGTAGTTTCTCAACTTTTTCACATTCCGTTTATCAAAATAGGCTGGGACATACAGAAACGCTTATATATGTATATACCAGTATGTGACTTTAAATATACTCTGAAATTTTTTCTGAAATCGTTGAAAGTTTATAAGCCGTTTTAAACTTTCTGCACATACAAACACCCTTATTTTTTAAACAAGATCAGGAGAAGACTAACACATAATGCTCTTTATTGTTGAACGCCGAAGAAAAAAAGAGATTATTTTTTTATTTTCTGAAGAAATTTATTCAATAACATCTATGAGTCTTTCCTGAGACACATAGAGTGCATATATAAGTACAACATGTATATACTGAGCTACATGTATTTTGATCACCGGAATGTGATAAAAGTGATAAATTATTGGTTTAATTTGAAGTCAAAGAGATAATGTCTCAGTCAGTTGAAAAGGTATTTTTAACCCTTTCTATACTAAATGGATTCTCCCAGTCAGTTAAAAATTGTACATTGGAATGGTCTATTATTCACTTGGAGGGATGTAATAAGGTGATAAAAGCAGACCACAGACAAATAAAACCTTATTTATTGAGGAAAATGTTCAGAAAATAAGTCGTTTGTTGAATTTATTACCTGAAATTTCCTATGGGTTCGATATAATATAACTACTCATTAATGATGCTTTAGTATAGAAAGGGTTAAGTTTGGTACTTTTAGATGAAGTACATATTGTGCATCATGAGCATAATATTCTGTTAAGATTATGTTTTTATATATAACTTTTTTATTCTCATGCTAATCTTTTAAACCTAATATTTCTATGTAGCATCCAGCCCAATTACAATGTACAGTAATGCCCTAAGTAATCGACTCCTTAACCACAGCAGAATTATGGGTAACTTTTCAGGATTTAGTGGGAAATGTGGCTTGTTGCCATTCATCGGAAAGCTCTCAGTGAGAGCTTTCCGATGAATGGCAACAAGCCATATTTCCCACTAAATCCTGAAAAGTTACCCATAATTCTGCTGTGGTTAAGGAGTTGATTACTTAAGAGCATTACAATGTATTTTGGGCATAATTGCGGTTCATAATTTGTTGATATTTCGTGAAATATGAGCTCATTAACATAAATTGATTGAGTTAAGGAACAGTTTCATGTGAATATAACATCCAGATACACACTATCACAATTAGTTGAATTTAGCAAAATTTATTTTCAGTACAAAAATACTGATTAGTTGGTATTTGGTATATGAAGTGATGTTTATTCAGTCCAGTCCAAATATTTCAGATAGAGCATCGATCCCTAATGTTTTGGAGGACTATTATATTAAAAGGTCGCAAACCCCATGTCGCCCTAATTGAGGTGGCTTTTTGGGACGTTAGCTTTTTTTTAACACACAATTATTCAAATTCAGGCAAAATTCAGGCAAAATACATGTTTTTGAAGTATCAATTTATCAATGAGACAACACAAATGTCACTTATAAATGGAATAAAATAGATTGGCCTGCGTCTTCTCAAATGAGAACCACGTCAAATATAAACAAAAAAATTCTGTTGAATATTGTTACTATGTGGAAAACCCGAAAACATGTGCATAACTCCGTCAAAAATCTGAAAACAGCGCTTTCTAAGTAAAAAAAAGAGGCATAACTCTGTCAAAATTCATCGGACCATGACCACATTCGAACTTGGACAGCGTCTTCTCAAATGTAAACCAAGTACCAAATATCAAGAAATTCTGTTGAATATTGCTCAAGTTATCATGTGGACAAGGATGGATGGACGGACCCACAGATGGACAGACATGCTGATTATAATAGTCCTCCGAAATATTTTGGGAAATCAGCATATCCATACGAATGTCCAGTTCATAACTATGACAATATTAACCCTTTACCCAACAGAAGGGCCATGTGCCAATGCATTCTCTTATATATGCGAGTCGACCATAGGTCGCCTCGCATATATAAGAGAATGCATTGGCTTAACACATTAAAAATTATAAAATTGTTAAAGAATGTAAGAAAAAATGGTAAAAAGTGTTAAAAAAAGATTTTTTTTTAGGCCAATGCATTCTCTTATATATGCGAGGCGACCTATGGTCGACTCGCATATATAAGAGAATGCATTGGCACAGGGCATAACTGTAACTATCACAATGTGGTCAATGAGCCGGTTCCAATGATATCCATATTTGTATGGTTTTATTGAGACAGACCGAAGATATTTTAGGCTGTTGAAGCTTTATTTGGCCGGTTTTGGCCGGTTTGTTGGGTAAAGGGTTAATCAGAATTCTATGGGATTTGGTATGCAATTCAGAATGTGCAGGTCAAGTACAAATTTGGTCATGGTCAGATGACTTTTGGTGGAGTTATGCCCATTTTTAGACTTAGAAATATAAATTTTTGGGTTTCCACATGATAAGTTACCAAAACTTCAAAAGAATCACTTGATATTTGACTTTTTAGGGTGTTTGCTTATTTTAAGAAAAAAAAAAAGACACCTCTTTTTGGGAGATGTGGAATCAGCGATCTTTTCACTAGCATCATAATGAAAATATGATCTGATTCCGTAGATATTGGTTTATGAGACTTCGTTAATGTCTTCTTAATTTCTTGATTAAGTGTGAAAATGAACCATGTCAGACTATTTTCAGCAAATTACTGTCCCAAATTAATTAATTGAAGGGATTTTGAGCTTGTTTGTGCAATACCAGTATTTTAAACTGTTTCAACTTATTCATATGTGAGACTTACAGCAGTGTTATTCAAAATGAGTTACATATATCAGGTCAGGCACATCCTGAATTCAACTATTATAGATAAATATGGATATCGTCGTTTTGTGAATTCGGTACAAGAGGCATAACCCAACATATTTTGCATAAAATCAATCAAAAAACAGTGTGATACTAAATCCGTAACATGTTTGTTTTTGTGTCTCGATCCGTGCGAATGATTAAATATGATGGCACATGATAAGGAAGTCGACATTGAAGAGGCCAACTAAATATTGTTATGAAGATCATCTTATTGCCATTTGGAAAGGCATCCTTATATCATTTACTAAAATAAGCAGCGCAAAAAGTTGCACAACAAATCTTATCGGGAGACAAGTTGTGAAGAGTGCAGTTTGGCTGTGCACTGGGATGCGCGAGCCCATAGTTTCCACAAAAACAGGAAAATTGTGTATTTAGCATTGTCAAATTCAACTATAATAGTTAAATATAACTCACTGACCTGTATATGGTTACTGTAAACTATTCCATTCCCATAATTTTCGCTTCCACCAAAATTGTATTCTTGTTCTATATATTATTTATAAAAATATTTATTTTTTACGCAATTTCAATGAATGGTTTTCCTCCCTGCAGGAAATCCAAGCTTGAGATTGTCTTACTTCGTTGCTATAAATTTTGAGGCAATTTTCTCATTGGAATAAACATTCTGTTTACATCAGATTTATATCAAAAACTATAATGCTGAATGGACAATTGATCAAAATTCGAATTGAAGGGATCATAAGTTGTGATTGACAACTACCAGAATTGGCCAACATTTGACTAACTTCATTCAAGTTCATTGCTCTATAAGATATATCTGTTTATGTATTGAGCATCTTTTTGTGAATCCTTTAGTCTATTATAAAATGTATTATCCTGAAGCTACTCTTAAAATATCCTTTTAAATCATGTCTTAACATTTTAACCACTTTTAAATCATATCCATTTTTGTAGTATCACATTTATCACGATATTTATTGAACTTATTACTATTTTGTTATATGCAAGCGCAGCTTCTTTCATTTAAGGTAGTCTGTTGGCAATCAGATGATTCGTTTTCGTCTACATTTAATTCAGCAAAACAATCGCTTGAGAGAAAAAATGGTAAATTGAATAATTAAAACGCATATAATAAAAAGGAAACCTACAGCTTTTGACTGAATACGAGAATTATCATTCGTGGGTACACGCAATCAGTATTTACTTGTACCCACTCAAGATAATTCTCATATTCAGTCAAAATTTGTAGTTTCCTCTAATTATCGACCTATTATGATCCCAGGAAATGAATCGAATGAAACAAAAATGCCCATAATTTGAGGCTTAAAACAGTCATAGTACTTTAAATAAAATTTGAAATTTCTCCAAAAATTACCCAAACCATACCACATTGGATTTGGAAAATTAATTGCAGCAAGCTTTTCCGAGATTATGATATTCTAAAGCCACTTATTTTATTGTGTAGTTTAACCCTTTCATGACTGGAGCTTCCTGAAATTTTGCGAAAACCCCATGCCAATGCATTGTCTTATATATTTGAATCTCCCATAGGAAGAATCGCATATATAAGAGAATGCACTGGCACAGGATCTTTAATGCTCCAGCAGCGCAGGGTTAATAATGCTGTTGGCACTACAAAAATGGATACCTCTAATGCCTTTTTAAATTGAAATTTTACATGATAATGTTTTATATATAGTGCTTCATCTAGTCGCGTTGAACGTTATGGTTTGCCGTAGTGTTATTGTGAGAAGTAAAACCCGTGGATCCCAATGATTTCACACAAATCTTCAAAGCAATGGATATTTCCCCAGCTGTCAATCAAATAATCATCAGCAGATATATTATACCAATCAGCGGCTGAGCCAGTGGTTTGTGCATTGAAAATCCTGGCGCCATCTTTGATCACACTAATTTGAATATAAAACTTATGAGAATAATCAGTTTGAGCAAGAATATTCTCTGTTCCCACTCAATGACCCCCGCTGAGTGTTTCATATCATTTTTACAATCAATTTTACAATATCGAGTCACCCACTTCCATCCAGAAAACAATCATGGGATTCACATTATAATATTTTGTCTCTTATTTATTATATAAATCATGTGAACTTTCGGAATATTTGGTTTGATCAATCAACACATCATATTCCCTATCACTGATACTTATATTTTTTCATTTTAAAAATGATGATATACCAAAAAAATATTATTAGTTATTTTGATGTTAATTATTTTTGTATGTATTTTGTATTCTTCCCAAGTCTTTCATTGCATGCTTTATTGTTTGATTATGATTTTAGTCGGTCCTGCAAATATTTGTTTCTCTTCGAATCAAATATCCAATACAAACTGATATTCATGAGTCGATAAAATATTGAACTAAAAAAAAATAAAACCTCTGATTATAAAAGATTGCATAGGTACTGGGTCAACAATATTTACCTTGATGTAAACATATTTTATTCCAATCAAAAAATAACATGTTTAAACATTTGACAAATATTTTACAGTAAGACAGAATAATATATATAATCGGATGATTGGAAAGGGGATTAAACAACAAGCCCAAGGGCTTTTATTAAGTTTGCTCCCCTTTTGTTTCGCGCCCACTCTTCATTAAGTGTAGAGGGGGGCACTAGTATAATGTTGTTGTCGTGAGAAGCAGAGAGAGATGTTGTGAAGGAGAAAGACACAGAGCTTGTAAGCCAGTGCATTCTCTTATATATGCGAGGCTCCCTTTGAGAGACTCGTATATATTGGAGAATGAACTGGCACATGATCTTTAATGCTGCACCAGCTCAGCTCCCATCATGAAAGGGTTAAAAGTCAGTCAATGTAAGCTGTCAACTGTCGCAAGATACATGTGATCACCAGATGTTTTCGCATATGATAATGGTGTATCATATTTTGCAATTATTCGAAAATGTCTGGCAATGGCAACAATCATATGATTCTAGATAGCCTGAAGTTAGAACTTCTCACTCAATCTAAACATCCCTGGTGACTCTAAACAATGTGATTTTGCATCTGACGCCCTGGCCTGGAAAAATACTTCGTCTGGGTATAGAGTGTGCTTTGCCAACAAGTTTTCATTGACACCAACTGCGCTCTAGAAGAATTCCCTTCACTTCATCAACTCCAAATAGACTCTATTTTTAGATCAAGTAACTTGAAAATGACCACCTAAATATTTGGACCATTTCGAATAACGAATTTAATATTTGCAGGACCCTGGATTTTTGGTTAGAAATGACTCTTAAGGATTGAGTCAGTGACATATTTCTGATATGGCGAGTCAATAGTGCTAAGATGTGCAGGTGTGCAACTTCAAAAGCACGCTTGGCCATATTAATGACTTTAATGTACTCATTCTCAGTGGTGCCAGGGCAGAGGAGGCCGAGGGGGGCCACGCCTGTGTCTGACATTTGCAAAATGAAGTCCCCAGAGGGTGAATTTCGTGATGTTATCCCGCACGTCGGGATAGCATCACCCTCTAAGATCCTCATTTAGCTAATAATTGTAATACAATCTGCTGACGCTGCTAACAAGATAGAGTTGTCCTTCGCTGTATACATTTGGTATCCTCTGAATGTTTTCGGGTATATTTCTGTACTAAAAATAACCCTTAACACTGTCCCGCATATGTGATAAAAAATTCTAAATTTATATTAGTTGATAGCAGCACCCCGGAATCTATATACAACTTTCTGCAAAGAGATAAGACCATCTTTAAGCCCTGACATTTGACTGAAGTTGCCCCCGCCCTTGTTTGCTTCTGGCGCCTCTGTTCACTCTCGAAGGTTTGAGTACTCAGTGCTGACTGCAAAGTAGTGTATATATATACAAGTAAATGTCATGTAAATGACATGTTGTTTTTGTCCAATACGGATATCGATGACCAAATATAGTGCTTGTAAATAATATGAATCCAGGTGATAATAAAATCGTTTGCAGTTATTTTTATTGTGTTTTATATTTCACTTAGCCCTATGTTTCAAGAGTAGAGAATATACAATGCAAATAACATTGACATAGATGAGTTTTTCAAACAATTTTAGTGCAAATAGTGTCAAATGCAGAATGAGGTCCACATAGGGTGAATTTAGTGATGCTATCCTGCTAGAACACTAAATTCACCATTTGGGAACCTCTTTCTGCTTAGATCTCAACTGCTATGGGAAACCTAGGATCAGATTGAAGTTCCCCATTTGCAGTTGGTGATGTTCACCCATTAGTCACCTCGATTGTGCATTTTATCTTCTGCAAATTATATAATTAGGGGATATAGAAACTGAACAGAAGGGAAAAAGTTATTAAATACAATGTTAATTTGAGACTATAGATACTTCCCAGAAGATGATGCCAAAGCAGAATGAGGTCCCCAGAGGGTGAACTTGGTGATGCTAGCCCACTGTGTGGGAGAGCATTACTAAATTAACCTTCTGCTAACCTCATTCTGCAAATGACAGACAAACTATTTGCAGGCTTGTCTATTGGATGCAGTGACAAAAAACAAATTTTCAACTTAATTTATGGATTCTGCCATTCAGTCATATTAATAGTATACATTGGAATGGTACATTATTCATTTAGATGGATGTTAAAGACATATTATGGACTTTTTCGAGTGCGTGAAACTGAAATTAGTACACAGGTGCTATGCCAACCTGGGGGAATGTAGCATTCTACTAACATTGCCGAAAATTTCCAAGAAATCGACCATACCACCAGAATGTTCTGGCTCAAATTAGGCAGACTATAACTAAAATCATTGTAGTTTTACTCAAATTATCAGTAATATCCATTAATACCATGTAGGTAAACAGCATAACAAAAGTTTAACATAGTTACTTGAACCATAAAATAACTTCCGTACATCAGGTAAGAAATTGTCTTTGACATCACCACATTCCTGATGAAAGCACGTGCAGTTAACTCTTTACCCAACAAACCGGCCACAACCGGCCAAATAAAGCTTCAACAGCCTAAAATATCTTCGGTCTGTCTCAATAGAACCATACACATATGGATATCATTGGAACCGGCTCCTTGACCACATTGTGATAGTTACAGTTATGCCCTGTGCCAATGCATTCTCTTATATATGCGATTCGACCATAGGTCGCCTCGCATATATAAGAGAATGCATTGGCCTAAAAAAAATCTTTTTTTAACACTTTTTACCATTTTTTCTTACATTCTTTAACAATTTTATAATTTTTAATGTGTTAAGCCAATGCATTCTCTTATATATGCGAGGCGACCTATGGTCGACTCGCATATATAAGAGAATGCATTGGCACAGGGCCCTTCTGTTGGGTAAAGGGTTAATCCCACTGTGATGCCATCATCATCATCAAGCTGGTTCACTCTGTTATTACATGAAATGTCGTCACTACTTTTTATAACTTTGTGTAAATATGATTCTGATTCTTGTCAGATGAATATTCATGATGCTGTGCACCTGGTCAGCAAGTCAGTAAATCCACGTGGTTTCTTTTTGTCCGTGTTAACCCTTTACCCAACAGAACGGCCCTGTGCCAATGCATTCTCTTATATATGCGAGTCGACCATAGGTCGCCTCGCATATAAAAGAGAATGCATTGGCTTAACACATTAAAAATTATAAAATTGTTAAAGAATGTAAGAAAAAATGGTAAAAAGTGTTAAAAAAAGTTTTTTTTTAGGCCAATGCATTCTCTTATATATGCGAGGCGACCTATGGTCGACTCGCATATATAAGAGAATGCATTGGCACAGGGCATAACTGTAACTATCACAATGTGGTCAAGGAGCCGGTTCCAATGATATCCATATTTGTATGGTTCTATTGAGACAGACCGAAGATATTTTAGGCTGTTGAAGCTTTATTTGGCCGGTTTGTTGGGTAAAGGGTTAATGTAATTGAATGAGAGGTGTCATGAGTTAAGATTTGGATAGTTGGATGAAGATAAATTACACCAGGCTAATTAACGCACGTAGCCTGTTTTCTTTGCATTGCTGTCGCCTTTCTGTGACTGCCATTTGTATATAAGTTGGTTGCATGTTGAGTCTTGCCCACCTGAAGCTGACATAGGCTAATGACAGGCAGAGCACCCTGCTGTATCGGCAGTTTATATTCAAGGAATCAGCCCAGAGGGCAACCAGGGACCAGCCTAGAGGGCAACAAGGAACCAGCCTTGATGGCGGGGACAAGCCTAGAGGGCAACAAGGGACCAGCCTAGAGGGCAACAAGGAACCAGCCTTGATGGCGGGGACAAGCCTAGAGGGCAACAAGGGACCAGCCTAGAGGGCAACCAGGGACCAGCCTTGATGGCGGGGACAAGCCTAGAGGGCGACTTGGGAGCTCTCTTCTCCCTAAATTGTGTTAATTGTCCTCTAATTTTGTCCTAGAGAGAAGTGACTTCTCTCTCATATACAGTCATGCCCTAAGTGATCGACTCCTTAACCACAGCAGAATTATGGGTAACTTTTCAGGATTTAGTCGGAAATATGGCTTGTTGCCATTTATCGGAAAGCTCTAGGGGAAATATGACTTGTTGCCATTTATCGGAAAGCTCTCAGGGAGAGCTTTCCGATGAATGGCAACAAGCCATATTTACGACTAAATCCTGAAAAGTTACCCATAATTCTGCTGTGGTTAAGAAGTCGATTACTTAGAGCATTACTGTACCATGTCTTGCCAACCGGAAGCTGACATAAGCTAATGACAGGCAGAGCACTCTGCTGTATCGGCAGTTTCAGAATCAGAAAGTATAAATAAAATGAGCAAGAAAATATTGAATATCGAGTTTACCATATATATATCATACTTAAATTAAAGGTCCACATCTTGTATATAAAGTTATACATTTTCCAAATTTTAATGGTGTTGTATATACCATCCATTACATAAAGTCAAAGGAAACTTGGACTATTTATACCCCCACTAATAAAGAGAATGGTGAGTACACTGTAATACATCTTTGCAGTTCATCCGTCCATCCATTCGATGTCTCAGCCATAGCTATCATATCTCTATTAAATTGGGTAAGGATTTTTGCCATCAAGTGTGCTTTCAAATTCAGTAACCGATGATGTTGTTTGCACTTTCTGTGTCCAGAGTTATAGCTCTTTGTTCATCTGGAAATGTTGATTTCTCATCTGTCTGAGCAGATATCTCAGATATATTGATTATTGGATCTCGAAGGAAATATGGTAAGAATGTTGGTCATCAGTCGGGCTTTAAGGATGGTCTATCAATTCCTAAATACGTTTTATATAGTTTACGGGGTATAAAATAATAGATATGAGTCAAAGACACCTGTCCGGAAACGATTCTGTCAATTAATGTTGAAGTGGAGTTATCCTGCATATTACGCTCCGTACAAACATAAGCGGGTCAAATGTCCCAAATTGATTGTATGTATATTATACCAGAAAAATAAAATTATATATCAATATTAATTGATAGAAGCATTTCCGAGCAGGTGTCTTTGTTTCATATTTATGATTTTAATCCCAGTAAACTATATAAAACTTGTTATAGGAAGAGATAGACCATCTTTAATATGAGTGTCCATTTTAGAGATTTTTTTTCAACTTAAGGTTGTTGTTAGGGTGATACCCATAATATATGAGCAGGGTGATTCTCGTGTCCCGGTCCTACAGTAGAGGCACCCTGTCTTGTGATACCCATAATATATGAGCAGGGTGATTCTCGTGTCCCGGTCCTACAGTAGAGGCACCCTGTCTTGTGATACCCATAATATATGAGCAGGGTGATTCTCATGTCCCGGTCCTACAGTAGAGGCACCCTGTCTTGTGATACCCATAATATATGAGCAGGGTGATTCTCGTGTCCCGGTCCTACAGTAGAGGCACCCTGTCTTGTGATACCCATAATATATGAGCAGGGTGATTCTCGTATCCCGGTCCTACAGTAGAGGCACCCTGTCTTGTGATACCCATAATATATGAGCAGGGTGATTCTCGTGTCCCGGTCCTACAGTAGAGGCACCCTGTCTTGTGATACCCATAATATATGAGCAGGGGGATTCTCGTGTCCCGGTCCAACAGTAGAGGCACCCTGTCTTGTGATACCCATAATATATGAGCAGGGTGGTTCTCGTGTCCCGGTCCTACAGTAGAGGCACCCTGTCTTGTGATACCCATAATATATGAGCAGGGTGATTCTCGTGTCCCGGTCCAACAGTAGAGGCACCCGGTCTTGTGATACCCATAATATATGAGAAGGGCGATTCTCGTGTCCCGGTCCTACAGTAGAGGCACCCTGTCTTGTGATACCCATAATATATGAGCAGGGGGATTCTCGTATCCCGGTCCTACAGTAGAGGCACCCTGTCTTGGACCCCGGTAGTGAAAACTTAAATAACGATGTCCAGAGCAGGCTGCCCCATAACCAAAGCAATAGAATATAATAGCCTAGACGATCTTGGATTAATTCTTTCAGTGCCACGGACCGATCTCATCGGCCCTAGGCCCTAACAAAATTTTAAAATAAAAATGTTTTTTAGATGTTTTTTTTTTGGGTTGAATTTTTTTTGGGTATGCTTAAGCATGCTATAGCGAATTTAAAAACAAACTGAATAAAACCTTAGGGGCATGTTATAACTCAAAACTATCACCAAGTTTTCATAGTAATAATTTTGATGCCCATGAAAAACGTAAGATTCCCTGGCACTAAACCTACAAAATAAGTCTGGCACTGAAAGAGTTAAAGAATAGAAGAAAAAATTATTATTGTAAAAAATAATAACAAATGATGAAAAATTGTTAAGCCAATGCTTTCTCTTATATATGTTTAGCCCAATTGAATGTTAATTGACTTGCTTATGTTGAATGGGAAGGAAACTATTGCATAACGAACAGGCATGTGAATTGAGCAAGCTGTTCTCTGTATGTAAAGTTTCAGTGCAAGTCTCCGCACAAGATCTCAAACTAACCCGCGCAAGCAATTACGCCGGTAACTTGATGCCACCAATTTGGAAGAAATATTATCTTTATACCGAATCATTTGTAATGCTCTATTTTTATCAAGCTTTCGGCCCTATCTGGACCTTCCTCAGGACAATATCAAATGTTAAAACACAATCACATGTTGTACGTTTGGCATACTTTCACAAAATGAGTCAGTGGATCAACCAACTTCCGTTAAACCGCATCGTGACGTTGTGGGTCCATGGTAACGTTGTCGCGTAGCATCTGGAAATTTATAATTCAGAACTCAGAATATTGGTGTTGAATGACTTGTTTTTGTGTTGAACCCATTACCATTGCCTTCCCGCGTTCCCAACTTACGTATTCACATATCTTCCCTAACTAGTCTCTCTCGCTTCCCGCTGTTCCGATTGACAAACTCAACCACAGAAACCTTCAAGTCCCTCACACCTCTGTGTCCATGAGCTCGAAAGTGGTGATATATTGGCATGTTCGAGTGTAATCTAATATCTCTCAAATGTTCTGCGACGCGTTCACTCAGAGATCTTTATAGTTTGTGACATCACGGCCTCACTTGGTTGTTTAGCGTTAAACTGTGTCGCATGTATGATAGTTTGTTTTTAAATTTGAAAATAAATAAAACAGCTGATTGAAGTTGTGAATAAACTATAGTTTAATTCGCGAAATATTGTTTGTTTGCCATATTTGCAAATATAGAAGTCATGTGAGGTTGGCCTATATTGTCACATTCAAATGTTAAGCGACCATTAACTTGGATTTTGCACAGAATAACAAACAAACACGCCGAAATGATTTTTAGTGTCATAGCTTTTATAAATATCTGTACTAAGAATGATTAATGCGAAGTGAGGCGTGACATCATGAACTAAAAATATGGACGTGCTGTAATCAGCGAGATAATATGGACGTGCTGTAATCAGCGAGATAATATGGACGTGCTGTAATCAGCGAGATAATATGGACGTGCTGTAATCAGCGAGATAATATGGACGTACTGTAATCAGCGAGATAATATGGACGTGCTGTAATCAGCGAGATAATATGGACGTGCTGTAATCAGCGAGATAATATGGACGTGCTGTAATCAGCGAGATAATATGGACGTGCTGTAATATGGACGTGCTGTAATCAGCGAGATAATATGGACGTGCTGTAATCAGCGAGATAATATGGACGTGCTGTAATATGGACGTGCTGTAATCAGCGAGATAATATGGACGTGCTGTAATCAGCGAGATAATATGGACGTGCTGTAATCAGCGAGATAATATGGACGTGCTGTAATCAGCGAGATAATATGGACGTGCTGTAATCAGCGAGATAATATGGACGTGCTGTAATCAGCGAGATAATATGGACGTGCTGTAATATGGACGTGCTGTAATCAGCGAGATGTTTGTATTATGTGATGTGATATCGTATTGTTTGAACGTAACTGAGAAATGAGGTGTTTTAATCGCACCATGGTTGATATACTAAATATATTAACGGCCTGAGTTGTTGAGGGTTTCCTTGCCCTTTAACCCTTTCAGTGCCAAGTCCGATTTTTGTATCAACCCATATTTCCTTGATCATTTTTAAAATTTATTGATTATAATAATGTGATACATTGATGGAAAGAGCTCTTAGAGCTCTTTCCATCAATGTATCACATTATTTTTATCAATAAATTTTAAAAATGATCAAGGAAATATGGGTTGATACAAAAATCGGACTTGGCACTGAAAGGGTTAACATGAAACATGTTATTTCCTAACAAAATCAAATGTGACCACGAAAATGCTTTACATTTACAGAATGAGGTCCCCAGAGGGTGACTTTTTATCGAAACCATGCAAACCTGGATTTGGTGTCTTGACATTTGCAGAATGAGATCCCCAAAGGGTGAATATAGTGATGATATGCCGCACAGTGGGCTAGCATCACTAATTCACCTTCTGGATACCTCATTCTGTTTAGGTGTCATCTTCTGGGAAGTATCTAGAGTCTGAAATTAACATTGTTTTCGGTTTCTTTTTCCCTTCTGTTCAGTAATCTATATCCCTTAATCTGCAGAAGATAAATTGCATAATCGAGGTGACTAATGGGTGAACATCACCAACTTCAACTGAGGAAAATCAATCTGATCCTAGGCCTCCCATAGCTGTCGAGGCCTCAGCAGAATGAGTATCCCAGAGGGTGAATTTGGAGACTCTAGCCCGCCGAGCAGGATAGCATCACTAAATTCACCCTCTGTGAACCTCATTCTGCAAATGACAGACGCACTAATTCAAGGCTTGTATATGGCTCCACTCTGAGCTAATAATACTTTGACTTACTTGTTCGTACCAAGCTGCCACAACTGTTTCCTGAAATATCAGCGAATATTGTCAATAAATATATTTCAATTTTCTTTGACAAGTTCAATATAGATGAACATTTTACCATTAGTGACCCTACTGTACTCAATTTTAATTTATTTGTAAAAGAGCGTTCTCTGCTAATACTACAATTAATTATCGTGCATAAAATGAATGCAACAAATTTTTTATAAATGCAGTGAATGAACTATATGTTGCTACATGATAGAACAATTTGCAACTTAAATTCCTGAAAAGTAACAATTCCATTTATTAAGTTCATACATAACCATTGATATATAACTGATGAAGAAACAAGTTAAATTTCACACATGTTTATATAACTGATGAAGAAACAAGTAAAATTTTACACATGTTTATATAACTGGTGAAGAAACAAGTTAAATTTCACACATGTTTATATAACTGGTGAAGAAACAAGTTAAATTTCACACATGTTTATATAACTGGTGAAGAAACAAGTTAAATTTCACACATGTTTATATAACTGGTGAAGAAACAAGTTAAATTTCACACATGTTTATATAACTGGTGAAGAAACAAGTTAAATTTCACACATGTTTATATAACTGGTGAAGAAACAAGTTAAATTTCACACATGTTTATATAACTGGTGAAGAAATAAGTTAAATTTCACACATGTTTATATAACTGGTGAAGAAACAAGTTAAATTTCACACATGTTTATATAACTGGTGAAGAAATAAGTTAAATTTCACACATGTTTATATAACTGGTGAAGAAATAAGTTAAATTTTACACATGTTTATATAACTGGTGAAGAAACAAGTTAAATTTCACACATGTTTATATAACTGGTGAAGAAATAAGTTAAATTTCACACATGTTTATATAACTGGTGAAGAAACAAGTTAAATTTCACACATGTTTATATAACTGGTGAAGAAACAAGTTAAATTTCACACATGTTTATATAACTGGTGAAGAAACAAGTTAAATTTCACACATGTTTATATAACTGGTGAAGAAATAAGTTAAATTTCACACATGTTTATATAACTGGTGAAGAAACAAGTTAAATTTCACACATGTTTATATAACTGGTGAAGAAATAAGTTAAATTTCACACATGTTTATATAACTGGTGAAGAAATAAGTTAAATTTTACACATGTTTATATAACTGGTGAAGAAACAAGTTAAATTTCACACATGTTTATATAACTGGTGAAGAAATAAGTTAAATTTCACACATGTTTATATAACTGGTGAAGAAACAAGTTAAATTTCACACATGTTTATATAACTGGTGAAGAAATAAGTTAAATTTTACACATGTTTATATAACTGGTGAAGAAACAAGTTAAATTTCACACATGTTTATATAACTGGTGAAGAAACAAGTTAAATTTCACACATGTTTATATAACTGGTGAAGAAACAAGTTAAATTTCACACATGTTTATATAACTGGTGAAGAAATAAGTTAAATTTTACACATGTTTATATAACTGATGAAGAAACAAGTTAAATTTCACACATGTTTATATAACTGGTGAAGAAGAAAATATTTCTTAAAGGCCCACTTAATTTTCGAGTCACCGATTATTTTTATTATAGTGCCTTGATATTCAGTTTTAATAACAATCTATGCCATTAGATATGATTAACCCTTTACCCAACAAACCGGCCAAAACCGGCCAAATAAAGCTTCAACAGCCTAAAATATCTTCGGTCTGTCTCAATAGAACCATACAAATATGGATATCATTGGAACCGGCTCCTTGACCACATTGTGATAGTTACAGTTAGCCCTGTGCCAATGCATTCTCTTATATATGCGAGTCGACCATAGGTCGCCTCGCATATATAAGAGAATGCATTGGCCTAAACAAAATCTTTTTTTAACACTTTTTACCATTTTTTCTTACATTCTTTAACAATTTTATAATTTTTAATGTGTTAAGCCAATGCATTCTCTTATATATGCGAGGCGACCTATGGTCGACTCGCATATATAAGAGAATGCATTGGCACAGGGCCGTTCTGTTGGGTAAAGGGTTAAAATACTATAATTCATCACCATCTGATATGTCTGTGTCTCAGAAGATGTCCATAGAGAAATAGAACAGCTGAAATCACAGAAAGATTCCCCCATTATGGCTCCCAGAATGCACAGAGTTCAAAAAATGTATTTTCAATGGAAGGGGAATATCTCTATCCTTAAGATATAGAGTTATTCCCCTTCCATTGAAAATAATACAATTTGCATTGCAATCCAAATGAAACTTAAGCACAAAAACACATCGGTAATTAAACAAAAACTACATGTTCACATTTTATTACACCGGATAAGTTGATAATACAATGTTTTGGAGCTTCCTCTTTCAAATGGTTTATAATATGGCATATATTTTATATAATGTAATCTGGGGGTTCATGGTTTATAATATGGCATATATTTTATATAATGTGATCTGGGGGGTTCGAAAATGAAGTTGGCCTTTAAAATTTAACAGTCCATAAATATATAACAGGTATGGAAACAAAAATTATTAAAACTTAAAACCCAGCCCCTATGTTCTATGTTGTCCATCTATCTTCCGAATGGGAACTTTCTATTCAGCGAATGGGCACTTTATATTCAGCGAATATTGTCACTTTATAGAATGGGCACTTTATATTCAGAGAATATTGTCACTTTATACAATGGGCACTTTATATTCAGAGAATATTGTCACTTTATACAATGGGCACTTTATATTCAGAGAATATTTTTTTTGTCACTTTATAGAATGGGCACTTTATATTCAGAGAATATTGTCACTTTGTATGTATACAATGGGCACTTTATATTCAGAGAATATTGTCACTTTATACAATGGGCACTTTATATTCAGGGAATATTGTCACTTTATAGAATGGGCACTTTATATTCAGCGAATATTGTCACTATATACAATGGGCACTTTATATTCAGCGAATATTGTCACTTTATAGAATGGGCACTTTATATTCAGAGAATATTGTCACTTTATAGAATGGGCACTTTATATTCAGAGAATATTGTCACTTTATACAATGGGCACTTTATATTCAGCGAATATTGTTACGTGATCCTACCCTTAACCCATTCAATAAACCCATTCTATAAATAGTGCCAGGTGACCTTTGACTTCTGGTTTGGCGTCCGGTGAACTCGTTGTAGATCCTCCACTTTTCAATGGGCAATTTATATTCAGCGAATATTGTCACTTTATACAATGGCACTTTATAACCATGCTTTATACCGTAACCATAATCCAGAACGTTCCTGTCTCCCAATTTATGAATAATGAGCTCCCACAGAGATCTCTAACATAGAAATAGTTCGCTATTACACCCGCCAACAAAAACCAACATTTGCATAGTGCTAATGAACCCCACATAATTAATTTATTTGTCGGTATAGGCATGCTGCTCATTTATATACCAGGGGTATCTATCACATTGAAACATGATGTGAGCAAAACTTGAAATAGTGTGCCTGTCATTTGCAGAATGAGGTCCCTAGAGGGAGAATTTAGTGATGCTACCCCGCATAGCGGGTTAGCATCACCAAATTCACCCTCTGGGAACCTCATTCTGCTGAGTTGTAAGCAGAATGAGGTCCCCAGAGGGTGAATATGGTGATGCTAGCCCGCTATGCGGGGTAGCATCACTAAATTCACCCTCTGGGGACCTCATTCTGCAAATGACAGAAACACTATTTCAAGGATTGGCAGTAATGGAGTTACTTGTTCTTCTTCTGGATAAGATATGAATGCAATGTTCGAGTCAAAAATATACTTGTATGCATACGTGCCCAAAATACAGATAACTGTGTAATATATATTACGTATATATATACTACACTATGTATAGTGAAAAACATATATTTTATTATATGTTTGCGTACACTGACGTTTGCTTTCGAACAGAGTTGTACTGGTACACAGGCCTCAGCTCACAAGGCGACTCAGGCGAGATTTTCGCCTTACTGTCGCTGACTTCGCCCTATCGTCGCTCTAAGGCGAAATCGAAGTCGCCTTCAATTTTAAGGGGAATTTTTTTCCTTAATTTTTTTCCTTAATTTTTTTTTCTAGTTTATTTCCAGACATGTCCGTATATAGATGAATTGTGGCGGGCCATCCCAAAAAGAAACGGACGATGCAGAGACAAAGTTCCAAGTGTTTAAAATAACATATGACCTATTGTTTTGTGTTGTTATTCAGTCGCTGTTGTTCCCTTTGCGGTAATGAATGTTAATCACGAATGTTTTGACACACTGAAAACACGATGAGATGTTAGCATCTGTGTTGTTATTGACCATCATGAGTGTCACAAATAAATGTTTTAATTAACTTAAAAGACCGCTGTCCCGCTTTTCAGATATAAAACAAATACGACATTATTAGAGTATGTACCAGGCGCTTCGGAAGTTCGTTTCGGTAACGCGTTGCACTTTTTGAAGAGACGACGTCACACTTTTTGAAGAGACCGGTTCCGTAATTAAATAAATGTCAAGTTTATTGCTTTAATCGGATTATACCAGTGATGTTGGCATTAATTAAGGGAGGCCATTAATTAATAAAAGCTTTAGCAATAAAACTAAAAGCTTTTGCAACTCCTTTGTTAGTTAATCCTTATTGTTTATTTTAGCGGACACCCACATTACAGCCGTGACCAAATTAAACTTACAAAGTTACAACTTACATGCATCATGATTCAGACTGTACAATCTGACAATATAGTCAATACTACAAACGTATCTTCCATGCTGCAGTCTAGGAAATAATACTTCTTCCATTTAGTTAAAAAATTAACTACTACTGTAACTTGATAATTGTCTTGCTTAAATGATAGCTACACAAAACATTTCCAAAAAATAAAAATGTAAAATAACAATTAATTAGGCTAATTTCAGATAAAGTTAAAAAAATTTAGTTTTATTTCTTATTTTATGTTTTTAAATTTTTTATTGATGTTATAAAATAAAGTGATAGTTGAAAATTGTCAATTTTCGGTAGTCTCCACTTCTCCCTGAAGTCTCCCTAAATTTCCTGAAGTCTCCCTAAATTTCCTGGAGGGAGACTTCAAGTCTCCCTGTTCTGAACCCCTAGGCTGAGGCCTGCTGGTACATATGCTTACAATTGTGTTCATGGCAAAGTCCACATGAAACATCCACTAACACGAACCGGTTTTGTTGTCAGTCTAGGACTATTTTTATACAGAAATACATTTGTATATGTCTCAATTATCGAGATTTATCGGAATTTTTCATCTGCCAAATAATTTGCCAAATGAAAATATTTCTAGCCAAATTATTTTAGCATTTGCCAAATGCTGTCCCTGATAGTATCATTTTCTGCAACCTTAAGTCTTTTGTTTCGACACTCGCGGTTTGAACGACTTTTGATATCGATAGACAAGCAGTTAGTTAATAATTAATCATACTCGCATCCCTATTGTGGTTTATCATACAACAATAAGCCAATCACCGAACAATACAATGGTAGAAGGGTTGCTTCATCAGAAGGGCACATCACAGGAGGATTAACTATAATATATATGTAAACACCACCACATTAAATGCTGGTAATCACTCCAACCATCTACTAATCTATGAGATTAACTGCATCTTAATAAAGGTGTTAACTTTTCCTAAACCTTACAACATAATTATATTAGTGGTGTTTTATAAGAGTTTCCTGAAACGAATGGCATTGATTGACCAATATTGTTCAATTTTCTTGAGGAATTAAAAAGTGACTTGTCAAAACTTTTACCAAATTAAAATATTTTTTGCCAAATGTGAATTATTTTTGCCATTGGCAACTTTGGCAGTGGCAGCGCAAACCCTGATTATAAAACTGTGTTATAAGTCGGTTAATGGAGTCACGTTTGGACATTTGAAGCTAAATGGTCTCACCCTTCAAGTTCAATCATCTAATTTCAGAATGTCCAGTAGCTCGTCCATTAACCCTGACATAATGACCAAGAAGAACATGGAGAAATAGATGAACCTTTTTCATTTCTTTCCAATGACAAAATTTTTAATGTTGAAATCATTGGTATGTTACAGTGCCAGTAATTTCATCAAACAATGCAGATGACAATTACAATTGAAATATATTGGTTGAATATCTGTTTTGCAGAAAAATTTTCAATGATCTGATCTATTCTAATGTATACAATCTAGATGTGATCGAAATTAGACCAACTGGATAAAAATGGCTTGTTCTGTAACAGTAATTTTTACAAAACAGTTAAAATAACATGCAACATCTTATTTTTGAGGAATTATTGATAAGAACAGTTGATAAATAGCCATCAAAACATACCATGTATATATAACTGGTGAAGAAACAAACTATACCATCTGGAACAATAGCAGTCATATCTATGAGAAGGTTACCATAGTTTCTGGTCACAGCTGTGAAAATAAAAAAGTACACCAAGGAATTAAAACATTTAAAAAACTACTAAAGTCCATGCAAATAGCATTACAAGCATCACAGATAGGGTCCATGCTGGTCCGAAATGTCCTTTTGCCAAATAAAAATAATTTGTCAAATTCTTTTAGAAGTTGCCAACAAGCCTGCAAATAGCGTGTCTGTCATTTGCAGAATGAGGTCCCCAGAGGGTGAATTTAGTGACGCTATCCCGCATAGCGGGCTAGTATCACTAAATTCACCCTCTGGTGACCTCATTCTGCTTAGGCCCTCAACAGCTATGGCAGACCTAGGATCAGACTGAAGTTCCCCAGTTGAAGTTGGTGATGTTCACCCATTGGGCACCTCAATTATAATTTTATCTTCTGCAAATTAGGGGATATAGAAACTTTCTAGAATGGAAATGTAACTAAAAACAATGTTAATTTGATACTATAGATACTTCCCAGAAGATGAGGCCTAAGCAGAATGAGGGTGAATTTAGTGATGCTAGCCCACTATGCGGGATAGCGTCACTAAATTTACCCTCTGGGGACCTTATTCTGCAAATGACAGACACGCTATTTGCAGGCTTGGTTGCCAAATGTTATCAGTTTCTTAAACATTGAGTCTTATATTTTAACTATTTTGAAAATCGCTGGTTGAACTTTTGATATCAATAGGAAAGAAGTTAATTTTTTTTTTTTTTTTTTTTTAATTGGGTTGGTTTGGGGTAGCTAGCCCCGGGATTGTCGAAAGGGCCGAAGGGCCCTTTCCTTAATCCCTCATGTTTTTGCTTTTATTAGAAATACGAGGGGGGAAAAGGATAGCATTTTTCTGTTTGGATTAGGGTTTCTTTTTTCTCTTCTTCTTAGAGTTAGGCTTTTCTGTCGAAGATTGTGGAGATTTCAGTTGTTGTTGTTGGTGTTGTTGGATGATATCTGCAATTCTTTGTTCTTGTTCTTTTTGAATTCTTTCTAGTTCTCTTTTTTGCTTTTGATCTTCTGTCAGGCGTTCTTCATCTTTTTCTATCCATTTCTTTTCTTGTTCTTCTTTCCAATCTTCGAAAAGGTTGTTGTTGGTGCTGGTGGAGCTGGGGGACACCGGAATGTGTTGGTAATCCGGTGTCCGAGGTGTAAAGCTGTCCAGTTCCACGTCGAAGCTGGCGGCAGGAACATCTGGGGTGGTATCCACGTCCCTGTCTCCGCAAGCTTCGACAACGACAGCAGGGACCTCCGGCAGATCCACGGAATCCCTGCTAGCTGGTATTATGTCGTCAGTCTCCATGCAGGTCGGGTCGTCTGGGCGTCTCTCAGACAACTCCGGCCTGCCGGCTATGACTCTGGACGGCTGAGCCACACGGGGAGGGGCGACTGGCCGATCTACAGTCACCCCCTTCTGCTTCTTCCATTTAGCCCGTCTGGCAGCGTCCCTTCTTTTCTGTGAGGGTGTCTTTCTCTTGGGAGGCCCCTTCTTCATTGTACAGCGGGTCTTGGCGTTCCTGTTCGCAGCAGAAGATTTCTGGGTGCCAGCATCTTCTGTCCGGAATTCTACACAGAGAACCAGAGAGCCCCTGTTAGCTTGGAGAGTCCAACTAACAGCGTCAACTAACCGGCTTTTCTGTATAGCGGCCAACGCGCCTTCAGGGATTAGCTCCATAATCCGTCCTGAGCCTAATCCAAAACCATCTCAGTCTGGCGTCTCCACAAGGGCAGTTACAACCGGGGTCGCGACCGCACAACTCACTCGTGTAGACGCTCTGATAACAAGGAACTAATAGAGCCAAATAAAATTTGACTTGTTCGCTCCACTTGCTGCCAGAGTAGAAGTTAATTATTAATAATTCTCGCCTATATACCAAAAACCAATCAATGAAATTGTAGAAGGGTTTCTTCATCAGAAGAGCAAATAGAAACAAAGAGGATTAGCTATGTAAACACCACCACCATACATACTAGTAATCCCTCTCCCCATCTGTACTAATGCTATCAGATTGACTGCATCTTGATAGAGGCGTTAACTTTTCCTAACCTTATAAAACACCACTAATAAATTTAATGATAAGAGTTTTATGAAATGAATGGTATTGACAAATATTTTTCAACTTTCTTGAGGAATTATAAAGTCAAAAGTGACTTGCCAAAACATGGAAGTCAAGTCAAGCGGGTGACTCATCAGCGGGCTACCAATCAGCGGGCAATGCTGGTGAACTGGAAAACTAAATGAACCATAAAATCAGAATGTGCTTTAGCGACATATATTGATAACAATGGGAACAAAAACAAATGTATTTTTTTAAGGCCATTAAAATTAAACTCACCTACATCTTCTCTCGTCTCAAACTTTGAACTCATCGCCACCTGGTCGTTACCTTTACTTACAATCTGAACAAGAAAGCACAAATAAATTTTGTGAGATATTTATAGACAGAACACAGTGCGTATCTTTATTGGGAATCTTTTTTCGAATGAGTTGCTGATAAGATCAATCAATGACTGTCACCTTCATTGATACTCAGCTACATTTATCGTGATTTAAGTCTGATGAATAACCAGTAATAATCGGGGCATCACAAAAGGATTGTTAACGTAAACAAGAATAGTTACACTTGTATTCCACTAGAGGTTTATTCAATGTATTCAATGGCCGGTATTCTGCTGAATACATGTGCCTCAAGTCAATGGATGTGGTATAAAATATGAGCTTCCTATTTCCTTGACAAGCTGAGACAATATGTATGTTATCAGTGCTTAACCCTTTGAGTGCCAGGCCGATTTTTGTATCAACCCATATACCCTGTGCCAATGCATTCTCTTATATATGTGAGTCGACCATAGGTCGCCTCGCATATATAAGAGAATGCATTGGCTTAACACATTAAAATTATAAAATTCTTAAAGAATGTAAGAAAAAATGGTAAAAAGTGTTAAAAAAAGATTTTTTTTAGGCCAATGCATTCTCTGATATATGCGAAGTGACCTATGGTCGACTCGCATATATAAGAGAATGCATTGGCACAGGGCATAACTGTAACTATCACAATGTGGTCAAGGAGCCGGTTCCAATGATATCCATATTTGTATGGTTCTATTGAGACAGACCGAAGATATTTTAGGCTGTTGAAGCTTTATTTGGCCGGTTTTGGCCGGTTTGTTGGGTAAAGGGTTAACCTAGAACATTTTGATCAGGGAGATATGGGTTCTGTATCAGGGAGATTGTGGGTCCTATCAGGGAGATATGGGTTCTGTATCAGGGAGATTGTGGGTCCTATCAGGGAGATATGGGTTCTGTATCAGGGAGATTTTTTTTTCAGATGTAAAATGAAAAGAAGAAGCTTTAATTCATCAATTTATTCAATAAAAACATGTGTATATATATACATAAAATAAAGAATTTAAACAAACAATACATTTAGCACATTTTAATCATACAGGCTCGGCATTCACTTATTTATGTTCTTTTGTATATGACAGCGTTGCACCCTTTGCCAATTTACTCATGTCTTCAGAAATGTTCAATTGGAAACAATCCCCATTTTGATTCAACTTCGTGGCTATCAGGGCACATGTGGTATCATTGTTTAAGTCTGCCCTGCAACTCTGTTGAATCTTTCTCACAATTGAAAATATTCATTCGGAATCTGCATTGCTGTTAGGCACAGTTAATAAACATTTGATTATTTCGCCTAATTTCTTGAATCTGAACACTCCAGTTGAAGTTTTGAGATTCATAATTTTAAACCACCACTGGTCAACTCTATCCACCTCTTGATCGAATCGCGGAAGGTCGTCGTCACTGCAGGTCTGCAAGTCATCTTGTAATATATCCTTGTTCACTTTGATCTTAAATCGATAGGCCACTTCAGAAACAATGTTTGCATCACGGACTTCACTTCGAGGATTTAATATTGCCATATCGCCAAGAAAACTGTCAACGAACGGGAATTTCTTCAGCATTTTTGTCACAATGGCCTCATAGAAATTCCTAATAGTGGATAAGAAATCATCAAGAATTGCACTGTCGACATTCTCGTCCTCAATTATCCGTCTACAGTTCATTCCTACTGCCAGAATGTCGTCGTCGTGTTGGTTGTCTCTCAGCGAGAACGGAACTAATGTAAAGTCCTTGTACTGTTTAATTACTGATGATTTGACAAATTTGCCCAGAAACTTCGTGAGGAAATTGGTCATTGCATTCGAAGATTCAACAACTTTACTGAGCCCCATGTGTTGAGTCGAACTTCCGTGTCTTGTGATATCGTTTTTTCCACCATGCGCTATGTTGAAATGACTGTTGCAAACACTACAGTAAGCAAAATATTCTCCGCGATCACTGCGAGTCAACCACGATAAACCAACTGACCACGATTCTCTGTATTTAGAATCATATCTACACCGTTTTGCAGGACTTTCAACATCAGATTCACATTTACACCGTTTTGCAGGACTGTCGGTTTTCATTTTCGAACGATTTTCTGTTTATGACTTAGTTTAACTTTATGCATGCATTTATACATTCTTCGGCAAACAAAGACGAGACTGAATGTCTCCTATATGCATTACATAAATGAAATGTGAGAAGCTATCACAAGTTTCTAATTGAGCGTATATATGACTTCACTCTTTTGCAATCAGCTTAAAACACCGTAAAATAAAGCCCTTTTGTGACACAAGAAGCCATTTCATAACAATATGTTTACTCAATTGTGTTAGCGTCTAAAGAATTCACCTCTGAACGGTCATTAACTAATTGCCCTGGTGTGAAACCGACGCGCGACAGCACAGCTAATCGAACACACCCGTAATCTCGTCACGTCTCATCAGCTCTCGCGGATAACGTTAAGTTATGCTGTGCAAAGCCGGTGAATTTTTTTTGTTTACAATAAATTGCTCAATCCGGGAGATTTTGATGGGCGTCCGGGAGTGCGGGAGATTGGGCCCAAATCCGGTAGTCTCCCGCAGAATCCGGGAGGGTTAACAGGTCTGACTAGTACACGCACATCCACATAAACTTTCACTTTCCAAAATGCCAGGTGCCTAATGTCAAGTCTAGGTCTGATGAAAGAGTCACAGTACAAGTGGCCTTGCTCAAGGGTCACAACTTGAGGATATGAACAATTTGACTCTAAATTCACATGTCGCTCAACTCAATAGCCCATCTACATGGATTGACAGCAATATAAGTTAACCCAGTGCCAGGTCCGATTTTTGTATCAACCCATATACCCTGTGCCAATGCATTCTCTTATATATGCGAGTCGACCATATATAGGTCGCCTCGCATATATAAGAGAATACATTGGCCTACCAATTTTCATCATTTGTTATTATTTTTTACAATTTTTTACAATTTTAATAATTTTTTCTTATATTCTTTAACAGACTTATTTTGTAGGTTTAGTGCCAGTGAATCTTATGTTTTTCATGGACATCAAAATTATTCCTATGAATACTTGGTGATCATTGAGTTATAACATGCCCCTAGGGTTTTAACCAGTTTGTTTTTAAATTCGCTATAGCATGCTTAAGCAAACCCAAAATAAATTCAACCCAAAAAAATCTATTAAAAAAAAACAAAAAAAAACAAAAAAAACAAATTTAGGGCCGAATTTACAGACTGTAAATTAGGGCTGATGAGATTGGTCCCTGGCACTGAAAGGGTTAAACAAAAAGACACCCAAGATCTCTCAAATGTACTAAAAGTCATTCAAACTCAAAGCGGGTTGAATACCCATTCAAATCCGTTGAAATTTCACTAAAAAATCACAAACAAATAATTAGTGTAATAATAATTAACATGCGACTAATTTAACATAAATATTTTATGATACTTTGAAATGCTGGGTGACTGTTTGCACATTTGGGTGATCATGGGTTTCTTTTTGCATGACACCATGCGACAATAACCAATTCAGCCTGATAAAACACTGTTAATATTCGCAGGGCCCTACTCCAGTGTGAAGAGTACCCAAGAGGCATGCTTACCATAGGACATAGACAGGTTCTGGCCAGTGTCATCGTAAATGATGACATGGTAACAGGACGGAAGTCCAAGATTTTAGGATACATCTCCAATGGCGACAGTGTCTGAAACAAAGAAGGTATCAGTCAGGTACAAATCTACAGCTACACAATAGAGTTATGGCCATGCAAAAGTCAATTTCCCGTTTCTCAGGCCCGCGAGCATGATTGTGAAACCCCGGGAGTGCAACCATTTTATTCACATTTGATATGCCAGAACAAATTATTATCCGTATGAAATAACTGCGGTACATTTTTATACCAACTAAGACATGTTTCCGGATTCAAATTTTCGATTCATTACCGTAAGTTTTAACCACGTCAATGATACTTTATTATGTGATTTTTTTTAAAGAAATGAAAATGTTAATGGGAAGGAGTTAATATTTTGCTGAGCAATGAAAAGAATGAAAAAGAAGAAGGAAAGTAAACTAGAGGTCACACCTGAAGATCAGTATGAAGATTGGTGATGATCGGATGAGAGATGTGGCTTGTAGGGTGTGCCAAAGGATTTAGTCATACAAAGAGTAAAATCCAAGATGGCCGCTGGCGGTCATGTTTTTCAAAAAATTTCGGTCAAAATAGGAGGCTCCCATCACTCCGAAGATCCATATGAAGTTTGGTGATCATCAGATGAGGAATATGGACTGTAGGGTGCTCCAAAGGATTTAGTCATGCAAAGAGTAAAATCCAAGATGGCTGTTGGCGGCCATGTTTTTCATCGAAAATTGTTCAAATTTGATAGCTCCCATCTATTGGTGATTCTAAACACGCTGTAAATTTTCATGTCTTCATTATCGTATTATGTCTGAAATAACGTATAGTATAGTATTACCCCTGAAGTAATGACCACAGACTGGAATCGGTTGAACACTGGTTTTATGGCGATGGAAGCATCCATACAACTGAAGTGGAGAATCGGGTTGGAGATCGTCGGTGTCCTGTCATCAAATGGTTCTATTATAAGTACAAAACCTGCAACAGAAATCAGTAACAAATACAGGGATTATACATAGGTCGCCTCGCATATATAAGAGAAAGCATTGGCCTAACAATTTTTTATAAATTTGTCTTACATTCTTAAACAAATTTTTATCATTTTTTCTTACATTCTTTAGGCCAAACAAAAAAAGTGTTTTGATTCTCGGGCATAGCCGCATCTGGAAAAAAGGCCTGTGTTGAACCATTTTATTACGATTTTCAATTTGACCGAAGCTGTCAAATGATAACACGAAAATAGGAAACTAGAAAACAGAAAATTAGTTATGTTTCAAACATCGAATATGATAGACATACAATGGTGTATGTGTTGGTATTCAAAAACAGACACTAGGCAACGATAACTACCTGGTATATTGTCACCACAAGCTGCCCAAACCCCAAGTTTATTAAGTCAAATGTGTTCAAATATTTCGGCATTTTATCAATTCGAAAAGGTAGGTAACCCACTTTTCGTGCGGTAAACAATTATGATATTTCCAATTTCGGGAACACAAACCGGAAAGAAATATGGTGCATATTGGCGATGTGTATGCTGGTTTAATATAATAGTATTT
This sequence comes from Siphonodentalium dalli, assembly GCA_032622095.1. Lineage (NCBI taxonomy): Eukaryota > Metazoa > Mollusca > Scaphopoda > Gadilida > Siphonodentaliidae > Siphonodentalium > Siphonodentalium dalli. The sequence goes on from CP136066.1 coordinate 210,102,136, forward strand.
GAAGTTTTTATGGCTAGCATGTATAGTTACTATAGTATAGATGGATAAATATTAAAGTATACAGATAGATATAAATAGATATATACTATAAAAGGTACATACATATATCAAATATATCAACAACAGTAAATTGAAATATACATTGTATATACATATATCATTCTGGTAAATCCCTATATGATGTACGGATAGTACAATGTCATATATTTATGTCATTCTTTATTTCAGATTTGATGTACGGGTAGTACAATGTGATAATTGGTCATTCTTCATAGTGGAATACATTAGTTTATATCAAAACAATGTTCTCCTTACATTTTCTTAACCTGGGAAGGTATAATAACCCATGCTAACTATGAGCATTATCCCCATAACAAAAACAAAAACAAAATAAAACCCTCGCTCCCTCAAAAAAAAATTGCCTGAGAATCAAAACACTTGTTTTGTTTGGCCCTAACAATTTTTTTAATTTTTAATAATTTTTTCTTAATATTCTTTAACAATTTTGATAATTTTTCCTTACATTCTTCGTAAATTTTTATAATTTTTTCTTACGATCTTTTACAATTTTTATCATTTTTTATCATTATTTCTTATATTCTTTAACAATTTTTTATCATTTTTTACACATTCTTTAACAATTAAAAAAAATAATATAATTTTTTTTAGGCCAATGCATTCTCTTATATATGTGAGGCGACCTACGGTCGAATCGCATATGTAAGAGAGTGCATTGGCACAGGAATTATGCAAAAATTCAGAAACCCCCCAGTCATGAAAGGGTTAAACAATTTTATGGAAAGCCAAAGGGGACATGGTTGTTGTTAGTTGGTAGTACAGTAACTAACCAAATTCAACATCACAAAAATGTGACCTGGCACATTTTCACTAGGCCTACGTGTCGAACTAATTTTCTAGTGAAATCTTTCTAGTCTGTTGTTAAGAGTGAGCAGTGGTTCCAACCAAGCCGGGATATAGTGTGTCTGATATTTGCAGAACGACGTCCCCAGAGGATGAATTTAGTGATGCTATCCCAAATAGTGGGCTAGCATCACCAAATTCACCATCTGTGGACCTCATTCTGCTTAGGCCTCAACTGCTATGGGAGACATTGGATCAGATTGAAGTTCCCCAGTTAAAGTTGGTGATGTTCACCCATTATCACGATTATGCATTTTATCTTCTGCAAATTAGGGGATATAGAAACTTCACAGAAGGGAAAATTATCTAAAAGCAATGTTAATTTGAGACTATAGATACTTCCCAGAAGATGAGGCCTAAGCAGAATACGTTCCCCAGAGGATGAATTTGGTGATGCTAGCCCAATTTTGGGGTAGCATCACTAAATTCACCCTCTGGGGACCTCCTAATTCTGCAAATGACAGACACAATACTGTCAGATCAACATCTATTTCCTATTGGGAATAGGGGATGAGATCAAGCTGGTTGTCTTAGCGTGTCTGTCATTTGCAGAATGAGGTACCCAGAGGGTGAATTTAGTGATGCTAACCCACATATGAGGCTAGCATCATCAAATTCACCCTCTGGGGACTTCATTCTGCTTAGGCCTCATCTTCTCTAGAATGTTTCTTTATTATCAAATTTCCATAGAAACTTCTTCACATAGATTCTATTTCTTTTTTAGTTTACTTTCTCTATATCCCCAAATTGGCAGATGACACATCGCATAATCGAGGGGGCCCAATGCCAGCAATGGGTGCACATCATATTATTCACCATTTGGGAACTTCAAATCTGAGTCTATGTCTCCCATAGCAGATGAGGTTCCCAGAGGGTGAATTTGGTGATGCTAGCTCGCTTTGTGGGATTGCATCGCTACATTCACCCTCTGGGGACCTCATTCTGTCTTTAGCTTTATGCCCTCCTTCATTGTGCGAGTGAGTTTATATCTTACCTTTGGTGTAGGTACTGACAAGAGTTGCAAAGTTTGCTATGAGTGACAGAGCGGAGAAGTCATGGATCTCAGCTATCTCTAACGTTCTCAGCAGGGAGCTAAGTCTCTCAGCAGAAAATCTGCAGATAAAAAAGCACATTAGAGGCAAGACTGTTCCAATGGGACTAAGGATACCCCCCACCCTCACCACAACACATGATATAAACTAGAGGTGGGACTTTCCCAATGGGACTAAGGATACCCTCCCCCAGTGCAAATGGGCTACATTAAGGGTAGCTATCTTAACAAATTTAAAAACAAGAGATGGACTGTCGTCCGGTGCATACCCCCTCGTGGCATACCGCCTAGTGTGGGCATATCTATAACTTATGATGGCTATACTCAGACATATGGACCCAGAAATCAGCATTTTCATATCAACAAAGATGAATAACTATAGAACAAAAAACCAAAACAAACATTTGAATGTGCCATTAAATGTCCTCATAGTGGTGAACATCCATACAAAATTTCATTGAGATCCGAGCATTACTGTTCAAGTTATGAGCTGAACAGACATCGGATGGATCAAACAGCCAACATTTCCAGATAAACAAAGATGAATTACTCTAGAATGGAAAAGCAGAACAGAACAATGGAAACCCCTATTGAATGTCCTCATAGCAGTGAACATCTATACCAAATTCCATTGAGATCCCAGCACAACAGTTGAAGTTACGACATGAACAGACACCAGACGGACCAAAAAGCCAACATTTCCAGATGAACAAAGATAAATAACTCTAGAATGAAAAAGCGGAACAAAACGATGGAACCCTCCTTTTCATGTCATCATAGTAGTGAACATCCATACCAAATCCCATTGAGATCCCAGTACAACTGTAGAAGTTACGACATGAACAGACACCAGACGAACCAAAAAGCCAACATTTCCAGATGAACAAAGATGTATAACTCTAGAATGGAAAATCCGAACAAAACGATGGAACACTCTATTGAATGCCCTCATAGTAGTGAACATCCATACAAAATTTCATTGAGATCCGAGCACTACTGTTCAGGTTATGACATGAACAGACACCAGATGGACCAAAAATCCAACATTTCGAGATAAACAAAGATGAATAACTCTAGATTGGAAAATCCGAAAAAAAAAGATGGAACCCTCTTTTTAATGTCCTCATAGTTGTGAACATCCACACCAAATTTGGTTGAGATCCCAGCACAACTGTTGAAGTTACGACATGAACAGACACCAGACGAACCAAAAAGCCACTATTTCCAGATAAACAAAGATGAATAACTCTAGAATGGAAAATCCAAACAAAATGATGGAACCCTCTATTTAATGTCCTCATAATAGTGAACATCCATACCTAATTTCATTAAGATCCGAGCACTACTGTTCAAGTTATGACACGAACAGACATCGGACGGACGTACGGACTCACGCACGCACGGACGCACGCACGGACGGACGGACAGGTGCAAAACAGTATACCCCCCCTTTTTTTTTAAAAGGGGGTATAAAAACAAAAAACATAACCAATATAAACTCGAACAAAATTAAGCATGTTGTGAATTTTTTTTAAGGGGGGATAACTTTACTAAAAAGTCAGATGGACCTCATAATCGTAGGTGCACAGGTTCCTATGATAGTAAATATCTGTGCTTAGTTAAAACCAATTGACTCAAAAAATGTAGGACTACAAGCTCTGAAAAGTTTGGTCCATGGACAACAGTCAGAGGGCCAGACAGACAAGCTGATCCCTATATACCCCCCCCCCCCACCGGGCGTATAACAGTCAGAGGGCCAGACAGACAAGCTGATCCCTATATACCCCCCCCCCACCGGGCGTATAACAGTCAGAGGGCCAGACAGACAAGCTGATCCATATATACCCCCCCCCCCCCCACCGGGCGTATAACAGTCAGAGGGCCAGACAGACAAGCTGATCCCTATATACCCCCCCCACCGGGCGTATAACAGTCAGAGGGCCCTATATACCCCCCCCCCCCACCGGGCGTATAACAGTCAGAGGGCCAGACAAGCTGATCCCTATATACCCCCCCCCCCACTGGGCGTATAACAGTCAGAGGGCCAGACAGACAAGCTGATCCCTATATACCCCCCCCCACCGGGCGTATAACAGTCAGAGGGCCAGACAGACAAGCTGATCCCTATATACCCCCCCCCCCCCACCGGGTGTATAACAGTCAGAGGGCCAACAGACAAGCTGATCCCTATATACCCCCCCACATCAGTCAGAGGGCCAGACAGACAAGCTGATCCCTATATACCCCCCCCCCCCCCACCGGGTGTATAACAGTCAGAGGGCCAGACAGACAAGCTGATCCCTATATACCCCCCCCCCCCCCACCGGGCGTATAACAGTCAGAGGGCCAGACAGACAAGCTGATCCCTATATACCCCCCCCCCCCCCACCGGGCGTATAACAGTCAGAGGGCCAGACAGACAAGCTGATCCCTATATACCCCCCCCCCCCCACCGGGCGTATAACAGTCAGAGGGCCAGACAGACAAGCTGATCCCTATATACCCCCCCCCACCGGGCGTACATGGACAACAGTCAGAGGGCCAGACAGACAAGCTGATCCTTATATACCCCCCCCCCCCCACCGGGCGTACATGGACAACAGTCAGAGGGCCAGACAGACAAGCTGATCCCTATATACCCCCCCCCCCCACCGGGCGTACATGGACAACAGTCAGAGGGCCAGACAGACAAGCTGATCCCTATATACCCCCCCCCCCCCCACCGGGCGTACATGGACAAGTCAGAGGGCCAGACAGACAAGCTGATCCCTATATACCCCCCCCCACTGGGCGTACATGGACAACAGTCAGAGGGCCAGACAGACAAGCTGATCCCTATATACCCCCCCCCACCAGGCGTACATGGACAACAGTCAGAGGGCCAGACAGACAAGCTGATCCCTATATACCCCCCCCCCCCCCACCGGGCGTATAACAGTCAGAGGGCCAGACAGACAAGCTGATCCCTATAAACCCCCCCCCCCCCACCGGGCGTACATGGACAACAGTCAGAGGGCCAGACAGACAAGATGATCCCTATATACCCCCCCCCCCCACCGGGCGTATAAAAAGTAAGGCCCATAACTTCAAATGAAATGAATGGACAAAACTGTTACATGTGGATATTGTAGCCTTGTCTGTACATGAGCATCCTAATATTTTAGACTCGTTCTTAAAATAAATTAAGACATTTGTATATACCTGAGTGGTTTCCTCTCGATGCAAACTTTCTGTAAACAGTCTCTCAGGAAAGACGGAGGGCTTTCAGACACAACATGCTGTATTCTTAATCTCGTCTTGAGGAATTCAACAAATCTCTTGATGAATTGGATAAAATGTTCAGCTTTCCTTATGTTTCCCGGCACAGCTTCTGCAAAATTCACAAAACAAGATCATGTCAATTTTAACCTTTCCTTGGTCTGCTCCGAACATTTTCTTACATATTTCTGTCCTAAATTAGCCCTTAAAACTGCCCAATGAATGTCACACTGGTAAGAACCTCAATTGACAGAAGCTTTTCCGGACAGATGTCCTTGATTCATATTTAATATTTTATACCCTGGAATCTATATAAAACTTGCTGGGAAGAGATAGACCATCTTTAAATAATATAATATTCACTTTCTATTGGTATCTATTGTATGTATGATGTTTAAAAACTTGGAAAAAGAGTTAACTCTGTGCCAATGCATTCCCTTATACATGTATATGCGAGTTGTTAACCCTTTGATTATATTATCAATAGATTTGTAATGCACCTTCCTCAAAATAGTTTCAATAGCAAAATAGTAATCAGGTTCATACACCTGTCCAGGAATGAAATTCCTTGATATTTCCAAAAGTTTTACAAAATTTTCTGGAATTGTCAATGACTGTAGGAAATGAAATTCCATGATTTCAAAATTAATGTAAGATGAATTTTGTATAACTAACTTCTCCTCACAACTGCTCAGTATTAGTTACGTAAGTCTTATATCACATATTGAGAGAACATTTTAAGTGAGAGAATTGACCAGAGGAAACTATAACTGAGGTGCTCACAAAAAACATTTTCAATAAAAATACCTAAATGGTTCGCACATGTAAAAGAGGAACCTTAGTCGGCTTCATTTTTTGCGACCACGATTATTGAATATGAATTTCACGCATGTGCTTCAACTTCAAGGTGATTCAAGAATTGATTCAATCATATCATAAACAGTGTGTGTTGTAAACATTAGCGAAGGTACCTTGTACATTCAGCCACTATGAAATAAAGTACCCAGTTTATAAAATAAACCAAGTTGATGAATACAAGCGCAGTTGATCAATAGCTTGACAGAACACAACACACATCTTTATCGAGAATCTTTAATAGAATGAGTAGCGGACAGTGCAAAGATATATTTCACAAAAGCGGAGCTTGCGTGAAATGTGACTATGCGCTGTATGCAATGAGTTCGTTAAAAAATTCTAGATCATGATGCAAGTTGTGTTCTGTATTTATTCCACACCCCTTGTGTCAGATAAGTTTAATCTATGACTGTGACCATCATTGAAGCTATAACTAACTTTATTGTAATTTAAGTCCTGATGAAACGAGAGGCCGATCACGATCGGCAGATGTTAACCCATCCCTTGGCGATAAAAATTTAATATGATCGGATAAATGAGAGTTTTGGTGTTGAATTATAGAGTATACTGTTATGTACTATTATAGACAAATGTACATAACACAAATTATTGGAATTTATGGGTCACTGGCATTTATATAAGAGAATGCACTGGTACAGGATCTGTAATGCTAAACCGCCACAGCCAGCAAGCCCATGGGTTAAATGTGTAGGTGTGACCTGGACATGGAATACTTGGGTTAAGAGAGTCCTATTTAAGTTTACAATAATAATGTGTCCTAGTATACAGATAAGCAACCTCACCGCTGACCCATTAATATCAATTATATAGCAGAGCTGTCAAAATATCACAGGAATTGTTTATGTTGAACACTGACCTCTCTATTAAACCAATAACAATTATAATGATATCAGACCATCTGAAGATATAACTCTGCAGCAGAGATGTCTACTGTTAATATCATGTGATGTTTATTGTTGAATCTTTATTTTAAATTAGATACCATAGCCTTCTTTATCAGATTATTTGCACATTGGCATAAGAGACATCAGAAAATAATATAGCCTTATCAATAGCTAAGTAGTCCAAAGGCAATTGGTGAATTGGATTTAATGTTGCTCCAAACAGATTTACCAGTACATATCACAAGATTTTGGACCGATTTAATAAAATTTGGTGTGGTGATTCGGGGTGCCCTTGGCAGAGTTATAATGGTGTTAGTTTTTAAATTTTTTTTAACTTAAAAACTTTTTAATTATTTTAAAAAATTAAAGGGACACATTGGAAATCTTTTTATCAACTTTTATCATAATCATCAATATCTAAATGAAAACAAATGACAATGTCAATGACATTTTTTTTATTATTATAAAAGTTAAAAGTAAAAAAAAATTAAAATTGATTTTTTTTTTCAATTTTTTTCTTCGAAAAAGGGTCATAACTCCTTTAAAATTAATCGGATCAAACCCATATTCGAACTCGATCTGTAAAATGTTTGAGTTATGGCAGAATGCGTGAATTATAAGTTGAAAAAGGGCCATAACTCTGTAACAAAATCTCGGATCAAACCCAAATTCGAACTCGATCTGTATTTTGGGCTGAGAAACCCATATACAAAATTTGGTTTCGATCGGATAAAAAATGTTTGAATTATCGCATTACTCGTAAAGTGTCTACGGACAGACAGACGGACAGACAGACGGACCAACGACGAGTGGTCAATCCGGGCAACGACACTATGTTTACCATACTATGGTATGGGTAAACATAAAAACGGTAATTATCTGATCAGTAATTATCTGATCATCACATGGAGCGGATCGTTGATATCCTGTACGTCATAATTTTTGGCAACAACATCAACGCAAAGTAGTTCCGGTTTGTATTCCACTTGTGGTATACAACAATATGTATTCAATGGCTGGGATTGAATTGAATACATGTGCCTCACCTCAATGGGTGTAATATAAAAATCCCACTTACCCTGGAGAATCTCATCTGGAAGAACTGAAAGCACAAAAGAAAACAATTTTGGTATATTTTAATGAATGAAACAGCAAATTATCAATTGAATACAACAAACATACACTTGATAGCGCACTTGTTAAGAAAGGCTATACCTTACTCATATTTAAATTCGAAACCATAAGAAAAACAGAATGGATACATTAATGAGTTACATACAAGCCTTGAAATAGTGTGTCTGTCATTTGCAGAATGAGGTTCCCAGAGGGTGAATTTAGTGATGCTACCCCGCATAGCGGGTAACATCACTAAATTCAGCCTCTGGGAACCTCATTCTGCAAATGACAGACACACTATTTCAAGCCTTGGTTACATACATTCAAGCCTGATTATAGTGTATGTCATTTTCAGAATGAGGTCCCCAGAGGGGGACCTCATTCCACATGGCTTCAATGCTCAATTCGCCCTAATTTTGCAGCTGGGCGAAGTTTGAGTCGCCCTGAAATTTTTCCGAAGTTGACCGACAAAAATGTGCAAAATATTCATCCTAATTGACTGCCAACATTGACTGAACCCTGTATCCATTGATATGGTCTTATAAAACATGATAATTCTCATTAACATCTGTATTAATCGGATTTGGGAGCATACTCACACCTTATCAGTGATTGCAGACAGTCGTGAAAACATTGTAAGGTGTCTACAGTGATAATATTATCACACCTTGCAAGAATGAAGATTACACACCTTACCAAGTGTCAGTTCATCATCCCTTTGTTAAAGTTTTGTAAAGCGCAGACCAAATTTGAGAACAAGATTTCGTTTTGATTTACTGTAAATTGGCAGTAATTATTTTCGTATTCATAAGCACTGGTTTTTTTCCGTATTTTTAAGCGTTGTAAAAATGCTGTTCTCCCAAAATTATATAAAAATGCTACTATTCTCTCGCAATTATATTGGAGATTATTCATAGTTATTAGAGTGATGATTTGAATATAAAGATTCCATATTTGAACCATTGTTTCATCATTTTAATTTGATATTACATTTTCGTTATACAGGCGACTACTGTACTGGTGGATTTCGATTTTGAAAAGCCCACTACACCCTAATGGACACCCACTTTATCTTATTATTGAGACAGGGAGAAGTCACTACGCCCTGAACATCAGGTCTAGGCTGTCACTGTGGGAGACTAGACTCAGATTGAAGTTCCAAAATGGTGAATATTGTGATGTACCACCCCATTGGGAACCTTGATTATGCAATGAGTCATCTGCCAATTTGGGGATATAGAGAAACTAAACCAAAACAAGACAGTCAATGACTGTGGGTCGCTCACCAGACTGTAAGGAGTGAGAAGACAGGGGCTCTGAAGACTACAAGAGTCAGTACTTGACAGAATCACTTAAGTTCTAAACATGGACATAGCTGGATGTTCTCAAATGAGCAGGGCTCTTCGCCTTGAAATTTCTAATTGCACCATCACTGACAAATTTCCAACCTCTTACCTTTTAAAGAGACAACCATACCACAGTACTAAGTTCACAAAAATCACTTGTACATCCTCTTTAGGTTGAATTTTACGGACTGGTACCAGCTGTACTTCAAGCTTTCAATCGTTTGATAATTACCACCTGACACCCCCATAAAGTTAAAATTTGTGGCCAATTCGGTCCAACAGTTTAACCTGAAGTAGAAACATATGGACTGATGGTTTAAAAACATACATGTTAGAAAATCAAACCAAACTACGAGAACAGTTCTAACTTATTTTTGGTGTGAACATCTAATCTACACAACTAATTTAGTATCGGGCATGAAATTTTTAACTTTTGATCAAAATAGGGGGTCAAATCTCCACCCCTCTACACTCCCTCCCCATTGCCTCAAACATTGCCCCCACCCTGGCTGTCTAGAAATCAATATTATTATACCAGTACCAAACAGCATAGAGGAGAGTTAAATCTCTTATCTCTGCCCCTATTAGAACAAATGTGAATCCTCATCTATGAGATCCATTCATCTAGTAATATCAATATACCCCCCAATTTTCTTTGAAAAATCAGGGTATGATTTCACCTGGATAAGTGCTGGTTAAGAAACTAATATTGGAACAGCCGAGTCTGTATTTAGTGCCTGACCTTGCAGGTGAATTAATGACAATATTCCGCAAGGTGGACTAACATCACCGAATTCACCCTCTGGGGACCTCATTTCCTAAAAATTACCCCATGAACAAATCTGAACCCCAGTCACCCAAGGCCCCTCCATACCAAATATAAGCTATATAGGCCTAATGGTTCTTGAGAACAAACTGTTTTAAGACTTACTATGGAGGGAAAAAGTTATGGCCCTGGCTTGGCACCTACATGTATTTGATGTGATGAACTTAATTGAACAAATCTGATTGTGAGACACCTAGGGAACATGCACACTGAACTTATAAACACATTCCGTCTTTAATATGGAGAAGAAATCAATTGTTGATAGATGGATGGATAGACATCTCAACAGGCAGACGGATGGAAGCCTGACAGATAGAAGACAAATTTAATCCAATATATACCCCCCCCCCCCATTTTTCTTTGAATATTAGTCGTATGATTTCATCTGGATAAGTGGTGATTAAAAAAATAATATGAAATGGCCAAACGTGAATTTAGTATGTCTGACATTTGCAGAATTAGGTCCCAAAAATGTGGATTTAATGACAATATTCTGTAAGGCAGGCTAGCATCACCAAATTCATCCTGAATCTGATTAGGCCTCAATGGCCAATAAAACCAAGGAACAGATTGAAGTCCTACAGTTGAAGTTGGTGATACACACCCATTGAGCACCTCAATTATGCATTTTATCTTCTGCAAATTAGGGGGACATTGAAACTGAACAGGTGGAAAAAGTGACTAAATCAAACTGTCAATTTGATACTTAGGATACTTCCCAGAAGATGAGGACTAAGCAGAATTAGGTCCCTGTCGGGTGTATTTGGTGATGCTAGCATGCTGTATGGGGTAGCAACACTAAATTCACCATCTGGGGACCTCACTATGTAAATGTCAGACACACTATTTCCAGACTTGAAGAAATCAAAGCCATTCACAGTACAGTCAATTCCGCTTTATTGCATAGCGTCGGTGCATGGCCTTTCCCATGCATATAACCGAATATGCATAAAGCCGAAATCACCCCATCACCCCATTTGAGGTTCTTAAGATTGTTTAGTTTGTACAGTACGTAGTACCACGAAATGGCGAAATAGCGAAATCATTAGATTGCTGTGTCATATTGTCATCTCATACCTTGTTGTAAATTACTATTATGTCAATAAACTGATTCATTAACATCTTTATTTGTTGTTACATGTATAAAATGATTACATACCATCATTATCACACACAAAAAACATTAAGAAAAAAAACCATTTCAAAACGTGTTGTTTAATTTCTCCCATCCCATAATTTCTATAGATAGATAAATACATTGTATGGGAGGCCAGACCAAACACATTCCTTGTTATTTCCATTACAGAATGGATTTGTATTTAAACGAACATGATAAAAACAGCAAAAACAACAATTACTTGTGTGCTGATTCCCTCAGTCACCTGCATGGGCATTATCGGAACGGTATATTCAGCGTCATCATCAGATTCTGCATCGGGAGCTGCGGGTCGGATAAAACCCGAGAATAAATCATAGTGAACCATTGTTACACTAATGAGTTGAAATCGTTGAATAAACAAGACACACATGGTGTTGGGATGAGAAACAAAGACAGTGTTGTTTTAGCCTTTGTGTCTAATTTGGGGAAACAGTGATGTCAACCAGTTGTTCAGTTAATGATAAGCCATCCCGTTATTTCTATACTAAATATGTAAACATGTTTCTATTCATTAAATTATTGTCGGTAATTCCCGTATCTATAGTCTATAGTAGTCTATAGTTTATATCAATGTTCAGATTTAATCCGATTAGGAAAATATTAAACCCGGTGCTTTATTCGTGATCCGTTGTCCACATAGAGGATGTTACAATAGCGACTAATTGCATGTTTAACAAAAGCCAGTAAGTGTAATTAATTAACAGTACAAAATGTACTGACAAAAGACAGTTGTATTTCTGCTGGTATGGAAAAGCACGTGTTTATACTGTAAAACGTGAACAAAATGTAGTTTAAAAATATTAATGTCGATAACCTTTATTTTTGTTTCGAGTGTCTAACATTGACGCAGTTTGGAAAACATGGTTGTTGAATGACAAGTTTCCCCTTCTGTCCCATTATTATACCCACTGTGTGTTTACATAACGAGGAAGCCAGTTCTTTGTGTTTGGCCACATTTTGGAACATACCGACGTTGTCACTGAACACGAAAAATGTTTTTACAGTACGGTTGTTGGACAGGCGTGCTTTGCACGCGCAAGCGACTCATGTTTACCCGCGTTTTCAGCTATACGCCGTTAGAGATTGGGTTCTAAATGAGATTTTAAGATTGAAATGTTTCGAAACAGGAAATGTTTGAACAGAAGCATGTTAGAAGAAATAGAAAAGCACGTTAGTTTCGGTTTCGGTTTCGTAATTGGCTTCCTTGTTGGTGGAATTCCCGGGAAAATCTTCCTTTCACTTTGAATCCTCAGAATTGCAACTGGAACTTCAGGTTTTTACAAACGTTTACAAACTCAACAAACAACCAAATAAATATACAAATTTAAATAAATCATGCAATTCAAAAATAAATATGGAAACATACAGGAAATGTGTGTCAACAGAAGCTTGTTAATGAGAAGAGATAGAAAACCACGTGTGTTATGAAATCAATAATTGCCGTCTTCGCTCGCGATGGTCATCTTCATCAACTTTGTATTAAGTTTTCCCATAAAATGCGTTTTTCAAGGTAAATAGTTTTACAAATTGCTATAATTTCGGCAGCATGAGGTGACTTTTTACCCCTTCTCATCAACATTTTTGCATAAAAACGGAATAGAGTCCGACCCTTATGCAAATAAACGATTAAAAAATAGTCTTTTTATGAGAAAATGGTTTGGTGCATGCATATTTTATGCAAATAGCCGAAATATGCATTTAAATGATATGCAATTAACTGGAATTGACTGTATCATTGAATGTCAGTCATCACCTAACCAGGGAGCACCAGTTTGTTGCTAAATTGCTACAGATATGTTTAGATTAGAATAATACGAGTCATCTGGCTAGTTTATATAATTAATGACCTGTGCCTTTACAGATATATATGCCTCTGTGGTGAGAAGAGGTATTAAATTGAGAGGTGATATGGCTTGGAAGGGATGTTGGTTGATGGCAGGGTTGGGTCTGGGCCATGTGGGAGGGGGGTGGGTGTGGGGGAGGGTGGAATGTTTCCATAATTTCATTAAAGAGTAAAGTTTCATAACTCTGCAGATGTTATAATGGTGTCACTTTTTTCAAATTTTAAAACATGTTTAAAAAAAAAATTGTCCCAGAAGATGAGGCCTAAGCAGAATAAGGTAATTGAGGGTGTATTTGGTGATGCTAGCCTGCTGTATGGGGTAGCAACACTAAATTCACCATCTGGGGACTTCATTCTGCAAATGTCAGACACACTATGTCCAGGCTTGGAGAAATGAACAATGGACTATTCCTATTTATTCTTGTAGACTCTGGTAGAATAGTTGTTTAGCTAATGTCATGTCTTGTAATGACAGATGGTAAACTGGTCTGAAGCAAGCAGTCTTCAGCAAGAGTATCAGGTGACCACACTATGATAAATTGGCTTTTTCAATAATACAGGCGTCAGTGTTCTCTTAAAAATTAATAGTGCATAGCAAAGAGGTGTGAATTATAAAGGGCCATAACTCTGTTAAAATATATCGGATCAAACCCATATTTTAACTTGATCTGTATATAAGTGTCAAAAATTCATATACCGTACTGACCCGGTTCAAAGCCCATGCCCGTGTTTAAGCCCACCCATATCTTTTGGCCAAATTCCATGCACAGGGGTATATTCGTGTTTAAGCCCACCCCAAATTTTGGTCAATTTCAGCAGTGGTAAGTAAGTATTTGCTATTGATACTCCCCAAATAAATAATTCCAATATAACGGGAAGTATATTCGCAAACGATTGGTGACGGCGAGAATGCCACGAAAAATGGAAAGTTATACTTCGTAGGTAAGTGATAATATTAAATGAAATAAAATAAAGTGAATCTTAAATTCTCACTTGTTTATTCAATTATACTTCCCGGGGGAAACCAAAGGTTAACAAACAAACAAGCTTTAAAAACCATGTGCGGCTTTGCGCGTGCAATACTTTAATCAAATCGCACCTGTTCAACTGCAGTACTGTAAAAACATATTTTTCGTGTTCAGTGACAACATACCGTAGGTATGTTCCTGCATGTGACCAAACACAAAGAACTGGCTTCTTGGTTATGTAAACACACAGTGGGTAAAATAATGGAACAGAAGGGGGAACTTGTCATTCAACAACAATGTCTTCCAAACGTTATTCACTCGAAACCAAAATAAAGGTTATCGACATCAAACTGCATTTTGTTCACGTTTTACAGTATAAACAATGCAGGAACAATAACACTAAATATTCAAACACGTGCTTTTTTCATTCGGCAAACCTCGTCAGATTCCGTCACACCCAGAGGTCACAGGTCGAGGAGTTCAGAATGGTGCTTTTTTTATACGTTTTAGCAGAAATACAAGCCTTTTGTCAGTACTGTTAAATAATTACACTCACTGGCTTTTGTTAAACATGCAATTAGTCGCTATTGTAACATCCTCTATGTGGACAATGGATCACGAATAAAGCGCCGGGTTTATTGTTTTCCTAATCGGATTAAGTCTGAACATTGATATAAACTATAGACGTCTTATAGACTATAAGATAAGGGATTTACCCATAACCCACACTGCCGCTTACATAATAGTGTCATTTTAACATGGGAATTTTGGGCAATAAAACTACAAGACTTAAAGTGTTATTATAATATTTTAATATTCACATTTAATTGAAAAATTACTTTCTCAAAGTAACTTATAAATACTTACCTTTACTTAATCTGGAAGCCGGTATATTTCCCAAATAATCGGCGTTAGATCGGCTTTCATCAGTTTTAATGTCCCGATTTCTTAGGATTTTTGGTCTGCAAAGGGCCATATCCGAGTTTAAGCCCACTTGGATTTTTGAGCTCAAATAAAACAAAGGCCCCCTGGGCCTAAACGCGGGTCAGTACGGTACCAAATTTGGTGTTGATCAGATGAAAAATGTTTGAGTAATCCTGTCTTGGATGAATTCTATATCAAAACAAGAGTGGAAGGGGTTAAATAAACAATACCAAAATCCAAACAGATGAAGAACATGCTAAGAAAAATCTAGGTAAGAAATATGAGGCTGTGATGTGTCCTAAACAAAACTTAAAGGTCAAAATGCAAAAATTAATTTTTTTTTTTTTAAAGTTATGTCACTAGCTCTGCCCCTATTTGACCCAGTGACCCCATTTGAACAAATCTGAACCCCAGTCACCCAAGGTATCTCTGTACCAAATATTAGCTAAATCGGCCCAATGGTTCTGAACAAGAAGTCGCTGTAAGAATTACTATGGAGGAATAGAGTTATGGCCCTGGCTTTGCAACTATTTGACCCAGTGACCTCATTTGAACAATGAGATGTCACCTAGGGAACATCCACACCAAATATGAACCAATTTGGTCTTCCGGTTTCAGAGGAGAAGATGTTCAAAGAATTGTTGACGGATGTACGGACGGACGGACGACGGATGAAGAGTGATGACGATAGCTCCACCGGAGACTTCGTCTCAGGTGAGCTAAAAACTAACAATAAAATAGAATCTATGCGAAGAAGTTTCTATAGAAATTTGATAATAAAGAAACTTTCCAGAGAAGATGAGGACTAAGTAGAATGAGGTCCCCAGAGGGTGAATTTAGTGATGCTAGCCCACTATGTCCTCTGGGGTCCTCATTCTGCAAATGACAGGCACACTAAACTCAGACTTGCATACATTTGCGGAATGTTGAATCAGATCAGTATATGTGCATGTGGACAACCTACCTCAATCTTGTATTATTACTATTATTATTATTGCTATGAACACCTCGGCAGATGTAAGTAAAGTCAATATTACCAGGATTGGCCAGAACAACATCTGTTTCTCTGGCGATATTTGCATCTTTCAGCCCATCGACAAGACGCTGGTATTCATTATGTAGCCTCTCTTCATCGACTTCTTTAATACTAAAAGGTAAACATATAGCAGATCAAGTGGGAAGTTACATTCATACACAGACCTGAAAATATGGTGCTGGACATTTGCAGAATGAGGTCCCCAGAGGGTGAATTTAGTTACGCTACCCCACACAGAGGGCTGGCATAACTAAATTCACCCTCTGGGGACCTCATTCTGCTCCTCATCTTCTCTGGTAAGTATCTTTATCGAATTTACCAAGTTCTTTGGAAAGTTTATTTTTATACCCCTGAAAAAAACATTTCATGTTTGTTTTCTCACCAAAGGTTTTGTGACTAAATAAGGGCAGAAGATTCAGTTGTAATAATTTTCATTAGTGATCCCATTGGTGGACAGAAGTCCATGGCCCTGTTTGACTGATATTCTGAGAATAGAAGTCCATGGCCCTGTTTGACTAATATTCTGAGAATAAAAGTTGGTCGATTTTGAAAACGGGTGGCACATAGGCCTGAAAATATGGTGCTGGACATTTGCAGATTGAGGTCCCCAGAGGGTGAATTTAGTGACGATACCCCACACAGTGGGCCAGCATCACTAAATTCATCCTCCGGAGACATTATTCTGCATGGCCTCATCTGCTATGGGAGACCTAGACTCAGATTTCAGTTCCCAGATGCTGGGCACCTCAATTATGCATTGAGTCATCTGCCAATTAGGGGAAATAGAGAAACTAAACTAAAAAAGAAAAAGAATCTTTCCAAAAAAAAACAACAAAAAAACTTGTTAATTTGATAATAAAGATACTTTCCAGAGAAGATGAGGCATAAGTAGAATGATGTCCCCAGAAGGTGAATTTAGCGATCCTATCCAGCTGTGTGGGGTAGCATCACTCACCTTCTGTGGACCTCATTCTGCAAATGTACGGAACCATATTCACCTCCACAGATTTTGTGTTACAACTGACGAAAATACTGAAATTTTATATGAAAAAGCAGGGACCAGCCAATAGGAAATGGTGCCACTTCTCCCTAAATTTGTCCAGGGGAGAAGGGACTTCTCTCTTATATACCAGTATGTATATGTCACATCAGCCTATTTAAACTGTATTGTTTATTGGGGATTAGGCCGAAGCCAAGGAAGATTTGGAAGGGGCGGCACCCCTCCCCTACAACCCACTTAGGAATGATATGAAAGATGATCTAGACATGTTTTGTTTTTTGTTTTTACTTCTTCTTTTTAGCTTTCTTCTTTCTGTTGATGTTGTTGATGTTGAGGAAGTGGCGGTGAGGAGTCTTTCGATGTGTTCATCGACTCTTTCTGCTCTGGCTTTAGATTCTCTTAAAGTTTCCAGGGCCCTCAGGACGATTGGGTCGTCTTCCATCGCTGAGTAGGTGGAGCTGCCACTGCTGTTGTTGTTGTTGTTGTTGGTACTGGTGGTGGAGATGGGGGGACACCGGGATGAGATGGAATTCCGGTGTCCGAGGTGGTAGGCTGTCCATCTCCACATCGAAGCTGGCGGCAGGAACATCGGGGGTGGTGTCCTCGTCCCTGTCTCCGCTTGCTTCGATGACGACAGCAGGGACCTCTGGCAGATCAACAGAGTCCCTGCTGGCTGGTCTGATGTCGCCTGTCTCCAGGTAGGTCGGATCGTCTGGGCGTCTCTCAGACAACTCCGACCCACCGGCTGTGACAATGGACGTCGGCTGAACCACACGGGGAGGGGTGACCGGCAGATCAACAGTCACCCCCACCTTCTTCTTCAACTTCGCCCGTCTGGCGGCGTCCCTTCTTCGTTTGGATGGCGTCTTTTTCTTTGGAGGCCCCTTCTAAGTACGGCTGGTTGCGGCGTTCCTGTCTCGGGCAGAAGACCTCTGGATACCAGCATCCTCAGCATCCTCTGACTGGCTAGTAGTGTCCACAATCTGGCTTCTCTGCATAGCAGCTAACGCAACGTCAGCGTCAGGGATTAATTCCATAATCCGTCCTAAGCCTAATCCAAAACCATCTCACCAGTGCTTGCACGAGGGTAACTGCTTCCAGAAAGTTACAATCAGCTCAGATCACCCGTGCAAACATCTGATGGCCGGAACAGCAAGCACACAAAATAATGTATCGTGCGCTCCGCTCGACGGTCACCAGATTTAAACTGTATTTTCTGATTATTATGGTTTTATAATTGGGTTCTTGTGTTGCATAATACTTAGTGGATCATAGAATGGTGATGTTGGGGTGTACATTGAACTTGAGCCATTATGACTCCTCTGTGATAACAGTCCACTTCTCCCTAATAATCAATTTGAAACCTTTAGGCTGGTCCCTGTGAAAAATGTTTTTGCTACATTTTATACTTACCCCTGTACGATAGTTGTTAGTCTCTCTATGTTTATACTTACCCCTGTACGATAGTTGTTAGTTTCTCTATGTTTGTTGTTGCTTTATCCAATGTTTTTCTCGTCATCGTGCAGCTCATTGATTCTATACATACATTATCTGAAATGTTATAAATGAGATTTTAATGAGATGTTCTATACATATAAGAGAATACATTGGCCTAACAATATTTACCTCGACCTTGTAAGCCAGTGCATTCTCTTATATATGCGAGGCTCCCTATTTTGAAGGCATGCTTGTATTATCTATATATATATATATAAAACCCATTGCTTGTGTGTGTGACCCTGTCCTGATGTCCGTGTGTTTGTGTGTGTGTGACCCTGTCCTGATGTCCATGTGTTTATAACTTTAACCCATACAGTAATGCTCTAAGTAATCGACTTCTTAACCACAGCAGAATTATGGGTAACTTTTCAGGATTTAGTCGGAAATATGGCTTGTTGCCATTCATCGGAAAGCCATATTTCCGACTAAATCCTGAAAAGTTACCCATAATTCTGCTGTGGTTAAGAAGTCGATTAATTAGGGCATTACTTTACATCTGATTTAGCCCAAATTTGGACATCTTAGAAAACGCTACAATAAATTTCACACCTGATTGGTGAAAGAAAACCTGATATAGAATGTTTTTCCTGAAGGCCGTAAACGGGATCTTTTGTCATAAGCAGAGTAGGTGCCTACACGGACGGGTCAGACGCCTATGAAAACACCCAAGATGCTGATCAGCTGGTTTGATTTAACTCAGTTTAACTCAATTAAAACAAAGCAATTTGGTTAAAATTATATCACAGTTGGCACTAGCTTCTTTTTCTTAACGAAATTGACAGGACTGGTAGCATATATTGCATTACAAAGGGGCTGAATATAAACAATATATATGAAAAGTTATCGGAAACATAGCTTCTGCTAACATGGCAATACCACCAATAACAAGCATCCATGGATTACGATTCAATAGTCATTAGTCTAGACTAGAATGCTCATTTGCTTCTGTTATATAGTTCTAACCTATGTTGTGAGCTTCATCAAATACAACTACAGATTTCTTTGAGAGTTCCTTGGATACGATTTCTGCGATTTTAGGATCCAATAAATAATGGAAGCTGTAGACAACAATATCTGCGTGTAGAATCTGAAATGAGATTGTGCACAGCAAGTCTGAGTTTAGTGTGTCTATCATTTGCAGAATGAGGTCCCCAGAGGGTGAATTTAGTGACGCTATCCTGCATAGCGGGCTAGCATCACTAAATTCACACTCTGGCGATCTCATTCTGCTTAGGCCCTCAACTGATATAGCAGACCTAGGATCAGATTGAAGTTCCCCAGTTGAAGTTGGTGATGTTCACTAGAGATGGGCGGTATTGAAATTTCAATCTCGGTATCGGTATCGGTAAATTTTCGTCGATTTACCTCGGTATCGGTACGGTAATCGGTATTGCTATTAAATTATAAGATCAAAGCAGATATTCCCGGTAAATTATTGTAATTCAAGTTTTTAGCTGAACAATATACATGTATATATGACCACGGTCCACGGATTTACTACATTCATGACAATACCTAAATTAGGCAACAAAATGACCTACGCAATTAAGTAATATTCACACATCTCTTTGATGATTTACACGCATGTCGTCGCAACGATTTGAAAAGAATAAGAGCATGACTACAATATTTTTTCGTGTCAATTGATTTTCGTAACATTTCCATGAGTGAATAGAATTGTGAGTAGTAATCAGTGATCACAATTCACAAATTTATGAACGTTCGCGCGATGTCATGAAAATAGGCAAACCGGCCATGACAATTTCCGAACTGCAGATGCCCAAACCCGCGGGTGGTTCATATTCTCCTCCTTGCAGCGTGATATACCGTTCATGTATACAATTTAAGAGTCCCTCTTATTTGCAGCAGGCAAGCTACCGGTTGCACACGGTGCCCAAGTGTTAATTTAAAGTTATCACGCGATCTTTTTTTGTCAGATATAGGCACATATGTATAATAAACCGGTAAGTATATATATGTTTAATATATAGCGTATATCAATCGCTATTGCATCACCATCTAATTATAAAGTAACCTGTGGGGTTTTCAATTTGTTGTGCACGGGGACCCTCCATAACACGTGCTTCGTTTCCACATGCTTCGATCCAACTTGGGACACAGATACCGAGTTGCCCACGCATTCCATTTAGACAGATACCGAAATTGACACATAACGCTCCAGCTATGAGTAGTCATACCTCATGATGTTAGTTACATTGTCATTAATATGTCGTAAAGATCAAAGATGCCGTCGGGCAGCTGTGCCCTTGATGTAACAATATTGCAATTATAGACTAATACATGTAGCACCGACTTGTTACACCGAGTTATCATAATTATCCGATTCACGTTGCTTACGGTTGACCGGTCATACAATTCATGCATGTCACGGCCGCGGGTGACAAGGTGACGCACATATGTTGGCAACACATGAATAATTTCATTACCGAAAATACGGTATTTTTAGTTTTAATTCGGTACGGTAAATCGGTATAACGCTGATACCGATACCGCACTGTAAATACCAAGTACCGCCCATCTCTAATGTTCACCCATTGGGCACCTCAATTATGAATTTTATCTTCTGCAAATTAGGGGATATAGAAACTTCCTAGATGGAAATGTAACTAAACACAATCTTAATTGGATACTATAGATACTTCCCAGAAGATGAATCCTAAGCAGAATGAGGTCTCCAGAGGGTGAATTTGGTGATGCTAGCCCGCTGTGGGGGATAGCATCACTAAATTCACCCTCTGGGGACCTCATTCTGCAAATGAAAGACACGCTATTTGCAGGCTTGACGATTACAGTTAGGACATCAGTCTCTTTGAAAAGTAGACAAAAA
This sequence comes from Siphonodentalium dalli, assembly GCA_032622095.1. Lineage (NCBI taxonomy): Eukaryota > Metazoa > Mollusca > Scaphopoda > Gadilida > Siphonodentaliidae > Siphonodentalium > Siphonodentalium dalli. The sequence goes on from CP136066.1 coordinate 210,123,692, forward strand.
TCCTATATCGGATGGATGTCTCTAGAGGTGTCCATAATATTTCATTTCTACGATGACGCGGCATTCCCAGCACGATGTAATAAACCATTTCCAAATATAGAGTGTATTCCTGAATCCTGACGTAGTAGATGTTTGTGAGAATCGTAGTATTTAGAAATAGTTATAAATACAACTAGATGTTAAAGAATAATCAGTCATGAATATCGTTGACTGATAAAAAAAAACTCGAAGATGATGTCTCCTATATTGCGATGAGTAAAATGAATAATGGATATATCGCCTGTATTCAGTTTTCCAACAATATTTGAGTTTGACAATGCATGGGAAAATTGTCAACACGTCATTGACCTCTGATCTCTGACGTGATCTGCTGTGTCATAAACCAATGAAATCGAGCGCAGTCTGTGCCACTCTCCAATGAAATGGAGAGAATCCCTTCAATACAGAACCTAATTTTAATAGAGAGTTCTAGAGATGTACATCCGATATAGGATTTTCGTTGGCTTTCCAGAGAAGATGAGGCCTAAGCAGAATGAGGTCCCCAGAGGTGAATTCAGTGATGCTAGCCTGCTGTGCAGGACAGCGTCACTAAATTCACCATCTGGGTACCTCATTCTGCAAATGACAGGCACATTAAACTCAGGCTTGACACAACTTATTCGAGAATCTTTTATCAAATGAATTGCGGATGGCGCTAGGATATATTTCATGAAAGCAGAGCTTCAGCAATGAGTTTGATAAAAGAATTGATCAAATTGTGTTCTGTATTTATTCCACACCCTTGTGTCATGTCATGTAAGCTAAATCCTTGAATGTGACCTTGATTGATACTATAACTACAATACTAGTAATTGTTATTTAATTCTGATGAAAAACCAATAATGATCTGGGCATAACAGGAAGTGGATCACTGACGTAATATACGAAGTAGTTCCAGCTTGTATATTCAATGTGTATAACAATAAGTATTCAATGACTGTGATTCCGTTGAGTATATGTGCCTCAACCAATGGTATGGAATAAAAACAATAATGATTACAAACTCATTACAGAATTCTGTGAAAGAATACTTACAGCATATCTGGCCATGAAATAAGGACAGAATCCTCTCTTCTTCCCATAAGTTTTCAGCTCATCCTGATAAAAATAAATACATATTAAACAAATGCAATGCCAAGTATAGCATATGCCCCCGATGCTCAATTTGGATAGGTGATATGTAGGAGGGGTGGGTGGATGGACGGACAGGACAGACATCCCAAAAGATGGAGCTGTCAGCTATATAAGCCCCGAACCTCCTATCGTGGTCGGGTATAATAACAAGATGGACTAAAATGATATTATTATACCAAGTTCATATTCCAGTAGTTCAAAAGAAAACAAACTACCAACAATATATTGTGAACCGATTATGCAAGAATAGAAATGATCGTTTCACAACAGGGTCATGAAATATTAAATGTGGCAACTTGTCCTCTTCATATATTGCTATCCATGCTCGGGCTCTTTTATGAATGGCTTTAGATATAAATACAGAAATCACCAGCTAAACATTTTGAAATGCATTATTTTCATAAGGCCACTTACGGCTATTAATTTCAACAGCAGTTGACCCTTTCATGACTGGAGTTGCGGTTGTGCAGCATTAAAGATCATGTGCCAGTGCATTCTTTTATATTATGCGAGTCTCCCATAGGGATTAATAAGAGAATACGCTGGCTTACTAGGTCAAGGTAAATATTATTAGGTCAATTTATTCTCTTATATAAGCGAGGCTTCCTATGGGATACTCACATAAAATAAGAGAATGAATTGGCACAGGGTTTTCGCAAAAATTCAGGAAGATTGATTGATTTTTATTTAGATAAATTCAATCAGCATTTTACAATAAATAATTACAGATACATACATTTGATTAAAGTGATAAATAAAGTTGACAGAGCTGAAAATTTGAATGAGAAGGTATTTGAGTTGGCTTATGAGAGGCTGTAAAGATAGTGATGTTAGAGAGGAGAGCAGGTGGGCAGACTAATCGAAAATAGGAAGATAAATGCGGAGGGCTATCAAGGAAGGACCTTATTTCCATTGTGGTCCTTAATGGAAGGGTTAATAGTAAGTAACTCTGCTAGTTTGGTATTACTTACTAATGAATGAATCCCTCCAGGTTGGTATTACTTACTAATGAATAAATCCCTCCAGGTTAGTATTACTTACTAATGAATAAATCCCTCCAGGTTAGTATTACTTACTAATGAATAAATCCCTCCAGGTTAGTATTACTTACTAATGAATAAATCCCTCCAGGTTAGTATTACTTACTAACGAATAAATCCCTCGAGGTAGGTATTACTTACTAATGAATAAATCCCTCGAGGTAGGTATTACTTACTAATGAATAAATCCCTCGAGGTAGGTATTACTTACTAATGAATAAATCCCTCCAGGTTAGTATTACTTACTAATGAATAAATCCCTCCAGGTTAGTATTACTTACTAATGAATAAATCCCTCGAGGTAGGTTTAATAGTAAGTAACTCTGTTAGTCCGGTATTACTTACTAATGAATAAATCCCTCGAGGTAGGTATTACTTACTAATGAATAAATCCCTTGAGGTAGGTTTAATAGTAAGTAACTCTGCTAGTTTGGTATTACTTACTAATGAATAAATCCCTCGAGGGAGGGTTTCCTCTTTTCCTTTTGTAGAAAACTCCTGTGAATATGAAAAAAAACATTTTGGTAAAAACTGTTTAGAAAACATGACAATTCAGCAAAATTTTTAAATATTTAGTCCTTCAATTCAGTGGGACAACTTTTTCATAGGCAAGCCTGGATATAGATATAGTGTGTCTGACATTTGCAGAATGATGTCCCCAGAAGGTGAATTTAGACAGCGGTCTAGCATCACCAACTTTACCCTCTGGCAACCTCATTCTCCTTAGGCCTCATCTTCTAGGAAGTAGCTACCGGTATAGTCTTAAATTAACATTGTTTTTTAGTAATTTTTCCCAGTTTCTATGTCCACTAATTTGCAGAAGATAAAATGCATAATCAAGGTGACTAATGGATGAACATCACAAACTTCAATCTGATCCTAGGTCTCCCTATATTGTTAGGCCAATGTATTCTCTTATAGTAAATATTGTTAGGCCAATGTGTTCTCTTATATAAGCGAGGCTCCCAATGGGAGACTCGCATATATAAGAGAATGCATTGGCACAGGGTCTTTGTAAAATTTCAAGAAGCTCCAGTCATAAAAGTGTTAACGCAAGAGCAGAGCTGTGCATGTATGTACTCTGTAGTGTATAGAAACCATGGGAATCTAATCAATGGACCTGTCAGATGGAAAAGACTCAATAAAATTTGAATCAGGGCAGTCGATTTCGACTCAAATCGAATCTGACAAAAGATTCCGAATCGCTTTGAATTGAGTCGATTTAAGGAGCCGTACACTATAAACCCTTTCTATACTAAACAGTCATTCATGAGTAGTTATCCCTTAGGAAATGTTAAGATAATAAGTTCAACAAATGACCATCGGTCATTTGTTGAACTTATTATCTGAACATTTCCTTCCAATAAATAGGATTCCGTCAGAACTTTTAAATATCTGACGTCTTCTTATTGTTTCTGAAAACCCCTCCCAATAAATAATAGACTATTCCAATGTATAGTTATATAACTAAACGGGAGAATCCATTTAGTATAGAAAGGGTTAAAATGTTAATTTCTGAGAGCGTACTGGGAGAAGCATACCTCAAAATATGAACAAATGGGCACACTGTCATCCTGCTTGTGTTGAGCACGAATATGTGATGCCGTCAGCATGTGACACCGTCCATCAACTGATTTACCGTCTTTGTCTCTGGTGACCTAAAAATGAAAAGCAGGATTAGTTTTAGACATCCAAAGATGTTGTATGTAAATTATCATGTATCCGCAAGCTACATGGCAAGTTCAATACATATTTCCTTCATTTTAACAACTTACTGTTTCATTAACTCTGCTAATTAAACATAAATTTTGGTTGTCCTAAACTCAGTTTCTTAGTTGTCAAATGCTACTTTTCACCTCGATACACCTTGTATTTATTTCTTAACCCTTTACCCAACAGAAGGGCCCTGTGCCAATGCATTCTCTTATATATGCGAGTCGACCATAGGTCGCCTCGCTTATATAAGAGAATGCATTGGCTTAACACATTCAAAATTATAAAATTGTTAAAGAATGTAAGAAAAATGGTAAAAAGTGTTAAAAAAAGATTTTTTTTAGGCCAATGCATTCTCTTATATATGCGAGGCGACCTATGGTCGACTCGCATATATAAGAGAATGCATTGGCACAGGGCATAACTGTAACTATCACAATGTGGTCAAGGAGCCGGTTCCAATGATATCCATATTTGTATGGTTCTATTGAGACAGACCGAAGATATTTTAGGCTGTTGAAGCTTTATTTGGCCGGTTTTGGCCGGTTTGTTGGGTAAAGGGTTAAGTAATGTGATGCCCTCTGGTTACTAATTATATATAAGTGCAGCATGATAATGACTCAACTCAATAATTTTCAACCCATGCACCAACATCCACCATGTGTTGAGGTCCCCGGTGGTTCAGTTTATAAGGTACATTGTACGTTAGGCCAATATATGCCGTCAAGAATTCACCCTCTGGGGACCTCCTTCTGCTTAGGCCTCATCTTCTCTGGAAAGTATCTTTATTATCAAACAAAACATTGCACATCAGGCAGGATGGAAACCCAATTTCAAAAGATATATGATGCGCGGACGGACAAAAATTCTACATTTTCAGATGATCCAAGAGGGATAACTATTTGAACTGAAATGCAAACAACAGAACTTAACCCTCTCTTGAAAGCCAAACCTCCATACCAAATTTCAACAGAATCCAATCACCCATGGCTGATATATATGAGCGGACTGACAGATAGATGGACGCATGTAATCCAGTATACCCCCCATCTTTTGGATGGGGGTATAATTAACAAGCTTTTTTAGTATCTTTAGAAACTTCTTGAGAAAGATTTTTTTATTTATCTATATCCCCAAATTGTCAGACGACACAATGCATAATCGAGGTTCCGAATTGGTGTACACCACCATCTTGGAACATAAATCTGTCTATTTTCTCCCATAGCAGATGAGGCCATGCAGAATGAGGTTCCCCAAGGATGAATTTGGTTATGCTAGCCCACTGTGTAGGGTAGCGTCACTAAATTCACCCTCTGGGGACCTCACTCTTCAAAAATCCGGCACCAATATTTTCGGGTCAGGTAAACCACAATAAAACAAACAATCTACCATGTGTTATGAGTGATTGTCACCTACCTCTGGGTGTATACAGAGATTTTTCCTTGATGTCAGTGCCAGCCCCAGAACGGTGTTCTGCTCCTCTGTCTCTGATGTATAGTAGATAATGAGATTCTTCAGTTCCTCGATAACCTGGGAATAATAAACATAGTCATTTAACAAGACCATAATACACCCGTTGGTTTGTTTTAAATTGCATTTAAGAAAGATTACATACAGTAATGCTCCAAATAATCGACTCCTTAACCACAGCAGAATTATGGGTAATTTTTCAGGATTTAGTCGGAAATATGGCTTGTTGCCATTCATCGGAAAGCTCTCACTGAGTGTAAACCTCACCTACATACCCAATTTCATTCCATTCAAATAACATTAACTATGAAACAAAAATTGACCCCAAAATTAAAAAAAAATAGGGACGTAACTGTAGTAATAAGGGTGGCCGGACCCCAAAATCAAACTGAACTGAATCCATTTAATTCAGTAGAACTGAAATATTAAAGGATTAACAGGTGGACAGACGGAAGGACAGACCAATACATATGACTACATGTAGGTCCCATTTAAAAGACATTTTGTATGGATGGACGGACATCGCTGAACATATAATAACCCTTCCATGGCTGGAGCTTCCTGAAATTATGCGAAAACCCTGTGCCAATGCAATCTCTTACATTGTCTATAAGCGAGCCTCCCATAGGGACAGGCCTCAGCGCACAAGGCGACTCGGGCGAGATTGTCGCCTTACTGTCGCTGACTTCACCCTGTCGTCGCTCTAAGGCGAAATCGAAGTCGCCTTCAATTTTAGGGGGAATTATTTCTCTTTTTTTTTCTTTATTTTTTTTCTAGTTTTTTTTCCGGACATGTCCGTATATAGATGAATTGTGGCGGCCATCCCAAAAAGAAACAGACGATGCAGAGACAAGGACCCAAGTGTTTAAAATAAAAAAATAAAATATGACCTATTGTTTTGTGTTCATATTCAGTCGCCTTTGTTCGATCCCTTTGCGGTAATGAATGTTAATCACGATTGTTTTGACACGCTGAAAACACGATGAGATGTTCGCATCTGTGTTGTTACTGACCATCGTGAGTGTCACAAATAAATGTTTTAATTAACTATAAAGACCGCCGTCCCGCTTTTCAGATATAAAACAATTACGACATTATCAGAGTATGTACCAGGCGCTTCGGAAGTTCGTTTCGGTAACGCGTCGGACTTTTTGATGAGACCGCGTCTGACTTTTTGAAGAGACCGCTTCCGTAAAATAAAATAATGTCAAGTTTATTGCTTTAATCGGATTATACCATGAAGTTGGCATTAATTAAGGAAGGCCATTAATTAATAAAAGCTTTTGCAACACCTTTGTTAGTTAGTCCTTATTGTTTATTTTAGCGGACACCCACATTACAGCCGTGACCAAATTAAACTTACAAAGTTACATGCATCATGATTCAGACTGTACAAACGTATCTTCCAAGCTGCAGGCTAGGAAATAATACTACTTTCATTTAGTTAAAAAATTAACTACTACTGTAACTTGATAATTGTCTTGCTTAAATGATAGCTACACAAAACATTTCCAAAATTTTTAAATGTATAATAACAATTAATTAAGCTAATTTCAGATAAAGTCAAATTTTTTTAGTTTTATTTCTTATTTTATCTTTTTAAAATTTTTATTGTCAGATGTTATAAAATAAAGCGATATTTGAAAATTGTCAATTTTTGGTAGTCTACCCACTTCTCCCTGAAGTCTCCCTAAATTTCCTGGAGGGAGACTTCAAGTCTCCCTGTTCTGGACCCCTAGGCTGAGGCCTGCATAGGGAGCCTTGCATATATAAGAGAATGCATTGGCCTAACAATATTTACTTTGACATTGTAAGCCAGTGCAGTCTCTTATATATGCGAGGCTCCCTATGGGCACAGGACATTTAATGCTGCACAAGTGCAGCTCCTGTCATCAAAGGATTAATAAATTCTTACCTTCTCTAGCTCAGGCACAGTTCTCGAGCAGTAGATGAGCTTGGAGACTTTGGCTGGATATGCTTTGATGTATGCCAGTATAAGTGAAAGAAGAGACACCGTTTTTCCTGTCCCCGAAGGCATCTCCAAAACACAGTGACCCTGGACATCAGTTAAAAAAATTAATTTAGAAAATATTTTTATATGGACTATCTCTTCCTAAATAAGTTTTATATATGTACATGAACTTAACAGGTAGGGATCTGCGAATCAGGGATTTTGCATCGAATTGAATCTCGATATCGAATCTCCTTCCTGATATCGACATCGAATCGAATCTCGAATCGAATCAGCTAGTGATTGACATTGTTTACCAGTGTGTATTTCGGTGTCTCATGACAAAAAAACGGCAAAATTCACTAGATGCTATATAACAATGTTAATCTCCTTAAACATCCGTTGGAACTTGTGTATTTTTTTTAGGAAAATTATTACATACGATCCGTATGATACGGAAGTCACTCTCAGGCTCATGGAGGGTTTGGTATATGTTGTATTGAATTTCTATCTAGCTGTGTCATGTTTGCAAAGTGAGAGTAAGATACATAAAGACAGTTCAATCAACATATCACAATCCCCATGGAATGGAAGTTACTTGTCTACATTATTTTATACAGATAATAAAGATTTGACACAAGTGGACATGGGTACACCATTCAGCTATATAATTGTTGTAGTCCGATGCCAATGGTAGTTATCTGTTAAACTGTTCACCCCACAATAGATCAAACACCTACATCACATATTCACAGTAGTTGTTTTCACGGTGGGGGTCCCAGAAAACAGACACAAATTGCAAGTGTCAAATGTAATCAACAATATTCAACAGATCGAAACTTGGTGCAACGAGCTCGATTTCCCGGGAAACAGAAACTGAAAGTAGAAAATGTATAGGAATTCTGCCGGCAGTGTCACAGATAACTGGTCGCACATGATGTCGTCCATTTAAGAACGTAATAGGCCGATTGTTCAAAGGTTTCTCACCGTTTCTGTTCATTCCAATTTATGTTTTGTCGCTCATAACGGCAGCTGACATTGAATTTTATTCATGTAATCTAAATTTGATATCTGAAGTTCTAAACATAAGGTAATCAATTGAGTTCCCCAACTAGCGATCCCGCACCGTGTAGACAATTTTCAGCTTACATAACGTCGATACAGACTACGAATATATGCGGCGATTGAATACTGTCACAGGTTGCAATCGAAGCACATAATTTGCATAATGCACGGCTATTCTGAACGGCATACATTCAAAATTACCTAAGTTGGCATCTGGCATGTGTTATTCAGATGCAAAAAATGAAACTACACCTAAGTAACACCGATTCGAAAGTATCCGAATCAGCGGACCGATTCGGTGTCGATCTCGAATTGGGTGCCCGATATCGACATCGAATCGAATCTCGAATATTCGCTGGTCCCTATCAACAGGGTATAAAATAATAAATATGAGTCGAAGACGCTTTCCAGAAACACTTCTATCAATTAATATTGATTTTATATATATTTATGTTTATTACACATCATACCCGGTACCCTTATTCCATTCAATAAACCCATTCTATAAATTGTGATATTAAACGTTCGTTTCATAACAGGAAATAGTGCCAGGTGACCTTTGACTTACAGTTTGTCGTATGTTTACATTCCATACTTTATGTCTCAAAATACTATGGTTTCCATTATTTTTCCAACAAAACTCTAACGAATGAAGAGTTTGAAAGTTATTTCATTAAATATACACCATTAAATGCGTGAAAGAGTCTTGATTTATCTGGGACTATTTCTTTACGTGGGCAAATAATGCATAGTTACGTGAAACGCCATCGCGGGCCTTGTAGAAGCCGATGTTAGTTTTCACGTTCCCATTTGTTGGTTTAAGTATGTTTTATCGAGGTTTTGGATCATGTAATAAATAGAATCTACAACTTATCCCCAGTTTATAGCCGAATTTATAAAACTCATCGAGTAAATTATATCTGGACCTCGCCAAAGGCTCGGTCCAGACCTAGTTTACTGGATTTGATTTATAAATTCCACTATAAACTGGGGACTCATGGTAGATCCTCTATATATTGTATGTATTATACCAGAAAAATCTAAATATAATCAATATTAATTGATAGAAGCATTTCCTGGCAGGGGTCTTCGATTCATATCTATTATTTTATACCCATTATACTACATGTATATAGAACTTGTTATAGGAAGAGATAGATCACTATTAATGAAGAGATGAAATTAACTTTTCATGTTGTCTTAAGAATAATATTAGGAAAAAACTCCAATTGATAACCGAATAAATTCAGCCATAATATAGCAAGCCGACTACCCTTTTTGCCAACATAGCGATTCTAAGGCAGGTTATGTTGACTATGACAAATAGAATGATATCTAATTTATTAGTTAACCCTTTCTACACTAAACACTCATTGATGAGTAGTTGCATGATGAGTAGTTGCGCATGTATCACGTAGAAAATGTTCAGATACATGTAATAAGATAACAAACAACCATTGTTGAACTTCTTATCTGAACATTTCCCTCAATATATAGGAATCATTCTGCACTTTTATTTTGTCGTCTGCTTACATTACCTGTGCATCCCTTCAAATCAATAAAAGACCATTCCAATGTATTCTGTTATAACTGAATGGGAGAATTCATTTAGTACAGAAAGGGCTCTTGGATTAATGAGGCAAGAGTGACCAATTCAGTCTTTGTGTCAGGGCGGACCAGAAACAGTCTAATATAGTATAGTTTGAATGCCAGTCGAGGGCAAGCCTTGAAATAGTGTGTCTGATATTTGCAAAATGACGTTCCCAGAGGGCGAATTTAGTGATGCTATCCCACACAGAGAGTTAGCATCACCAAATTCATCCTCTGGGAACCCCATTCTGATTGGGCCTCAACTGCTATGGGAGACCTAGGATCAGATTGATGTTACCCAGTTTAAGTTGGTGATGTTCACCCATTAGTCACCTCGATTATGCATTTTATATTCTGCAAATTAGGGGATATAAAAACTGAACAGAAGGGAAAAATATAACCAAAAACAATGTTTAAATAATTTGAGACTATAGATACTTCCCAGAAGATGAGGCTTAAAGCTTGGTTGAGGAATTTCAGTCTGACCATTGGCCAAGATTGCATGTTATGTACAATTGTTGGTGGAAACTATTTGTCGATCTTCAGTAGATCATGCCATGAATCTCTACTCTGTCTAAGCTCGTAGAGATCATATTCCACCAGTTCAAAACCTAGGATTTTTTCCATGTTCCTTAAAATGTACTTCATTATTTGAAGGTTCAAGCTCTAGATTGCATGATTTAGGTGACTTATTTGATCCTATTTTGTGATGAGTCGTTTACAATCATGAAATTTCCCCTGGGTAACCACTTCATTGTTTATCCAGAAATCAGACTGAATCCTCTATAGTAGTTGAATAATCCTACCTCTGCATCTAGAGACCTCTTCAACTCCAGCATGTACATATATTGTTCTGGATATATATAGCTGTATGGGAAGTACACCAGCAGTCCGTCTATGTTGATCCTACAAAGAAAACACAGTCAAGGAAATTGAAGATACATGTATAGTCAAAGGTGTGTTTGTATTTAACCCTTTCATGATGGGAGCTGCGCTGGTGCAACATTAAAGATCATGTGCCAGTACATTATCTTCCTATGGGAGACTCATTTATATAAGAGAACGCACAGGGTTTTTCGCAAAACATGAACCAATCTGGATTTCTCTTGTCTGTCAAATAGAAGTAAAGGGCGGAATATAAGTACAGGGTGGAAATTTCCGAAATAATTAATAATAGTGCAGGATAGAATAGAAATACAGGGTGGAAGGGGGTTATCAATTCTCATAGAAAATGAAATAATTATTCAAATGTTCATGATTTTAGTAACTAAAATATGATGTTCTTCAGGCTATATAAAATTGAATGTCTGGTTACGGTTATAAGTCAGAAAAAAAATACTGTCAGTAGTTATGTACTAGCAGGCTTAAAATTTGCTATTTTGACATATTCTTATGGCTATTTATGTCTTATATTTTATCTGCAAGATTGAGCTAACATTAATTTTTATTGTCTTTGTATAAACTAAAATAAACACAACATTGCTCTGACTGAGAAATCCAAATGTTCTGAGCCCGATATCATGGAAGTACCGAATTTACCAAAAACCAATCGCAACTGTACTAAGATGTTTGTCTCATGACCATGACTTTGGGACCCGATTTTCTGGTATTTTATTTGCACCGGGCAGTCATTATGAACTTCAACTATCGAGCCATCAATTTAAAAAAAAGATAGAGACCTGAATATGTATTGTGTAGGGTGGTTTTTTTCATAAAATTAATAAATGTACAGGTACGTTTATTTGGAACACAAGAGTATGAAGCTGAGTGTTCTGATTGGCTTGAATAAGCATGCATGTCGGATCGTATTGCGATTTGTAAATGAGGCCAAGATTGAAAGTGAAATATTTATAAATTGCCAACTAATTTATACGCTATAATAAATTGATACCAGTAATGACGAAGTGTTGGTTTCTATGAGTAGATAAATTATCAGCAGATACATCTGAATTTTACATTTAACGAGATTGTATGGGGTTTTAACTATTTTTTGTTTGAAAAGTTTTGAGGAGAGTTAACCCTTTGAGTGCCAGGTCGATTTTTGTATCAACCCATATACCCTGTGCCAATGCATTCTCTTATATATGCGAGTCGACCATAGGTCGCCTCGCATATATAAGAGAATGCATTGGCCTACCATTTTTTTTATTTTTTTTTTTTTTTTTAAATTTTAATCATTTATTCTTTAACAGACTTATTTTGTAGGTTTAGGGCCGATGAGATCGGCCCCTGGCACTCAAAGGGTTAAATATACCGGTAGTGAAAAGCCTGACATGGATTTTGAGTGAGATTAACATGGAGAATGACAGTCTTCGAAGACGATATTCGTTGATCAAAGTAATTAAATACTATGGATAGAAAAGGAGTTGAGGGGTGTCTGTGGTAGGCTATGATTTGAAATAGGAATCCTTCGCTGATCTATCCATGCTGACATCGATGCCATTGTTTGGATAAATGCAGTCGAGTATACAATGTTTGGGGAAGGTGGGTAAGAGTATTGGGGGCAGCAGAATGGGTTACAAGCCCCTGTGCCACTGACCATGCATGAACAAAACGGTATCTGGAAAAGTCTGCCCAAAACAAAGTTGGCACCAGAGAAGTCTGCTCCAAGAGAAATAGACCACATTACTATTTTTCATTGCTTATGATAGCCTGCAGCACAACTAGGTATTTATAATGCTTAGTACTAATAGGTTATGACCATGGCATTATTCATTAAATTATAGTAGGGCAAAAAAAATATATATCTCTGTTTCCGATAACATGGGGAAAATTTTCCAGGTAGCCAGGCAGGGTTTTATTTTTTTTACACTTTTTCTTTTTTTAACCGGCCATTTGAAAGTGATAAAATAGTGTAGTACACCCTTTTAACATGTATTATAAATTGGCATGCTTTTATACATGTCACAGTTAACTGGTAATATATTATGCAGCTTGCTGGACTATTAGGTCATGTATTAGGTATTAAAGATATTCTCTGAAAATAAAGTCTTTGAGACAACTTCCAATTGAATGTATATTATGGCTACTGGCATGTAGCCTAGTACCCAGGCCAGCAAACGTATTTGAGGCCTGGTATAGGCTAAGCTCATGAATATATTCATGAGATGCGGTTGTCACGTGATATTTTCGATTGCGAATTTATTTACGATTTTTATTGCTACGGTAAGATCATCATTTTTATCTACAATTTATATTTGATTACATCTATTTATATCGATAATCAATAAGTTACACCATTAGTGTTTCAATATACAACAGTGACAGTGTTTATTGATTTCGGGAATGATATGAAAAGTGTGTTTAATTGTGACCAGTTACCTGTTTTCGACTCATGCGTTTCAAGCATGTGGGGTTTGTTTTTTATTCATAGGCTAAAAAGTTGCTGGCCCATAATGTATATTTAGATGTTGATTTCTTGGCAACACTCAGACCATTATTTTGACACCAAAAATTCCACGATGGGCCGATGGGTTCATTTTTTCAGTGACATTTTGTGACTATTGCTGTTTATGAAACTTGAAACTAATGAAAGGTCAATCAATCATGATGCATATGTTGATTTTTTTGCAATGATACAGTTAAAGTTAAGAATGTCTTTCTTGTGTGTAATCAATTTTTATTAATTTGATTTAGAATGGAGCGAATACCAAGTTTTATACCGAATGATGAAAATAAGCCGGCGCCGTCATCAATGTCTACATGTAGATCAAAACGCTCAAGGGAATTTTCAACACCGACCCGACAAATACCTCTACTAGTACAGGATTCAAAGCGCCACAATTTTATGGTTTGTTTTATAAGCTACCGGTATATATGATCTATTTTGTCACATGTAAAGAAAATATTAAAAAAATGTTCATAGTATTAGTACTAGATCATGCCATGAACCTCTACTAATGCTAACGCCCGTAGCGGGCGTTATCATTAGTAGAGGTTCATAGCATGATCTATATTAGTACATGCACTGGCCGGGGGGGTTCTACTCAAATTTGTTGTTTTTTAATGCCAGCTTTATATCAGTTTCTACAGCACATTGGTGAGTGCACCTCAGTTTACACTGAGGGGATTGTCAGTTCGAATCTGACTGGAGACCGCTGGTGTTCTAAAATATGAACTTTAGATTGCATGATTATTATGAGAAATTATTATAATATTATATATATATTATATTATAATATTAATATATTAATTCAATTGTACTTGCCAGATGCCAGTACATGTCCTATGAATTTTTTTAAAATTTACTTTACATGAGATAAAATAGATCATATATAGCCTATTAATCTAACCATAAAATTGTGGTGCTTTGAATCCTGTACTGTAGAGGTGTTTGTCGGGTCGGTGTTGAAAATTCCCTTGACCGTTTTCATCTAGATCGATAACCATGGAAATTGTATATATCTGTGCAGGAGACGTCCCTTTAATCAAATATACTAGAGCTCCAGGGTGGAGACACATTGATGGGATGCTGATAGTGATATGCATTTGGAAGTATGTTTTTTCTTCAATTTTCAAGTCTATATACATGTAGGCCCACCATATGAGGGAAGAAGTAACCACGAATTCCCTTTTTGTGACCATGGACATGCTATATACGGTACCTGTGCAGGAGATGTCCATTTAGTAGGCCTTTACTGAATTTTTTTTACAGCTCCGGTTTGAGACACACATTCAAGGGAGAGGGATGCTGATGATATGATAATAGGGGTTTTTACCCAATTTTAAGTCAACAAGTATACCATAGGAGGGAAGCAAGGCCCCAAGGACCCCTAATTCCCTTTTTATGACCATGGAAATTGTATATACCTGTTCACGAGATGTCCCTTTAATCAATTATACTAGAACTTAATGTATTTAAATCAACATTTTGTATTGAATTAATATTGACCAGAGCAGCTCATGTACCAAGCCAGAAAATAAGCAGCCTGACATTTGAAAATTGAGATTCCCAGTGGTTGAATTTCATCACGCATTATCCCAGTACAATTGATTTAATATTACATGTATATTATAATATAAAATTTGCAGGAAGGTATGCCGTGTTTTACATCTGGCATTTTCGGGGAACCACCACCCCAAACCTGCAAAAAAGCATTTTTTTACTCAAATGTTTGGTCACCCACCCCCAAAATTTCACTAATTTTGGTCTAAAACCACATAAAACCCTACTGATATCACTCATATGACTAGAAAGTTATCTGCTCTAGTTCAAGTGACAGTTTACCATGTTTCAGAAGCTGATTTAATTGAAAAAAAGTTTAATTAAGATATTTTTTTTAAACTGGCTGATAGACAGTACCACATACCGGTACATGAACACACACACACACACATGCAATTATGTATTGGAGTTTCCAGGTGAGTGTGTCATGAGAGTATTCTAGGTCTACCTGGGTGGTCAAATTGAACACTGCTAATGGAAATTCTAATGAATCGATGGAAGTGGACAAATACAGTACTAACCCACCAAAATCTGAAAGGTGCACAAAAAACACTGGTATAACTTACTCTATAAGGTATAACTTATAAAATGGAACACTTCAAACAAAAAGAACTGCTATTATTGTTTTTCACTAAAAGGTTTATGCATCCAATTTACAAATTATAAATTTCCCAGCATATCTCCTGCATATCCATTGAGATATCAGTTTCCCCTGCAAGCTATTACATGATCCAAACATGTGTATTGGCTATTTTGGCTGAAATACATTTTAAGCTGACAACAACTCAGGACAGTGAACTCAATCTTCACTTTCGGGTCATTGTTGACAATTTTGTAGACATGACATATCCATGATAATGATGAAATATTATTTGTTAAGCTCCAATTCAACTAGAGTTGACATATTTTGAAAATAAATACATAAAGAGGACATTTAGCAGGCTTCAATTGGAAATATTATTCTATAAATTGCTGATATCTGCAAACCTACGTCATTATGCATTATACACACAATTCCATAATTTCTAACTATTTCATGATTAGTCGGTCAACCAGCCCATTATCTAGCATTATTCCATACCACTTTTGTTGGTCTAGTGGATCAACTTCAATTATACTAAATGCTTTTGGCAGTCACTATGCTGGACTTGAATACTTTACTTGTTGTGAGAGTACTAGTAACAGATAATCTGAATTGATACACATGCAAATAATTCACTGATTAGTTGGATGCACTGATGACAGTCATTTTCAAGCCATTGATAGTCACGTTAATATTTGAGACATTTGCTCGCTCTTGTTCCATGCACACATTGATCTAGGCTTAAATATCTTAGTTACATCACGACAAGTTTATTTATTTCAATTTTACATTTCTCGAAGCTTCTTTCCAAAGGGTGTCAGGAAGGAAGTTTTCACCTCATGTCTCATATGCAACATGCCATAAATGTAGCTTAATGTCATCTCCACTAAGGCCCGTGTAACGTGTTTTTACAGTTATAAAATTTTCCTGTTTGACACAAAACACCTCACGCAAACAAAATATATCTGCCTCATATAGATGATTTTGGTACTAAAATGACCACAATAATATAGCCGAAACATCGAAATAAAAAAATCAGATATGAGGCAGCAACTTCTTCAATGTTGATGTAACCGTGCACGAGGGGGGGTGTGATTACTAGTACCTCACGAAACTTATTTGGAACAAATAAAACTATCGTCATCAACTTATATTGACATATCTGTGTGAAGGAGATACCTGTTAGTATCAGTAAGGCCAAATAAAAAAGATAATATGTTTCCGATAACGGAGAGAAAAAATTAGGGTAGGTAGGTAGGGAAATGTTTTTTTTTTATTATTTTTTGATATTTTTTTCCAGCTGCAGAAATATTGAACTACCTCGACCGAAATGACATAAAATGCCTACTTGTATTACTTGTGGAAAGTTTTACTTGTGGAAATATACATTAACATTGAACAAGATATCAAACTTGCTGTTATTCTTAATAGTGTGTTTCAGTATTCACATACTGATTTTGGCCATAAACTCAGAGGGATGGGGCTTCATATTCTCCGACTGTCCGAAAATATTATAGAACCTATATATTTGAATTGTTCATATGGGATATTCTGCCTGATTGTTGAAGATGTCAGTTGGGCTGAAGGGGGTCACTCACCAAATAAAAGTGCTGAAGGGTATTTTACGGTACACAGGTTTTGAAAATCTGCTGAAGGGTACACAGGGTTTGTGATCCGCACTAATGCAGTTACTTTAAGTGTGTTCCCGAAAGTCTGGCAGCCACCAGCAGTTCGTCTTCAGTTAATTTTAAATTTCCTTGCAACCTATACAAAGATCCTCTAACAGAAATCATGACACGAATATACTGTTCAGCACATTTTCAAAACCTGTGTAGCATTAGTTGGTGTCAATTATAAAAGCAAGTTTATCAAAACAAAACATTTATTTTGAACAAAATAATATATTAAAGGGGTACTGTACCCTGAATCCGGTTATTTGTAGGACTATCTCCTTGTATACTCAACAGAATATATGCAACAAATGAATGAATTTGAGGCATGTATTAATGCCAAATACACTTATGTGCTCTATGAATGGTGCAAACAACATGGTAAGTATATCGAAAATGAATTTATGACTCCAGTCATATAAATTACCATGTTGTTTGCATCGTTCTCATAGAACACATCAGTGTATTTGGCACTAATCCATGGCTCAAATGCATTAATTTGCTGCATATATTCTCTTGAGTATAAAAGGAGATGGTCCCAGTACCCCAGTACCCCTTTAGATAGCACTCAGCATTTTTAAATGTGTGCAAAAGAAACATGGTGGGTGAAGCAATGAAGTGTACCAGTAAAATGTTGTTTGAATATTAAGTGTCAAACGAAATGGAAATGTACATTTCTCATGCTATCAAGAAAATAATAAATGGGCATGCATGTTTATTTGGAACTCATGAATATGTTCCATAAGTCCCAAACAAGGCATAATGGTAAAGCAGGCATGAGATCCACTCTCTTGAAATTAAAATTGCAAGATTCATGCCTATCAATCCACAACCCATCACACACCTGTGGCTTTTGAGACAACTGTCACACTTCATGTCACTTATCACAGGCTTATGTTAGAAACCATGTGTTTTGCACCTAATGATTATCAATATTTATGAGCATTGGCGGTCAAAACTAAAAAAAAAAAAAAAAAAATGTTGTTTTTTTTTAGAAAATTTTGACTTTTTCTCAATATATCAATAAAAAGATTAGGGTCGGCGGGTTATTTTTAGGGTCGGTCGATGTACGGAAACATATTATCTTTTTTATTTGGCCTAATGTAAATACAGTATCTCATCCCTTTTATCTCTCTCTATCTCTCTCTCTCTCTTTTTCTCGTCCTCTCTATCTCTTTCTCGTTCACAATCTCTCTCCCTGCTTCTAACGACATCATCATTACTATAATTATGATATTTTCATTCCTTCCCGTCCGACCCCCTCTCTACACTTAATGAAGAGCGGGCGCGAAACAAAAGGGGAGCAAACTTAATAAAAGACCTTGGGCTTGTTGTTTACATGTAATCCCCTTTCCAATCAATCGAATTTATATTATTCTATACTCCTGTAAAATGTCTGTTAAATGTTTAATAACTTTATATATGTTATTATTTTGATTGGAATAAAATATGTTTATACTAATGTAATTAAACCCCTTAAATGAATGTAGTACAGACTGACCAACTTGTCAGAGCATGGGACAGTATAGCAAAGTTTGGCAATTTATGGTAAAAGGTCCACCCAGGCAAATCACATTGACCCCTTGTGTTAATTTTGGTATCAACATGAGCGTTAATATATCCCCGACGAATTTAGTTAATAAAATGCGATGTGGGACAGCAAACTTCGACACAAAATTGATGTAACCAGTTACCGGGGGTGTTTGTTGACATCAGAGTTTCCAAATATCCAAGCTACAAAAACATGATATCGCACTATTTAACTTATTGCCGTTGATCGGGGCTAGTCGATTCCTGTGAAAAACACTCTATTCAATTTGATTAGTTGTCAAAGTTATATACTTGCTTCTTGTATTATTAAATTAAGAAAAACGTACCGATGTTGAAATTTGCTTTTCTATTTTAAAACAATATCTCACAAACCAGAAACACAATTCAAAATTCCACTTTCTGTTTAGCCTATACCTGTCCCTACGGGCGAGTAGCAGAGTTGGGACAGGGTACCAGTCTACTGGCACGTGCTCCAGTGTGAAGATTCAAGGTATTAGGCTATGGCCATGGGTTTAGAGTTATTCCTCTTACATAGTCCATGCACTACTAGCCGACAATGCAACAGTATCATCCGATACCTAAATATCCAAATTTCATGTGGCTAGAACAATGTTACTGACTGTTCTTGGACATGCAGGAGAAAACATGTTTTTTTCCAATCTTCCCATGAATATCTCTGGTGTAGATTGGGCATGAGGTTACACATTTTATGCCATTCTATTCATCACTGCCGATGCAATTTTCCAGGTGTTGACAGAGATCGTTTTATGGAATAAATACTTGCCATTTCAATAAAACCTATTGTATTTTCATCCCCTCTTATTTCTCTTCATAGATGATCATTATTTTTCAGTGACAACTTGTCCATATTACCAAATCACTAACTTGTATTGTGGTTTAAAGTCACATATTTCCGACTTATTTCGTTTCAATCCCGGAACGTTTTAAATAGCAGAATTGATTACCTGCCAACTTTTAGTGTAATTAACAGCAAGTTACCGTTGGTGACACAGTGACCCAGTTGGTGTGTCATTCATAACAGACAGTTGTTTATTTAAAGTGGGATAAACTCGGGTTTCTGTGAATATTCAAGGATGCCAATGCATTTTAATCTTGGATGACGATTTCATCTGGTCAATGGTGATGGCGATTTCGGCTTTTGACGACGCTAATTTCCAGGACTGATAACGGAATACGGACTGTCATTTTCCCGCAAAAACGCATGTGCTTTTCACTTTTTAATTTTGTCGCGAACTGATGGTATTTCTAGCAAGTTTTGCACCCAATTCCGCGAAGGAATTTAAGGGAGCTACCGGTATAATACATTGTACTTTTTAAAATACACAGTCCACAAAAGACGTGGGGATTTCCATAGTGACTCGTCAGGGTAGAGTTTGATTTACGCCACGCTATTCACTGCATAGCACGGCTGACCGGGTTGTCTTAGTTATATCTAGAATGCGCGATCGCATACACCGGCCTACACATGCGTCAGTTGTGTATGCGATGGATGGTTAGTTTTGCTGTTGGTATTGGAAAAACCATAGCTATTAACTCACAGACATACATGTACAGGTTACTATGGACTTCTGGAAAATAAAAAATAAAAATTGAGGCAGGCAAGAAAATCTCAACAAGGCCGGGTACCGGAAACAGAGACGTTTTATTTTGGCCTAGCGCATAATGTCCAACATTTTGCCACATTGAGTCAAAGGGAAATTATATCACTTGGTTGCATTCCATTTGCTTACATGTATCACACCCTATCATGGCTTTTTCGCAAATATTTCACTGGGCTTCATTACAGGAAGTTTAAAAAAGGAAGAGGAAATATTGTTACATCGATGTTTGCTTTAATAACAATTAGGCATATTAGAAAAATAAACTTATTAAATAACATGAATTATTATAACCAACATCATCTGCTAGACCATTGACGTATAGATATAAAGCCTAAACAAAATAGTGATGTTTTCGGCAACCTGCCCGCCCCTAGTCCAGACCACTGCCTTAGGCCAAAAAAAAAAAAAGAGGTTGCACCGGTGGTGCTGGCATACTCCCAAAGTGGCAAATTCGAACCGACAAAGTACGGCTGAGATATCCACTCGGATGGGAAAAAACCACAACATTTTCATATAAACAAAGATATAGAGGATCTCTAACGAGTTATGTTGGGATATAACATTTTATGAAACGAGTTTGTAAATTTTATTCAACGACGAGTTGTAGACAAGTTGTGAATCAAATTTATCAAATGAGTTTCATAAAATCTTATATCCCAACTCAACGAGTTGAAGATCTTGTATATCACATGAAAAAAACTAGAGCTTTATGCATTTTAATAAATCAAAATCCTTAAAAGAAGTTGCAAAATGCTTATATTTACAGCGTTGGCTGAGACGCTTGTCACGCTTCACAACTGCATACGACAGTATTGGCGGCGGTAGAAAATATAGTCCCCCAATTTGCATCTGTTTTGTGTCTATTTTTTTTAGTGCAATAAAGTTGGATAAGAATTTAACTTTAATTTAACAAAGCAATCATTTTGCATTGTCTGCTGTTGGTGTCATGAATGGCTATTCATAATAGTATTAATCCACCTGAATCAATGTGAAGACGTGTCATTTTTTTGGTGCGATGCCAAGTGATATGTAGCATGCACCTATCACTAGTGACAGATAAGAAAATATGTAATGGTTTTTTAAAGAAAATAAAACCAGTTTCATGTGATATAAATAATTCTAGAACGGAAAAAAAATCCAGGTCAGCCCAATTTTGGCAGCTCCGTCCGTCGGGTAACCGGAAACGGATGTTTTTGGCCTGAATTACCAATTTTTATCGACCCTATGAAAAAAGTTAATTAACATAAAAACTGGAAACCAAATATCACGATTATCGATCTTTGATTGTATTAAAACTGCCAACCAGTCACCGATCTGCATTATTTACACCGTAAGTCGGTGTTTAACTTGTTAGCGGAAACATCACTATTTTTTTAAAGGACTGATGTAACAAATTTTGTTGTTGTCGAAATTAGATTTTTAATCGCGGTGTCAACTTCTCCTGGTCTGACTTCTCTGGGGGGAACTTTTTTTGGACCGACTTCGTAGCGAGCCGATTTCTGATGTATTCAACAGAAATCAAAACGAGTTACGATTGACTCGAAAATGGGTAATCTAAATTTCCACTAAATTTTTCTGCATTCAGAGAAGCTGATATCACATATATTGTGAGTTCAACCATAGAACATATGTACTTCATTATTAATCCGTTGAATTCCGCAACGAGAAATCGTTATTATAAGTGGTTTGGTGTCTTTTATTGCATAACAAAAAAATGCGTGCGTCTCTCGCAACTGATTAAAATAACGGAACTGGGACCCCTATTAAAGTTAAACGGACCAATTTCTGATCATTAATTATGTGGTAAATTTATTGGACGTTCACAGACATTGTTCGATCAGTCAAAGTAAATTTGACTAAATTTTAACTTTTTATGGCATCGGTACAAGCAGCTCTGTATGGTGCGCAGAGTAAACTTTATTGCATCATAGAGCCAGAGACTAGTTAATAATTTATAAAAATCGAACTTCGTTTAAACGGAACGTCCTATGAAAGGCACCGTTATAGAAAACCAAATTTAATTTTTCGTGACCCATGAAATCTGAAAAAGAAAAGAAAATGGGAACTAGCGGTGAGAAAATCATTGGCACTCAGTCAACTTCTCTCTTGTTGCTTTGTAGATACCATTACATCTTGAAATATATGCGCGACTAGTATCATAAAATAAACGTCAACGTTTTATCCTATTTTCGATATACGTTGGCTTCATGAACAGATGAAAGCGAAAAAACAAAACAACATCGGCATACCTCCACTCAAGAAAGGAACAACACTAACCACCAACAGTATAGAGAAGTCTGAATTGCTCATCAACCAGTTCCGGTCAGTCTTCACCAAAGACCCAGATCACGAACTACCAGACCTACCAAAAAAAGGCACTGGATATAGAGAATGTGAAAATCGACAAGCCAGGGGTAATAAAACTACTATCAGACATAAAAGTATCCAAAGCACCTGGCCCAGATGGCATCCCAAACAAAATCTTGAAGATCTGTGCCGAACAAGCAGCAACATCACTCACAACGATATTCCTTGACACAGGTAAATTACCAACTGACTGGCTCGAGGCTAACATCTCACCAATATTTAAAAAGGGCGACGTCCACCTGCCAGAAAACTACAGGCCCGTATCACTAACATCGGTGGCCTGCAAAATCCTCGAGCACATACTAAGGCTGAAGGGGTCACTCTCACCAAAAAAAGTGCTGAAGGGTACACAGGATTTTCAAAATGTGCTGAAGGGTACACAGGGTTTGAAATGTCATTATAAAGGACAGGGGCGCCGGAAGAGGGGGGCAGCTGACCCCCCTGCCCTTGACCAAGGGGGCGAGCGGGGGCAGGACTTGCCCTTTTTCTTGAGACAGAAAATGCTTTTTGTGTGTTTTATCTCGTGTTTTTATAGCAAAATGTGACTTTTTTGGTCTAAATACCACCAATTTCACAAGGAATATAAATTTTTTGTCAATTTTATCACAAAACGGCCATAAAAACCGACAAATGCCATTAAAATACGGATTTTTGCCACAATGAATTTATGGTTATTTTCCCGAGTTTGCGGAGAAAGTGCCCTTTTTGTAGGCTCTGCCCCCTGCCCTTGGATGCTTCCGGCGCCCCTGATAAAGGACATTCAGTCTTCGTATCTGCCATGATTTATGTCAGAGAATAATTGTTTACGTTCCAAAGAATATTAAATTGTACTGAAAACAAACTGCTAGTGGGCGCCAGACTTTCATAAACACAATTTATGTAATGGTGTTCGTGCCGATCACAAACCATGTGTACCCTTCAGCACATTTTCAAACTCTGTGTACCCTTCAGCACTTTTTTCGGTGAGAGTGACCCCTTCAGCCATACTATGCCGTCACATCAGAGACCACCTTGATAAATGCGACATCCTCACCGACAGAAACCATGGATTCCGCTCTGGACACTCCTGCGTGACATAACTGATCAATGTAACACATGAACTGATGGAGAATTACGAAAACGACATCCAGACAGACATAGCAGTATTGGATTTTTCAAAGGCATTCGACACAGTACCTCACCGAAGCCTACTACACAAACTTAACAGCTATGGTGTTACAAATCAAATTCTCAAGTAGATAGACACCTTCCTAACAAAACGGCAGATGAGAGTAGCAGTGGAAGGGGAATTCTCAAAACACGTAGCAGTAGAGTCCGGCGTACATCAGGGTACTGTACTACATGTAGGTCCTCTCCTCTTCCTGTGTCACATAAATGACTTACCACAAGCAGTCACATCCCAAGTCAAACTCTTCGCCGATAATTGTCTCCTTTACCGCCAAATAAAGAACCAACAAGACCATATTGCTCTTCAAGAAGACCTGAAGTCATTAGAAAAATGGGCAGCTGTTTGGGGCATGCGGTTCAATGCGAAGAAATGTAATATCCTATCAATAAAACCCACGTCGACGCACATGTACCAACTGGATAACCAAATACTCCAATCAGTTGAAGAAACACAATATCTAGGGCTAACCATCACCAACACCCTCACTTGGTCATCCCACATATCCAAGGGAACGGGTCGTTTCGGTCCGGAGACGTTTCGGCTCAGACCTTTTCGGTCCAGGGACGTTTCGGCTGGGACGTTTCGGCCAGGACGTTTCGGCCCCATATATTGTATGTGTTAATTGGAGTTGATTGCAGGGGATTAACTCGGCTTATACAGCTTAATCACTACTTAAGCTGATTTATTTCATCACTTTATGGTGTGTTGTTGGAGATTATGACAGATTTGACAACAGTTTTGGCGAGATGGATAACAATTTATTTCAGCAAATTTAAACATAAATAAACGACATTGTAAAAGCACAAACGGAATATATGAACAAACGAAACAATGTCACATATACAGTTGTAGTCACAATAATTGACCATTTAAGCGATGTTATTTGTTTTTATGGTTTTAGTCCGAAACCATAAAAATGAATAATATCGCTTAAATGGACAATTATTGTGACTACAACTGTATATGAAAAACCGAACAATGTCACACATCACATCACAAAAGCACTTTATATACATGTGTCAGTTCTCATCACAATTATTATAGCATTAGTTCTTCTTCTGTCCCATCTTGTAAATTACGTTGCACTTTCGCAGAAACACTGTCGTCGTTACGGTCTTCTCTCTATATTGCTGCCACAACTCTTCAATCGCCAAGTCGATCCTGGTGTACTTGGTTCTGTGATCTGTCTCAAGGTCACGAGCTGTCACAGAGATCGAGACGTAGTCTGCCTCGACATGCAGAAGCTACAAGTATAAAACACAGGTTATGAAAATGGCAAAGAATAATATGAAAAAGAGGTTATGAAAATGGCAAAGTATGTCAAAACTCACATCATGAACAAAGAGAGGGAGCTTTGAATCATGATATTGTAAAAAATATATACAAATTGATTATATATTACTTTGAATAATCTCTTATTTATAATGGAGATATGAATTATGGAGTCACAAAATAGTATGAGGTATATTTAGGATATGCTAATTGACGGCTTATCTCATATCTTATCTCACAGCTTAATGCGTGGTTGGTTGACACCTTGCCGTCGGCTTATGATTAGAGGTATTTGTCGGTGGTGCAGTATTGTTTCAGTACTGAGACTGGAGTGATAAGATTTCGCCATGTTGTCTCAAGGTTTCATTGTCTTTAGAGTTGTTTTGACATTGTCAGTATGCTTTTAAGATGCTAGTAATTACCTTAAACGTTCCGTCAATAAACCACCTTCGAGACTGCTGTAGAATGCCTAATTGAAAGGGGGTGGCGAAAACGATGTGTCGGTAGGCATCCATGTTGAGGTCGGTGACTAGGAAATACGCTGTCTCTCACGGCTTGTTCCACGATGTCAGACGCAGGTCGAAACATGTCTCTTGTGGCGGCATCTTTAACCTGCATAAAGATTAATATTTATTAGATTTGGATTTAAATTCAATTTACTATATATTTAGTATATATTATTCAATTTAATATATTATTCCAAAAATTATACATTACCTTGGAATAAATTGTTTTCTTTACAAGGATCGATGGTTCAGCCGCGTGGTTGTGGTCGATGTCGACTGGTGTGTAGGAGTCACCACACTGAACAACGCGAGCCCGGCATGGGTCTGTCTTCGATCTGACGCTACATCTCCATCTCGTGACACCAGAACCTGTCTTCCCCTGAAAATATACAAATATACATATTTTATATTATATTTAATATATTTCTTTATTAGCTTTAATTTATCTGAATTTCTATATTTCTTTATTATATTTAATTTGTCTGTTTATATTTAATTTGTCTGTATGTTTAATTTCTCTTTATTATATTTAATTTGTCTGCCAGTATGTATTTCGTCTTAATATATTTATTATAGTAAAGTAAAAATTTAAATTTATTTACCTTGATGCCAAAGGAATAACCTTGGTTAGATAGCAGAAGAGGCTGGCCACGCTTACTGCCCGTTGGCAGCACGGTGTATGTGGTTGCTTCATTGACTATGTCGTTGTCGGGTAGTGGACTGTCGGATATGTCGTTGTCTTGTGTCTCTGCATGGGTATCGTCAATGTGTTGAGAAATGTTGAAGCCGATCATCAAAGGGTTGTGTGCTACTGATGTTAAAGTGTGAATAACATCAAACAACATCAAACAAAGTCACATTTCATTCACAAACACGCAAAGAAAATCACCGCTATAGTCACATTGTATTCAAAAGTCACATTTCATAACAAAATTCCCTCATAACAACTCATAAATGCACGAAATTTTCAAAGAAAATATCATCAAAAGTCAGAAAAAGTTGAGACGATTCGGCTCAATAAGTGAGACGTTTCGGCTTAAAACTGAGCCGAAACGTCCCAGCCGAAACGTCTCTGGACCGAAACGACACGGACCCATATCCAAGATAGTAAGAAAAGCAGGCAGCACCCTTGGATTCCTCCGTCGAAACCTCAGGAGAGCGGACAAAAAAACACACAAAAATGGCCTATGAATCCACAGTAAGATCCACCCTTGAGTATGCAGCTGAAGTTTGGGATCCATACAAGCAAAAAAAAAAGAACGCAATAGAAAGAATCAACAAAAGAGGGGTGCGTTTCATCCAAAATAACTACCACACAAGAACAAAAGGGGCTGTAACTGAAATGCTAAATGAACAACTCATGGAACCACTACATCAAAGAAGAAACACGATGAGAATGAAGCTGTTCGGCAGAGTAGTGGATGGGCTGGTGCCGGCTATTCTATCAAACGACATACTTATACCAAAAAAGAAAGGAAGGAAAATAAAGGCGAAAAAGTACCCAGGCTTTGTAACATCAAACCTTGTCGAAAAGGAGGAGTGTATCAACTCAAACTCCATCGAAAGGATACGAGCAAAAACTGCACAATTTAGAAACTCGTTCTTTGTTCGAGCTATCGAGGAGTGGAACAGCCTGGAGGAGAGCACATGCGAAGAAACAACGGACACAACATCATAGTCCTCCAACAGCGCAAACACAGTTGAGAGGCTCCAGCGCTGAAACATATACAGATACAGATATTATATTATATAATTTCTACAAATTCTGTATCTGTATCTGTATTGATTCGGCGCAGGAGCCTCTCGGCTGTTGTCGCATCATTGCTACTACTCTGATGTTGATCCTGATGTGGTCCCAGAGCATGCTTATTCTTCTATACTGTTCCAGTCCCTGATCGTTCTCACGAAGAATGATAGTTGGTGGACCCAACTATTCAAACAGATCTAGACGCTCTCGATAATTAACGTCAGATTTGCGGACTAGAAGAATGAATGTTTATATTGTTCCGTGTTGGCTCTTAATGGTTCGAACGATCGTGAGTTGATACACTCTTGGCTCAAAATTATGTTATCACTTTTATGGTCTGGAAATTGTTTTGCTCGAATCTTCCGTCTTTTCTTTTCCTTTAGTAAGTAATGTGTGTGTATGGTTGGGATTTTCCCCTCAACCACATTGCCGAAGAGTTCTATTCTCTTCATCTTTCTGCGGGTCTCTAGTGAGTCTAACCTTAGGCCATCTATCATGCTGGTTACTCCGCCCTTTTCTCTGTCTCTATAGTTGTTGGTGATAAATCTATCCGCTCTTCTCTGCACTTTTTCTAACTTCTCTATATCTCCTACTGCGGCGGGGTCCCATATTTCAGCTCCATATTCGAGTGATGTTCTCACCATAGCTCTATATGCTGTTTCTCTGGATTTGTTATCCGCTCTTCGTAGGTTTCTGCGTAGGAAGCCTAAGGTGCTATTGGCTCTTCCAGTGATCTTGGATATGTGCGTTGTTCACTTTAGGTCGTCTGTGATGGTCAATCCTAGGTAAACGCTTTGTTTGACTGTTTGCAGAATTTTATTGTCAAGTTGGTAGATGAACGATGTTTTGTTCTTGTCCTTGTTCTTCATGGACATTATGGAGCATTTTCTGGCATTAAATCTCATCCCCCAGGTTTTCGCCCACTCTTCTAGTGATGTCAGATCCTGTTGTAGTTGGATGTGGTCTTGGTGGCCATTACTTCTGTCTTACTTCTGATTTGACTGCTTTTGGGAGGTCATTGATGTGGCAGAGGAATAGTAGAGGTCCTAGTACTGTGCCTTGGGGTACTCCCGATTCCACTGGAACACTTTTGGATGTTTCTCCTTCCAACACTACTCTCATATGCATTTTTGTTAGGAAGCTTGTCGACATCTTGGTATCTTGATATCTAGCCCATGTCCTGACCAATGGGATTGCACTTGTTTCAATGAGTTTTGAATCCTGAATCTTGATCTGTTGCAGATGGTAGTCAACCGCTCTATGTGTAAGACATGACATGCACTCATTATGATTCAAACACAAAAGACTTAAAGTCACCATCCATTCACGAATCACGAACACCCATAACATAATGTAAATGTTCACAACCCCAAGATTCTCGCAAGAACAGGTTCTTGACGATCGAACTCCGAGAACTAATAATAATCGGTGTGACTACTGACCAGGCTATTTACCGTCCTGACCAGACCCCTGGGATGTCTAGGGGTGATTGTAGTGGAGAGCTGCAAGGTATGTCATGAACAGCTTCCATAACACCAGCTCAGTAACTGATATGCTACAGACCCTAAATTGGCAATCACTACAAGAACGCCGCCTACAAACCCGGCTAACAGTCTTCCATAAAATTGTACACCACCAACTATCTATATACCCAGCTGACATATTAAAATACAAAACTGTCCGTACCAGATACAACAAGAATAATAAACTAACATTCCACACCCTCAGAGCTAATAAAGATTCCTATTTCTTTTCTTTCTATCCTCGTACCATAGCAGAATTTAACCTGTTGCCACCCTCCACAAGCATAATTGAAGACAACAAAACATTCAAGTCACAGCTCTCATCATCATTGATGCAGTCCATAACGGCCAAAAGAAAACGTCGCAACAATACTGAGAAATAGACACTGACAGCTGTAAATAATTTTATTCTTTTAACATCATGAAACGACCAAAAAAATCATAAAAACAAAACAATTATAATATATCGACCACCAAAATTTAGGTGCTCAAATATCAATGTTACCACCACCACATCTTTCGACTCAAACTAACACCATTGAGTCCTACGCACATTGTCTTGGAATCTAAACTCTCCTCCAGGCAGCTCATAATTGTCAGTAAATGACAGCAAGCTGTCACACGAAGAAGAAGAAGAAAATTGCGGATCGTGCCTCCCCCTCCAAGAACCCAAGATGGGAGCAACGACCGGCCAGACGTGCCGCTATTAGTATTAAGGGACCAGGAAGACTTGACCGAGGCTAGATAAATTTCAGCTGAGGGAAGATTCGGCTAGTCTTTTGATCTAGTTGCAAGTACATGTACATTGTAATTAGTGCAGGGATACTGTGTGTGGCTGCAGCATGGTCTTTGTCTTATTGAAAGAGCATTTATTTGTAACAATAACAAATTAGTGGAATGATGGGATTATTTAAAAGGGTACAGTATTGATTAACTCTATTGTAGTAATAGCACACTTTATTTAAGCTGAATAATAGAATAAAATGATAAAACATATTTACACATGCTCATAACTTAAGGTGTAACAGACAATACAAATGGAACAATTGACATTTCAACTGAACGAAATCCACCTTTGATCTTTATTAGGAAACACAAATTTAAACACTAAAACATTAAAATCATAGATTACATCAATATAAACGAATCACAATGCATTACTTTATTATGAGACATTAAAATCATGGATTTCATCAATAGAAACGATCCTGAAATATTTTAATTACTTTAATATGAAAAATCTCGGTTTCTTCTTGTCGTAATTAGTGTTCTTCTTATTTCATTGCCTTGCCGATTAAACTGTAGATCTTGGTAACATGCAGGAATTTGATCGGACATTCTGATCTGTTCTTTTCTGTATTTTGCACACATCAATCTTGATGTTGATCTCGGGATACTTCTTCCTGGTGTCTGTAATTAATTATAGTGCTCAAACTTGATACCACACAATTTGTAAGTACTAATGGCAAGTTAAGGATTAATATAAGTAATAATGATAAAATATTATCAATCAAGTCAAAGTAATTATAACAATTCATCATAAAAATAATAACTCTGATATATTCATTTATCTCATAAAATATGTCTAAATAAATAATGACAAATTTAAGTAATAACTTTGTTTTTATATTCATGTAAACAATGATTTCAAAATATGTCCACATAACTCTGACATAATAGCATCATAAATATACAAAGAAACTTCCTAAATAAATTATTATAAACATAAAATGATCTCATAAAATATGTATAAAAAACAACGACAATACATTACAAAAGTTATAACTTTGATTTATTCATGTAATAAATTATTCCAAAAATATGTCCACATAACACATAAAAACATCAGAAATATACCAATAAGCTTCCTTTATTTAATATCAACGGTATGATACATGTATATTATCAAATAACTAATCACAAACTATTAAAATTCCCACCCACCCCCCCAAAATTGGCTCAATAAAACATCAGAAATATATAAATAATCTTCCTTTATTATCAAATTTATGAGATAATCTATCTACATATATACGTGTACATGTATAACAACCAAGTGTTTGTGTTGCATATCATGCAGCACATCTTTGATGACGACAAGCAAAATTTCAGGCCAATCGGTACAAGATGACTTGAGATATAATGTGTTTCTCAAACGTTATCAAGGTGATATTTTTACTGATATAATCATTTTCTAAAGACGAATGTGGTTTCAGTGACGTCTGTCACCAGAAAACACCAAAGCCAAGTTCCATAAAAAATTTGCGCGCTGTTTGCCAGTTTTCTTTATATCGTTATCAGTGATGCAGCGGCGATGAAATTTTCCTGCATGTCATGTTTGTCACCCGTCATTTTGATGGGCAGTCCCCTAATATCAAATAATTATTCACAAACT
The DNA here is from genome assembly GCA_032622095.1 of Siphonodentalium dalli. NCBI lineage: Eukaryota > Metazoa > Mollusca > Scaphopoda > Gadilida > Siphonodentaliidae > Siphonodentalium > Siphonodentalium dalli. The sequence continues at coordinate 210,155,043 of CP136066.1, forward strand.
ATTAAAATTCCTCCCCAACATAGGTCTAACTAAACCTAGGAAGATTTGGCTGATTCTTCACAGGCCCTCTATTAATCCTTAACTTGCCAGAATTGAAATTATCTACCTGCAATACAATGACAGACACACCGGACCACCTATGGCCCTCTACCGCTAAGAACTCCACATATATCTGTAGGAAAAATACCATAAACTATATTCGCAAAGAAACAAGGTCCATTGCCAAAATATTTTATCTGAAGGGTACACAGCTTTTGAAATTGTGCTGATCCAGTTATGTAAACTGTGTTATTGAAAGTCTGGTGCCCATCAGCAATTTGTTTTCCATTGTTCTAATTTTCATTGGAATGTATGTAAACAATTATTCTAGAATAAATCACGGCATACACAACAACTAAACACTGTCATTTTAAACTAGATTTCCAAACCTGTAACCTTCAGCACGTTTTCCAAACATGTGTACCCTTCAGCACTTTTTAGGTAAGAGTAACCCCTTCAGATTTAATGAGCCCCAGCAATCGATTGCTCATAATTTAAATTACAGAGCTGCAGAAAAGCAACGAAATGGATGTGGATATCGGTGATAGAGTTCTTAGTGATGGACATATAGCCACAGTGAAGTTTATTGGAAAGATTCCTACTCTTGAAGGTGAATTTAGTCTGTTATGTTTGTTACTCCTCTTCTAGGTACAGTAATGCCCTAAGTAATCGACTCCTTAACGACAGCAGAATTATGGGTAACTTTTCAGGATTTAGTCGGAAATATGGCTTGTTGTCATTCATCGGCAAGCTCTCACCGAGAGCTTTCCGATGAATGGCAACAAGCAATATTTCCAACTAAATCCTGAAAAGTTACCCATAATTCTGCTGTTGTTAAGGAGTCGATTACTTAGGGCATTACTGTATTACTAGCAGTTTAGACATGTTATTAAAGATACATAATCCGATTTAACACTCATAGTGTACTATTTATTTGGCTTCGGTGGTAACAAATATTTTATTAAAGTCGAGGAACCCATCCATCAAAGCTCAGAGTTATCAGATATCAATTTTTTAATCTGTTATTTTTCACCACCTGGAATATTTGGCAGCCTATCAAAGTGATATGTAATACGTTTTGGAAAATGTTATTCTAGAGTTGACAGTGGTTAGCATTATTTTCTGGTAATTAATCGATTCTGATAACCAAGGCATCTTTTGAAGATATTTTGTTGTTATTGTCGTTTCCTGGACTGTTTACTATATTTCCACACACACTCGTATCCGTAACCATCTAGCCACAGACTGCAACACTGTTACTTAACTATTAAAACACCACTAATAGTCACCAATACTATCTATGTATACATTTAACCCATCTCGTATCAGTATTAATATGTACTTTATTCTGAGCCAGGGTAAAAGAACCCCTACTGAGATCTATAACATGTGTTCCAATCCCCTTTGCACCATCTATACATCATCCATATATCATATGTTATCATTTGTGTTTCTGTTGTAATGTATGCATGTACTAGTATTTGGGGAAAATTAAATATGTTTAACCCTTTGAGTGCCAGGGGCCGATATTATCAGCCCTAAACCTACACAATAAGTCTGTTAAATAATATAATAAAATATATTAAAATTGTAAAAAATTGTAAAAAAATTTAAAAAAATAAAAAATTGTTAAGCCAATGCATTCTCTTATATATGCGAGGCGACCTATGGTCGACTCGCATATATAAGAGAATGCATTGGCACGGGGTATATGGGTTGATACAAAAATCGGACCTGGCACTCAAAGGGTTAATAATAATGTTTATTCAAGGTATGTGGCTGGGTGTAGAATGGGATGATCCTAAGAGAGGTAAACATGATGGTACTCATAAAGGCACAAGCTATTTTGAAACAAGGTATGTATTCTTTTTGAAAATTTATTAATTTTATCTGAGTAGAACTTCTAGATAAGTACTTTTATTATACGCTCAGCTATTGTTGTATTGTTGTAAATGGTGAATTCTTTGGAAACGCATATTCTAAAAAAGAAAATTTAGTGTTTTGTAGAGGATACAAAAAATTACCTTATGCATTCGTGACCTTGACAAATGTTTATTTCGCTTGCAGCAAGTGCATGATCATATTATAAAAATGTTTATTTATAAATAAACATTTGTCTGTCACTCATGAGATATTTTTCAGTATTCACTCAAAAACACTAGATATTCTCTATGTAATAATTATAATGAAGCAACCTTGAGTTTATTATTTCAAGCCATAATAAAATCAAGTTTTGTTTTGTTCCCCTGAGTCGATCATATGCTCTTCAGAGCTTGTGTTTATATTATGTTTTTACCTCCGACTTTTAACCCTTTCATGATGGGAGCTGCGCTGGTCCAGCATTAAAGATCCTGTAGCAGGCATTCTTTTATATATGTGAGTCTCCCATAGGGAGCTTCACATATATAAGAGAATGCCCTGGGTTACAAGTTCAAGGTAAATATTGTTAGGCCAATGTATTCTATTATATATGCGAGGCTTCCTATAGGAGACTCGCATATATAAGAGAATGCATTGGCACAGTGTTTTCGCAAAACTTCAGGAAGTTACAGTCATTATAGGGTTAAATAAAATGTATCTTATCTTATCGTACCCTACATGTACCTACCCTAAAAAAAAACCTCCCTACTCAAAATATTTTATTGGTCTCTAATCAAAATATTTTTTTTATTTCCTGTCGTGATGATCATATGAAATAATACTCAAAATGTATGGAAAACCCATTTTATGTTTTTCAAAGTTAAATATTGAACATTAACCCTTTCATGACGAAGCTTCCTGAAATGTTTGCGAAAACCCTGTGCAATTCATTCTCTTATATATTCGAGTCTCCCATAGGGAGCCTCATATACATATGAGAATGTTTTGGCTTAACAACAGTGTTCACGCTGTCGGTAGCCAAATTAGCCAATGGCTAATCTTTTTCGAATTTGGCTAATAAAAATTTCATTTGGCTAAAAAAAATTTGAACCCAAATGGAGACTGAAAGCATGGAGCCAGAAAGCTAATTAATAAAAGCGCTCAATAGATCGACATTCAAGACGAAGTTAGGTGACGAAAGTATTTCATTATTTTCGTACTTATGAAATATCGTACAAAGGGAAAACCGATCGACAACTCTATCAACCAAGCGATCACAAAGTGATATGCAATCATCTTTAGTTTTCACAAGACGGACATTCAAAGACGCATGGACATTAAACCGACCGTGGTTGAATTATGACAATGTGAAGAAAGCAATGTTTTGTAAAGTGCATTGACGCCGGTATATAAGCAATTTGTTCGTAACATGTGCAGGCTGTTTTAATCTGGAGAAAGATTACGTCACTCTGCACGAAGCAGCAAAAGGTCATTATAAATTTTTACATTTAATCCCCTAATCCCCCATTCAGCCCATTGTCTGTCTGGTCACTCACGGCGCGCCTGCACAATGCATGTTTATGATGACATTGTATTTATGACGGTCGAGGTTTATGAGCACCAAGTGTAAGATAATAGCTTAATCAGCCAACTGTGAATCACGACAGATATTTTGTGGCTATTTGTCGTCAATACCGATACAGTCAAAATAATATGCATGCTTTTATGACAGATTGTAATTTGATAATGGCGTAACAATATTAAGTTATTAGTTTCCAGATGTCACTTAGATATTTTCGCAAGGATAAATATTTAATGATTTAAAAATAGATATTGATATAAAACAAAAAAATAATGACATTAAGAAGGACAATCCCTGGTTCCCCCCCCCCCCCCCAAATCACTCTTTCACATAAAGATTAATAAATTTTTAATAAATGATATATACAAAAATACTTCTAGTTCATCAAAATTATTTAAATTATTGAGTATTTTACCTTTGTCTGTTAGATTTTACGTTTTAGTCATTAATTGTGAACCGACCAGAAAACGATGATTTAATTTGGCCAAAAAACATTTGGCTAAAGTTTTTTTCATTTGGCTAATAAAATTTTCATTTGGCTAAACTTTTGGCTAAAGTTTTTTTCGGTCCAGCGTGAACACTGCTTAACAATATTTACCTTCACCCTGTAAGCCAGTGCATTCTCTTATATATATGCAAGGCTCCCTATGGGAGACTCGCATATATAAAAGAATGCACTTGCACAGGATCTTTATTGCTGCACCAGCGCTGCTCCCATCATGAAAGGGCCAAACAAAATTGGGACATGGCCTCATGTTCGCTCTGTGGATAACTAAAATACCAGTTGAGAATTTGTTCCAGTCCTTTGTCTGAATACCATCCTGCAATCTTTGACAATCGTCAGTAAAATATTTATTTCAGCCATCAAACCTCTGGGTCCTTCATTCGACCAAAGAAGGCTGATTATGGGATTACATGTTTTGCGGCCATTAAGGATAAATATGGAAAAATTGATGGCGAGACAGCAGGTGTTGATGAAGAAGAAATGTTTGTTGTTGGATCAAACCAACAGGTTACCACCGTCGAAATGGTCGGAGCAAAGAAAGTCAATGAGAGACAAGGGTAATAAATATTATAATAATCAATGCATTTTATGGCACATTCCACAGTAAATTGTTTTAAAGGCGGTTTTCAAGATTATGAAGTTAGTGTACATGTATCTGTTTCTAGCAAGTTTCAATTAGATTATGAGTATAAAATTGTAGATAGCATCTGTCTGGAAAAGCTTCTGCAAATTATCAAATAATATTGATTTTATCTCACATAATATTAATTAAATCTGTCGGATGGTAAAAGGGTTAATTTTTAATTTAACCAAATTTGGGGGGGTGGGGGGTGTACCAAAACCCACTATCGCCATGTTTGGAAACCAGGAAGAGTATATTTTAAAAACTGTCCAAAATTGGTTTAATACTATCCTTTCCTGCAAAATAATCCAAAACTTGCACAATATTAGTTTTGCAGATTTTAGATGAATCCATAAATTTTATGATGTAGCTTCAATTCTGGAAGATTAAGACTTGAGTTTAGTGTGCCTGTCTTTTGCAGGATGAGGTCCCCAGAGGGTGAATTTAGTGGTGCTAACCTGCGTTGTGGGCTAGCATCACTCAGACATAGACTCAGACTGAAGTTCCCAAATGGTGAATATTGTGATGTACACCCCTCGATTATGCAATGTGTCATCTGCCAATTTGGGGATATAGAGAAACTAAACTAAAAAAGAAATAGAATCTGTGCGAAGAAATTTCTATAGAAATTTGATAATAAAGAAACTTTCCAGAAAAGATGATGCCTAAGCAGAATGAGGTCCCCAGAGGGTGAATTTAGTGATGCTAGCCCGCTACATGGGATAGCATCACTAAATTCACACTCTGGGGACCTCATTTTGCAGATGACAGACACCTTATTTTCAATATTGAAATTAGCCATCTCTGTACTACCTTAAATTAATTTTGAAATGTACAAACTGCAGTAGACTTCAAAGTCTCAGTCTTCTCAGTCTATGAAATCTAGTGAGCGACTGAACAGTCGTTGATAATAAAACTTGTATTTGTATTCTTGAAATAAGGTTTTATAAAAATTATGTTGTTGTAATTGTGACTCAAAGAGATACAATATCTTCACCTGTCATAGGGCATAGAACAACTGTCCTCGACGACAGCATATTAAGTATAAGAAGATATCAGTTAACCCTTTACCCAACAAACCGGCCAAAACCGGCCAAATAAAGCTTCAACAGCCTAAAATATCTTCGGTCTGTCTCAATAAAACCATACAAATATGGATATCATTGGAACCGGCTCCTTGACCACATTGTGATAGTTACAGTTATGCCCTGTGCCAATGCATTCTCTTATATATGCGAGTCGACCATAGGTCGCCTCGCATATATAAGAGAATGCATTGGCCTAAAAAAAATCTTTTTTTACAATTTTTTCTTACATTCTTTAACAATTTTATAATTTTTAATGTGCTAAGCCAATGCATTCTCTTATATATGCGAGGCGACCTATGGTCGACTCGCATATATAAGAGAATGCATTGGCACAGGGCCCTTCTGTTGGGTAAAGGGTTAATCAGCGAGTATTCCAAGTTTCCCTTGATGTAAACCAGTCTGAGTCTCTTATAAATGCTGCCACGGGGACCAGCCAAGAGAACACAAATCACTTCTCCCTCGTAGATTATTAGGGAGAAAGGTACTGTTATCACCGAGATGTCAATTTGATGACTTCAATTTGCTCTCTGACATCACCTTTCTGTGATACAATAAGTATTTGCAATACAAGAACCCATTTGTAATACCATTATAATGAGTAAGAACACCATGATTAATCAATATATATTCTTCAGATATGCTGTTTTGAAATATGCAAACTGGTATATGGACAAAAAATGTCAAAAATAGGGAGAAATGGCACATTTTAGGGAAAATATGTTGCCCAAGTCACCCTCTAGACTTGTTAACTACATTGTCCATGGAAAACATTATAGAACAATGTGTAAATTAAGCCATATTACTAATATTGGCAATACATGTAATATTTAGAGGATATTACTTGGTTGGTTTGATATTAGGCTGTTGATATGTTGTTACTTAGGGTCTATTTTACATGTGGGCCTATAATTTCAAACCAACCACATAATATCCTATTTATTAATTTGATTGCATATGTACATAGTTTGGACTCATCTCATTTCTTTACATCCGTGTAAACATCAAGTGACATCATCTCTTCGTCATTATCCCTATTTAAAGGGCCACTTAATTATCGAACCCAGTCAACCCACAGATCACATTATTTAAAATATATGCCATATTATATACCATTTGAAAGAGGAAGCTCCAAAACATTATATTATAAACTTATCCGGTATAATAAACTCAGCATTCTGGGAGCGAAATGGGGGAAATGTTTCTATGATTTCATCTATTTTATATTTCTGTATGGACACCTTCTGAGACACAGACATTCCAAATGGTGTAAATGGGCATTTAACGGCTCCAATTCTTGAGAAGAGTTATGGTACTTGGTGCTCTTAGTTAACAGTGAAAGATCGACAACTATTTCTAATGAGTGACATCACAAACATTGATACCTACGTATTATTTAGCAGTGAAATAGAGTTAAGGCACTTGGTGATGTCGCAAAACTATATAACTTGGTTCAAGGGAAAATTGAAGTGAAATTCACTTGGTTCGATAATTTGTTTTTAAAAAGCCTCGTCTAACATTTTTTTCAATAATTTGTTGCAAATACTGAGTTTCAACAACAAATATTATTTTTGTTCTTTTTCTGTAGGGTATTGGATTTTTCATATTTTGATAAAAGAAATCTACATAAGTAGCCTCCCTCATCTTAAAATTGTGATTTAAGTTCATCCAAAACTAAATATTTGTTTCGCAAACACTGCTGCATTGAAATATATGGCCCACATTGGACAATTTAGTTAAATGTTTTATATTATGACAAAAAAAGTAAGAAAAAAACATGTACCTACATATTGAGCATAATTGCAAAATACATAATCTCTTAGCATATCTTTGTAATATGTGCAGAGTGACTATGTGCCTGAGAACATAGATATTTTAATTTAATGGCCTAATTTAGTTTAAAATATTTAAAATTATTTTGTAGTCAACTTGATGAGTTAGATGATGTTGGTCTTTATGACATGAGGATCTATGGTTCTGGCCGCAGTGATGAGCTCCGTAAAGGCTGTCCCAACATCACGCACTTGAATTTATCAAAGAACCTTATATCGTCATGGAGAGAAGTCTCGAGAATATCTAAACAACTACCATACCTCAGGATACTTAATGTTAGGTAAGAACACTACCAAACCTCAAGATATATAACATTTTCTTCACTGAATGCTTATTGACAAGTTTTATTTAACTATTATAATTAACACTTTCTTGACTGGAGCTTCCTGAAATTTTGCTAAAACCCTGTGTCAATGCATTCTCTTATATATGCGAGTCGTCCATTGGTCGCCTCACATATATAAGAGAATGCATTGGCCTGATACTATTTACCTTGATCTTGTAAGCCAGCTCTTATATATGGGAGACTCGCATATATAAGGGAATTCACTGGCACATGATCTTCAATGCTGCACAAGCACAGCTCCCATCATGAAAGTGTTAAATATGATATTATTGTTTTGTGATTTTGAGGGATAATCCAAAAATAATATTTAACAAAAATGGTTCAAAATCAGTGTCACACTAATTTGGTATCATGTTTTTATTTTTGTCACGCAATAATATGTCTCGATGCGTGCGAATGATTGATCATGATAAGTGAATCAACTATCATTCAATTCATTTAAATACTGTTATGGAGGAGCGATTGAATCGTCATGCAACAATTCAATGTATCGCAATACACTTCCAAATGAACTCGTATCATAATGTGTCATGTGTATCGCTATACAGGAAATCAATTAATGTCTGAAAAAAATTATCTCTCAAGTTTAAATGTATGCTATGTATATTTGACTCATCTAGCCAACAATTAAACTCCAATTTAGTTTTAAATGAACTCTACCTCCAGTTATAAACTTGTTGTTTCTGATAATTCAGGCAGTATTCATTTGGAAACACTAATTTAGTGTATCGTGATATCTAAAGTATCGTTGATCATATATCATGATTCCTATCATATCGTGACCATGTGTATCATTGCAGCCCTAATGTTAATGTCATTTAGAATAGAATAAGCTGGTGCAAAAAGTTGCAAAACAAATTTTATCTGGAGACTTTTCATTTGCTGCAATATAGTTAAAAGTGCAATTTGCACGGATGAGCGATCACAAAGATTCCACAAAAACAGGGAAATGGTGGATTTAGCACTGTCAAATTCAACTATAATAGTTGAATTCAGGATGTGCCTGACTGTTGATCCTTTGGAAATGTACAGATAATATTCAATAAACGGGCCACGTTTCTCAGGAGATTCTCATTCCCATAATACCTGATCTTCAAGCATATTGATGACCTGTCATAAACAAGTAAATATATTAATTTTCTTTCGCCATTTACGAATAAAAAATGGACATTAGCCAATTTGGCCACAATCAGCATGAACCCTGAACCTTTTCATATTTTCATATGACTGAAGAAGGTCATGTGGCCGAAAAAGAGTGGCGTGTGAGCCCCACCTTGTTAAAATGTAAACATCTAATATATATTTTGGGACTTCTGTCTGTTTGTTTGTTAGCAATGGCCGGGAAAACTGCGGGACGGATTTCGACGAAATTTGATACCTAGGGGTTCTTTTGTCTGGGGAGAGTTTTGAACAGATCAAATCGTGACCCCCAACCTGACCTTGACCTTCAAAATGGTCAATTCAAGGTCAAATCGCGCCTTTCGACGGATTTCAACGAAATTTGATACCTAGGGATACTTTTGTCTGGGGCGTGTTTTGGAGGGGTCAAATCATGACCTTGACCTTCAAAATGGTAAATTCGCGCCTTTCGACGAAATTTGATACCTAAGGATACTTTTGTCCGGGGAGTGTTTTGGACGGTTCAAATTGTGACCCTGACCTTGACCTTCAAAATGGTCAATTCAAGGTCAAATCGTGACTTTCGACGGATGAAAGCAGAGGGGAAACAGCCCGGACGAAGTCGGGTCACCCTGCTAGTATATATATATTTATACATATAAACCTGTATACAAAGCTAAAATAAATAATTGGCTACCAACTGTTACCGGTAGTCCTTAACCTCAACTATTGTGTCACATTTAACAACAAGCAAATCCCTTGGTGCGTAAGTCTTTGATTTGGGACACTTAAACATTGAGTCTAGGTTGAAGTAGATTCTTCACCGCTTGAAGGTGCTCTCTTAAAGGTACTCAATCAGATTAAGCACCCCTAAATAACTATTTCTTTGGCTTCAGGGGTAAAATATATTTGATTCGAGTCGAGGAACCCACCCATCAAAGCTCAGAGTGATCAGATATTGATTTTTGAAGTTTGTTATTTCTCGAGATGTGTACTAATAATTGCCCCAGAAACACTTATTCAAACGGACGAAGATGGATAACTCTAAAATCAAGTGGTAATGATAACGCAATTTTGACCGAGACCATCCTTTTGACGGCGTGTTTTTGGGCCACAAACAATATAAATGACAAAACTTCAAAAATTTATATCTGATCACTCGGAGCGTTGATGGGTAGGTTCCTCGACTCGAATCAAATATTTTTAACCTCCGAAGCCAAAGAAATAGTAATTTATGAGGGTCTGATCGGATTGAGTACCTTTAAAGTATCACTGGGAAAGCATTGGTTTATGATGCTTAACCATACCGTTAGTAGATTATGATCGCACTCTCAGGGAGTTGGGATCCAAGCTTACTAGTTAATGAAGCAAAGGGGGTTCAAGGGTTAATGATAAATGGAAAATGAATATATTGCTTGTTTTGTGTTGGTTAACCATACCATTTGTGGAAAGGATCATGTTCTCTAGGGAAAGGGATCCAAGTTTGATAATGATTGGGAAACAATAGAGTTTGGTGTCAAGCAGTTTTATCAAAATGGCTCTCTGAATAGCCTATGCATGACACCCACTTTTGAATTAAATAGTTTTTTCAAAGCCAGTTTTGTGTCTGTACTTAACAGTACTGGGAATTTCAGCTCAACTGAGATCTGTTATACTAGTATATACAATCGGAATCGGAGCAATTGAAGAAACTGTATTTAACTCACTGTTTAACTGGGAATTTCTGTCTTGGGTTATCTAAATACAAAACGAAAATATTTATTTATAGTTCAAAGCCTCAGAAAGCTCATATTTAATTAAAATCTCAAAAGTGGAACTGAGAGAAATGTTTGCTAGTTTTAACCCTTCCATGGCTGGAGATGCATGAAATTTTACGAAAACCCTGTGCCAATGCATTCTCATATATATGTGAGTCTCATATAAAAAAGAGAATATATTGGTCTATCAATAATTATCTTGACCTTGTAAGCCAGTGCATTCTCTTATACATGTATATGCAAGGCTCTCTATGGGATGTTTAACCCTTTACCCAACAAACCGGCCAAAACCGGCCAAATAAAGCTTCAACAGCCTAAAATATCTTCGGTCTGTCTCAATAGAACCATACAAATATGGATATCATTGGAACCGGCTCCTTGATCACATTGTGATAGTTACAGTTATGCCCTGTGCCAATGCATTCTCTTATATATGCGAGTCGACCATAGGTCGACTCGCATATATAAGAGAATGCATTGGCCTAAAAAAAAAAATTTTAACACCTTTTACCATTTTCTCTTACATTCTTTAACAATTTTATAATTTTTAATGTGTTAAGCCAATGCATTCTCTTATATATGCGAGGCGACCTATGGTCGACTCGCATATATAAGAGAATGCATTGGCACAGGGCCCTTCTGTTGGGTAAAGGGTTAATGCAGCACCAGTTAAGTTAAGTTCTCTTTATTTTACAGTGAGAATGTTCTGCATCTTCCATATGATGTACAGAAGAACCTCGACCATCTACAGTCCTCCTTCAAGAACGTTAAGACTCTCATCATGAACAAAATGAACCTCCAGTGGAATAAAGTAAGAGCAACTTTCCTGTTTTATAACCACCACAACGAATCTTGACGTTTCAAATTGTCATTTGCAGAATGAGGTCCCCAGAGGGTGAATTTAGTGATGCTATCAGACATAGCGGGCTAGCATCACTAAATTCACCCTCTGGGGACCTCATTCTGCATGGCCTCATCTGCTATGGGAGACATAGACTCAGAATGAAGTACCCAAATGGTGAATATTGTGATATACACCCATTGGGAATCACGATTATGCAATGTAAATTTTATTTAAAAAAAAAAAACTTTCCAGAGACGATGAGGGATGAGGCCTAAGCAGAATGAGGTTCCCAGAAGGTGAATTTGGTGTTGCTAGCCCGTTATGTGGGATAGCGTCACTAAATTTACCCTCTGGGGACATCATTCTGCAAATGACAGACACACTAAACTCAGGCTTGGAGTAGAAGACTCAGGGAGAAATAACAATGGCTGAAGTTCAATGTTCACCCCACCGTCACCATTCTATGATCCAATAAGTATTATGCAACCCAAGAGTCAATTTATAAAACCATTATAGTGAGTAAGAACACCATTATAATCAGTAAATATACTATAAATATGATTTTGGGATATATGCATACTGTTATATGAGAGAGAAGTCACTTCTCCCTGAGACAAAAACAGTGAGAAGTAGCACATTTTAGGGAGAAGATATCTCCCAAGTCGCCCTCTAGGCTGGTCCCTGCATTCATCTTGTTGAGGCATCAATCAGGATGTCCATCTGTCTGGAAATGACTATGTTCATGCTTTAGTTGTTAATTTTTTGATCAATGTTTTTAAACTTGGTCTTGGGTGGGGTGAAGGCAACTCTCAAAAATGTTATTCATTGAAAGATCCATTGTGTTACTGACCTCCCAAATAACAGCAACAACATTTTTTATAAAACTAAATATTGTAAACTCTTTGGTTTAATTTTCTGCTGTGCGGGATAGCATCACTAAATTCAACCTCTGGGTACCTTATTCTCCAAATGTCAGACACAACATCCAACTCAACAGAGTGTGTTTTTGTCCTAAATATTTTATTTTATTTTCAGATAATAGCTAATTGCCAGTTGTTTATAGCATTGGAGGAGCTACATGTTTGCTATAATTGTATACAGACACTTACCGACCCATGTGCTGACGTGCCCAATCTTAGAATCCTTGATATGGAAAGTAACAATATATCGAACTGGCATGACGTTCTCAAGCTTGGTCGTCTCAAGAGGTTAGTACATAGATATGGTGCCGGGAATTTTCAGAATGAGGTGTCCAGAAGGTGAATTTAATCAAGCTACCCGCATCACTAAATGAGTGCATACATGTCGGTTCAAGAGTAAGTATACCGAATGCCGAAAGATTGCATGCATGTCACTTCAAGAGTAAGTATATCGAATGCCGAAAGATTGCATGCATGTCACTTCAAGAGTAAGTATATCGAATGCCGAAAGATTGCATGCATGTCACTTCAAGAGTAAGTATATCGAATGCCGAAAGATTGCATGCATGTCACTTCAAGAGTAAGTATATCGAATGCCGAAAGATTGCATGCATGTCACTTCAAGAGTAAGTATATCGAATGCCGAAAGATTGCATGCATGTCACTTCAAGAGTAAGTATATCGAATGCCGAAAAATTGCATGCATGTCACTTCAAGAGTAAGTATATCGAATGCCGAAAGATTGCATGCATGTCACTTCAAGAGTAAGTATATCGAATGCCGAAAGATTGTATGCATGTCACTTCAAGAGTAAGTATATCGAATGCCGAAAGATTGCATGCATGTCACTTCAAGAGTAAGTATATCGAATGCCGAAAGATTGCATGCATGTCACTTCAAGAGTAAGTATATCGAATGCCGAAAGATTGCATGCATGTCACTTCAAGAGTAAGTATATCGAATGCCGAAAGATTGCATGCATGTCACTTCAAGAGTAAGTATATCGAATGCGGAAAGATTGCATGCATGTCACTTCAAGAGTAAGTATATCGAATGCCGAAAGATTGCATGCATGTCACTTCAAGAGTAAGTATATCGAATGCCGAAAGATTGCATGCATGTCACTTCAAGAGTAAGTATATCGAATGCCGAAAGATTGCATGCATGTCACTTCAAGAGTAAGTATATCGAATGCTGAAAGATTGCATGCATGTCACTTCAAGAGTAATTATATCGAATGCCGAAAGATTGCATGCATGTCACTTCAAGAGTAATTATATCGAATGCCGAAAGATTGCATGCATGTCACTTCAAGAGTAATTATATCGAATGCCGAAAGATTGCATGCATGTCACTTCAAGAGTAAGTATATCCAGGGTTTCACCAATCACCTTCAAATGGAGATCAAACAAGTTTGTATATTATTGTTAGGTCAATGTTTAGATGCGATTCTAAAGACAAGAAGCAGTAATCAATGCATTTACCTATTATAACGAAAGGTCGAAAGTTAATATGAATCAGTCAATAATTTTTTTTAAAGTGTATGAAGGTTGGCAAGGTCCATGCGCAAGTTGCACCCTTAAGTTCATGTGCCGGTTTCAGCATCTTTTCACCTGAGGAGCTCGAACCTATTGAAGTCAGAACAACCTCAGTGTAAATGGAATGCAAACCAAGTCTAATCAGAACATCTCTAACAAAGAGTAACTACACACTTTTTATTGCATGCGAGAATTCCGATCAATGCTATCACAATATGGTTAGGCTTCTCTTGCTAATCTTATTTATCACATGATTAGCACTATTTTCCAATGTAATATTCGAGCGTAATAGACACGTGTAATCTCGTCGCGTGCAATGACGTCACACTGCTCTTTGTGACAAAGTTTGCTGGCTGTTAATTATTGTTCTTTTCGATAAAATTTTAGCGATTATATGATCATGTGATAAAAAGTATCTGAAACTCGTTCTATTTTATACGTAATTTATCAACCTCGTCCACTAAATTCTATTTGAGCCTCGGTAAACCTCGGCTCAAATCGAATTTAGTGAACTCGGTTGATAAATTCCGTATAAAATAGTAACTCGTTTGAGATCCTCTATTTATTCTTTTGTGTGATAGTTCATAAATCTTTTACTTGCCAATATTACATTTTCCTGTTGCTTAACCATCTATTTTCAGATTAGAATCATTAATCCTCAATAAGAATAAGATAGACAGTATAATCTTCCCAGACACACTACTGTCTCATAAAACCGACCTGTTCCCATCACTGAGAAACTTCGCTGTCAAACAGAACAACATTTCACAGGTAATCTAGCTATATAATCAAGCCTGCAAATAGTGTGTCTGTCATTTGCAGAATAAGGTCCCCAGAAGGTGAATTTAGTGATGCTAACCCGCATTGTGGCTAGCATCACCAAATTCACCCTCTAGGAACCTCATTCGGCTTAGGCTTCAACTGCTATGGGATACCTAGGATAAGTTTGAAGTTCACCAGTTGGTCATTTTTACACATTTGTCACCTCGATTATGCATTTTATCTTCTACAAATTAGGGGATCTAGTAACTTCCCAGGCGGGAAAATGTAACTGAAAACAATGTTAATTTGAGGCTATAGATACTACCCAGAAGATGAGGCCCAAGCAGATTGAGGTCCCCAGAAGGTGAATCTGTAGCCGAGGTGGTTATGTCATGGATAAGATCATTGCAGTCTGGGCTCGACGAGGTTGGCACAGGTTCGACCCTGACAAAGGCAAAAATTAGGACCAATTGTCAAGCTTGATCTCAGTTGAGGCACACCTCAATGTGCCATTCCAATCAATGCGTGGCCATTTTGATAAGAAATGAGAATTTGTTCATGCTGACTGAGGCAAGCCCATTTGCAGAATTGAACACTCATAGTGAGTATGTACCTCCATAAATCTGATATATCTAAATGTTTAAAACTCCCCTTCAGAAATTTTTTACAAAATAAAACCATTATGTGATGGACCTCGGTAACTCAATGGTTATAGTATTTGACTGTCAATGCAGAGGTTATGCTGGCGGACAGCTGAGCTTCATAACAGTGGCTAGGTTTTGGGTTAGCAGAGTTTGACTGTTGCGTTATATGCTGTTCAAATCTCATGCCTGGTTGTGACCCTTAACCCTTTCATGACGGGAGCTGTGCTGGTGCAGCATTAAAGAACCTGTGCCAGTGCATTCTCTTATATATGCGGTCTCTCATAAGGAGCCTCGCATACTGTATATAAGAGAATGCACCGGCTTACAAGATCAAGATAAATATTGTTAGGTCAATGCATGCTCTTATATAAGCGAGGCACCCTATGGGCGACTCACATATATAAGAGAATGCAGTGGCACAGGGTTTTCGCTAAATTTCAGGAAGCTAGTCATGAAAGGGTTATGCAAGGTCACTCGTACTGTAACAGCTTTCCCGTACCTAGATGCTAAATAGGTACATGGTTTGTTGGGTGAGTGTAATCCATTCTATTGAAGCACCGGTAAAATGGCAGCAGGCATAAGACTCAGCATTACTCAACAACTTACTGGGGTCCATTATGTTAGAGAGATATATAAGCCTCATTACTATCCCTTCTCAGCTTAATGTGATACAGATACCAGATGACTTCATTGTAGCTATAATCTTTATATATAAAAGAGTAGTATCTGTCTGTCTGTTCACATTTTTCTCCCAGACCCTTGTACCGATTTCAACCAAATTTGGTGTGTTGACTCGGGGTACTATGGCAGATGTTATAACAGTGTTAGTTTTTCAAAATTTTAATTATACCCCCCATCCCAAAAGATGGGGGTATTCTGGATTACATGTGTCCATATATCTGTCCAGCCGTCAGGATGGCCTTGAAAAGAGGGTTCATTGATGTTTTTCACATTTTGTCCATCCACTCATATATCTCAACAATGGGTTATCGGATCTCGATGAAATTTGGTGTGTTCAGGTTTGGCATGGCATCAGGAGGGCTTTCAAAAGAGGCTTCATTGACATTGTTCACATTTTCCGTTCAAGAGTTATCCCTATTTCTTATCTGAAAATGTTGGATTTCCAGCTGTCGTATGTTAGAATTGTCAAGTAATTTGTTCGTTCATCAGAGATTTTTTTCACAATTTGGTTTCCGACCTGCCCACATTTCAATTTTCACCATGGGGGTATCCCAGCAGCTGTGTTGCAACCTCTTCTTTAAAAAAACAACAAATGTTTGTTAAATTGAGCAAGGGGCTCTAATAAAAAAGATTAATTAAAAAAACTAATTAAATAAAATGTTTAACCAATCAACATGTGCTCAAACGAACAGGGGCCTCAGGTCCCTAATGCACAACATGAGCCTGTTTCAGCTAGTATGCACATATTGCCTCCTCTTCTTATGATTTTATTAGGTAAACCATACTGGTCTTTTCAAGACTATCCCTTCTTTTTCCACAGTGGACAGATATCAATGAGTTGAATAAACTGCAGCAACTGGAAGAGATTCGACTCGACAAGAATCCTGTATTCGATCCGTCAATGCCAGAGACAGTTCGCCAAATAACCATCGGAAAAATATCAAGCCTTAAGATGTGCAATCGAATCATGGTAACGCCAATAAAATAAATTATCTATGTTCTCAGGCAATTGGATCTCAATTGTGAGCTGAGGGAGGGAGGCAATTTAGGTTTATCTAATATTTCTAACATAAACTATTGAAAAAAATGTTTGACAAGGCATTTTAAAATAAAAGTTCATTGAGTTTTAATTGACAAAGTTATCTCAAATTCAGAATACCCAAAAATCTCACAAAATTCCTCACATCATTGAGGCTGAGTGCTCATAGACTGGCCTTAGAAATTGAACGCATGAAAGGCCAACACCTGATAGGAAAGATAGGAAATGCTCACGTTGTAACATTTGGAAGATGAAGAGCATTTCATATTATTTTGTCAGAAACACACTGAACATAGAGCACCCCTTTTGAATAAGCTGTGATTAACCAGATTTGATTTTTCTTCAGGATCAACAGATGCAGGTCGAACAAATAACTGTAACCCATCAGGATATCATGGTTACCCATCAGGTTCCCGATACTTGACTCCACATAGCACTGTAACACATCAGGTTACCATGGTTATCCATCAGGTTTCCGACACTTAACTCCACCTAGCACTGTTACCCATCAGGTTACCACGGTTACCCATCAGGTTCCCGACACTCAACTACATTGTTAGCCTGGCCAACATGCCAACCAACTGAGGTGTGACTGTGACTCAGATCTAATCAGAATTTCCTTCAGCACACCCTGCAGAACACATCCCTCATCTTGTCATCACCAAACTTCAAATGGATCTTCGGGGTGATCTCCAGATGGGAGCCATCAATTTGTTTCAAAATTTGATAAAAAAAAACATGGCTAAGCAGCAATCTTGGATTTTACTCTTTGGATGACTAAATCATTCGGCATACCCCACAGCCAACATTATTCATTCAAATGATCCCAAACTTCATATGGCTCTTTGGGATGAACTCTGGTAATACTTAAACATTTAATCTTTCTGCATTCCTTATCAGTCCATTGACTGTAATGTATGACATTATCCCCTTTCCAAGTTGAGCTACAGTGTCATTGACACTTTCATCATGCTATCCTTTAGATATCTGCCAAAGAAAGGAGAGGTGCTGAAATTGACTACCTGAAAAGATTTGGACCAGAGTGGCTGAAATCTGGTGGTTGTGAGGACCCTGAGAAGAATAAGCCTAACTCCGAGTTTACAACACTACATCCCAGATATCAGGAGCTTATAAATAGTATGTTTGAAATAATACTAGCTGAAACTAGTGATGTGGAGTTTTATGGTTTCTTGGGTTTTTTTTTTCAAAACCAAAATATATTCTATAAAACCTATTCTTCCTTGTTTCAATTAACCGACAATTCTGGACAAAATGTGTGAAATTAAATTTTACGCCAATTGTACACTAGATAGAATGTCATATTTGAGTATACACCAAGCAAAAACCAAGCTATTGCTGACACTCATTTTAAACGGACAAACTGTTCCATGCTGAAGATGAGTCGGAACCAATTTTTCTAAATTCTATGACTATAATAAGTCTTTCTGCTGCATATATCCGTATATAAGTAGTTCATGTAGTTATCATCATATTTGATCTCCGGAAACGGACTGGGATGTAACCAAAGCGAGCATGAATTCAGGCTTCCAACCGCTGTGGGGCTTTAACCCTTTCATGATGGGAGCTGCGCTGGTGCAGCATTAAAGACCCTGTGCCAGTGCTTTATCTTATATATGCGAGTCTCCCATAGAGAGCC
Source organism: Siphonodentalium dalli (assembly GCA_032622095.1). Classification (NCBI taxonomy): domain Eukaryota; kingdom Metazoa; phylum Mollusca; class Scaphopoda; order Gadilida; family Siphonodentaliidae; genus Siphonodentalium; species Siphonodentalium dalli. The sequence continues at coordinate 210,173,876 of CP136066.1, forward strand.
TTGCATATATAAGAGAATGCACTGGCTACAATGTCAAGAAAAATATTGTTAGGTCAATGTATTCTCTAAAATATGTGAGGCTCTCAGCATTGGCACAGGGTTTTCGCAAAATTTCAGGAAGCTCCAGTCATGGAAGTGTTAAGAGAGTGGAAAAATTATAGTAACGCTTGTAATGATTATCAGATAACAATATTATTATACTGCTAATAAATTGTTTATGTATTTCAGAATGGGAAGCGCCAGAGGAGAGCGAGATGACACAGAAAACCAAATCACTCAAGGATAATTTAGTCTGTATCCTTACACATATAAAATTCAGGGGATAGTTAAAATCTAACGCCTTGAGCAAGACAATTTATAAAGATACGATTCGGGGGGTTCCATCAAAGATTAACCCTTTCAACCCATTAACCCTTTACCCAACAGAACGGCCCTGTGCCAATGCATTCTCTTATATATGCGAGTCGACCATAGGTCGCCTCGCATATATAAGAGAATGCATTGGCTTAACACATATTAAAAATGATAAAATTGTCAAAGAATGTAGAAAAATATTATAAAAATTGTTAAAAAATGTAAGAAAAAATAGTAAAAAGGGTTAAAAAAGATTTTTTTAGGCCAATGCATTCTCTTATATATGCGAGGCGACCTATGGTCGACTCACATATATAAGAGAATGCATTGGCACAGGGCATAACTGTAACCATCACAATGTGGTCAATGAACCGGTTCCAATGATATCCATATTTGTATGGTGTTATTGAGACAGACCGAAGATATTTTAGGCTGTTGATCAAAGCTTTATTTGGGCGTTTTTGGCCGGTTTGTTGGGTAAAGGTTTAAGACCGAAATTGCAATCTGAACGTTATTTTCCCCTGCCCTGTAAGACCGAAATTTTTGTCTGTGAACGTAATCATACAACGATGACGTGATCAACAGGTCAATATGTTTAGCTGGGGTACACTATATTGTGCGTATATGGGCATGTTGGAGAGAGTCATTCTATGGGAACATCCACTGAACACGCAATATTTCTTCGTTCCCTAAGGTCGTTTGTTGAACTTATTATCTAAACATTTCCCTCAAAAAATAGGACTCCTTCTTTACTTGTATTTATCTGTCATCTGCTAATATTACCTATACATCCCTGCAAAGCAATAATAGATCATTCCATTGTACACTATATAACTGAATGGGAGAATCCATTTAGTATAGAAAGGGTTAATATATGACCAGTATTTCCCAGAAATAGTTTTAAATATAAAAATGAGAACTATCAAATCATGTGTTATTCGTTGAGCTATGCACAATTTCCGATAGAAACACTAAACAAATTATTGAAGGGTCCATGCATGCCTTCAAGCCCTGAAATAGAGTGTCTATCGTTTGTAGAATGAGATCCCCAGAGGGTGGTCTAGCTTCACCAAATTAAACATCTGGTTGCCCCCTTCTGCTTAGGTCTCAACTGATATGGGAGACCTAGGATCAGATTGAAGTTCCCCAGTTGAAATTGGTGATGTTCACCCATTAGTCACCTCGATTATGCAATTAACTTCTGCAAATTAAGGGATATAGAAACTGAACAGAAGTAACTAAAAACAATGTTATTTTGAAACTATAGATACTCCCCAGAATATGAGGCCTAAGCAGAATTATGTCCGCAGAGGGTGAATTTGGTGATGCTAGCCCACTAAGCAGGATAGCATAACTAAATTCACCCTCAGGGACCTCATTCTGAAAATGACAGTCACACTTTTTCAAGGCGTGCATACATTAGATATCTTAAGAGTTCATTGGAACTATGTCTGCATGGGCAGGTGATAGGCCTACATGTATGTTCCTGATATAGGCTATGGTGTAGTGTCTTTTCACTGAGTACCAGTACTGGTAGAATGTGCCTAATCAAAAACTAATTTCAATCTACTTATAATCAGTGTTCGCGCTGTTGGTGGCCAATAGCCACTTTTTTTTCGAAAGTGACCACAAAAAATTTCATTTGGCAAAACTTTTTTCCACCACAAATGGAGACAGAAAACTAATTAAAAAAGCGCTGAATAGATCGATGAAAATAGGTGACGAAATATCGCCAGTTTTGGACATGCGGGTTTCGTACTTCGGATACATCATACAATGACAACCCAAATTTATTTTGTAAGGAGACCGTTGATTGAATGGTGATGGCTGTACAAAGGCGATTACAAATCGTCAAAAACTTTATCTCTGCACTGGTTACATTTATATCATATTTGGTTGATTAGGCCGTCTGTAAGATGAAATATGTAAATGCATTGTCCTATAATTCAATGTAGCAGCGATGGCATTTAAGTTACGTAATGTGTCGTAAACTGCCTCCCGTCTTATAATAACAACTGGGCTTCACACCATAAAGGTTATTAATACAACAATAGGTATTTAACACCTTACGATAATACGCAACAGAAATGTTGTTTTATTTCAGCGAAAATAGCGATGACAACTAAAACACCCCATTACTTGATTAGTTGGCGAACATGGTGTCAGCGACGCGACATATATCGAGTCAGAAGAGTTATATATTTTAAAAATATAATTTAGTCATCAATTGTGAGCCCAGCAAATGAGGATTTAATTTGGCCAAAGTGTTTTTAATTTGGCCAAAAAACATTTGGCCAATTTATCTTTTATTTGGCCACTAAAAATTTCATTTGGCCAGAAGATTTTTCAGTCCAGCGCAAACACTGCTTATAATATACTTAACACTACTGCGGGGAACCACTGGAACTTATTGCAGCTCTACTTGCTTGCTAATAAACTAACATACACTGTCTGCAAACAATTTTAAATGTTGATTTTATCGTTGATGACAACAGCGTAATATGCAACGTCCCCAAGTAGGCGATAGATTTTCCTTTTTCGTTTGCTAATCGAACGAGTTAAACTAGACACTTGAATTGAATATACCAGTATAGGGGCATATAATTTACCTCAGGAGATATGGGTAGAGAACGTCCGATGTTCAGGCGCTTGGGTTAAACTAACTGGATACCTTTTCTTCAATGATTATTGGTATATTAGCCTTAACTTGTTCAAGGTATAAAAATCCATTGTCCAGATCTACCAGACAGAGGGACTTTAGAAAAGAAGATACCTGGTAAGTTCATTTTACTTAATCAATTTTATCCTCAAAACTTGACTTATTGTTAACCCTTTGAGTGCCAGGGGCCGATATTATCGGCCCTAAACCTACACAATAAGTCTGTTAAAGAATATAATAAAATATATTAAAATTGTAAAAAATTGTAAAAAAAAAAAAAAAAAAAAAAAAAAATGTTAAGCCAATGCATTCTCTTATATATGCGAGGCGACCTATGGTCGACTCGCATATATAAGAGAATGCATTGGCACAGGGTATATGGGTTTATACAAAAATCGGACCTGGCACTCAAAGGGTTAATGAGGCTAAAGGGGGGACACTCTAGCCTTAAAAATGCTGAACGGTACACATGTTTTCAAAATGAGAAGAAGGGTACACAGGGTTCGCTAACAGCTTTCAGTTATACCAAAGCAATTAATGTTTTGTTTCATGAAAAATTATTTTTAATCAGTTTAGGTGGGCAGGTTTTAAATTTCATTTCTTGACTGAAATATTCTCCGTATTTTAAAAACTTGCATATTTGCCTTAATTTTAATAATTTTTGCCTATTTCTCCTGAAAAAAGTTAATGAGTCAGACATTTTAATTTTTTCATGTCAGAAAAGCTCTTATTTTTCTCATGTACCTATAATGCAGCGACAATGACAATACAGAAATTGAAGAATCTTGTTCGACGACTGCTAAGGATTAGCGAGGATGAAATTAAATTGGTTTACACCAGTACACAGGTGAGCATGAATATATCAACCATTAAAATTTAAAAAGATAGGCGATGCAAAGTCCATTTCCCGTTTCTCATGTACTCACGCATGGTCACAAACCCGGCACATGCAACCTTTTTATTCGTGTTAATGTGTCGGAAAAATTTATAATCAGTACAAAATAATTGCTTCAAAACTGAGATCGAACATAACCATTTTTGGATTCAAATTTCTGATTAATACTCGATGTCATGATGAAATGTGTCTGCATCCTCATTATTAAATGTGTCGTTGATACTTTATTGGGTGAAGTAAATCATATGGAGTCTATTAACTAACTTTAGGGGACATTTGTTTGGGTAATGATGGCCACGAACAACTGATATTAAACCCGGAGCTAGCCAATCCAAGAATGTCTCGATCCAGTTTGAAAACCGGTTAGGTCTACTAATTTTGACTATTAAGTTATGACCCTTATTAGCTCAACTTACTTTTGTAAGTTTGAGCTATTGCCATGGCTTGGTATCCGTCGTCCGTGTGTGCGTGATGCGTCAACAATTTCCTTTAGCACGGGCTACAGTTCGTACCTTTGGTCCGATTATTATGAAATTTGTCATGGATGTTGACATTGACATGTAGATGGGAACGAGTCATTTTGGGGTCATTCGGAAAAAAAAACATGGCCGCCAGTGGCCATCTTGGATTTCAAAATTCAATCCATTAGCACGGGCTACAGGCCGTACTGTTCGTCTTATTGTCATGAAATTTGTCATGGATGTTAATATTGACATGTAGATGGGAACGAGTAATTTTGGGGTCATTTGGCCAAAAAACATGGCCGCCGGCAGCCATCTTAGATTTTACTCTTTGCATGACTAAATCCTTTGACACGGGCTACAGGTCGTACCTTTGGTCAGATCATCATAAAATTTGTCATGGATGTTAACAATGACATGTAGATTAGAACGAGTCTTTTTTGGGTCATTCGGGCAAAAAACATGGCCGCCAGAAGCCATCTTGGATTTTACTCTTTGTATGACTAAATCCTTTAGCACGGGCTACAGGTTGTACCTTTACTCTGATCATCATGAAATTTGTAATGGCTGTTGAAATTAGAATGTAGATGGGAACGAGTCATTTTGGGGTCATTCGGACAAAAAACATGGCCACCAGCAGCCATCTTTGATTTCAAAATTTTATCCATTAGCACAGGCCACAGGTCGTACTGTTCATCTGATCATCATTAAATTTGTCATGAATGTTAATATTGACATGTAGATGGGAACGAGTAATTTTGGGGTCATTCGGCCAAAAAACATGGCCGCCAGCAGCCATCTTGGATTTTACTCTTGGTATGACTAAATTCTTTAGCACAGGCTACAGGTCGTACCTTTAGTCTGATCATCATAAAATTTGTCATGGGTGTTAACAATGACATGTAGATGGGAACGAGTCATTTTGGGGCCATTCGGCCGAAAAACATGGCTGCCAGCAGCCATCTTGGATTTTACTCTTTGTATGACTAAATCATTTAGCACGGGCTACAGGTCGTACTTTTAGTCTGATCATCATAAAATTTGTCATGAATGTTAATAATGACATGTAGATGGGAACAAGTCATTTTGGGGTCATTCGGCCAAAAAACATGGCCACCAGAAGCCATCTTGGATTTTACTCTTTGTATGACTAAATCATTTAGCACGGGCTACAGGTCGTACTTTTAGTCTGATCATCATAAAATTTGTTATGGCTGTTGAAATTGTAATGTAGATGGGAACGAGTCATTTTGGGGTCATTCGGATGAAAAACATGGCCGCCAGTGGCCATCTTTGATTTCAAAATTCAATCCATTAGCACGGGTTACAGGTCGTACTGTTCGTCTGATCATCATGAAATTTGTCATGGTTGTTAATATTGACATGTAGATGGGAACGATTAATTTTGGGGTCATTTGTCCAAAAAACATGGCCGCCAGCAGCCATCTTGGATTTTACTCTTTGTATGACTAAATCCTTTAGCACGGACTACAGGTCGTACCTTGAGTCTGATCATCATGAAATTTTTTATGGCTGTTGAAATTGTAATGTAGATGGGAACGAGTCATTTTGGGGTCATTCGGATGAAAAACATGGCCGCCAGCGGCCATCTTTGATTTCAAAATTCAATCCATTAGCACATGCTACAGGTCTTACCTTTAGTCTGATCATCATAAAATTTGTCATGGATGTTAACAATGACATGTAGATGGGAACGAGTCATTTTGGGGTCATTTGTCCAAAAAACATGGTGCCAGCAGCCATCTTGGATTTTACTCTTTGTATGACTAAATTCTTTAGCATGGGCTACAGGTCGTACCTTTAGTCTGATCGTCATAAAATTTGTCATGGATGTTAACGATGACATGTAGATGGGATACAATCATTTTGGGGTCATTCGGCCGAAGACATGGCCGTCAGCAGCCATCTTGGATTTTACTTTTCTCTTCATGTCTATAAACTAGTATTAGACATTCAACTTTCCACATTCCTAATCGCTCTATTGACTGTAATACATTAAATTATTCCCTTTCCAAGTTGAGCTACAGTGTCATTGACACTTTCATTATTTCATTTTGTTAATTTTTATCACGATAGCGCAATAACTGGAAAAAATTAATACCAGGCCAGCATGTTTTGGGATGGAGTTACGGCCCTTAATTAATTAACTTTTATGATTTTTTTTAACAGTGTTGTGTATGATAGCCATTTGCAATTAATGCACTTTCGATCCAAGCTCATGTTTGGCTACAGAAACTCAACCTCACATCTCTGATACGATTCTTGTTTGTTTAATTGCAGACCGGTGACTCAAAAATTGAACTGGAAAGTGACATTCGTCAGTTATCGTTCTACTCTGTGGAATCCGGTGACACGATACTTGTTAGTTGGTGACAACCACATGCTGAAGTTCTGTCACCTTCCAAATTCATTCTGTGATATCTATTGATGAACATTACAATACAGATGGTTTATCTCTTCAGCGAACATTCTAGGATTCATCATGGATTCGTTATAGCGGTTGCTTATGGTGATGTAACAAGAATTTTATTAATCCATGATGTAAAAACTTTTACGAAAACAAAGAGTACCGATAAGAGCTCTGAATATCATTATTTTTGTTTGTTCATGTTTAGGGTATGTAATCAATGTAGACCCGCTCTTGTGCTTAACAATTACCGCACGTGAGTGGTTGGCATAAGGATTCCTCTCTTGTCATTCACTCTCATGTGATTATAGCTTATTCAAAACCAACAGGAGTGCATCTCTATATATTATCAGTGCTATTCCATCTTATACTCTCAGTTTTATTTATATGTTATGTTTTCCGTCAGAGTTTTACTAGTACATCATCATTCATTATGAGTCACTAGTTTGCTTCTTCATCTTTCTCCATAGATCTCTTTGCTTTTCGAATCAGCTATTAATCCTTTCATCACGTGAACTCTGTTGGTGCAGCATTAAAGATCCTGTGCCAGTCCATTCTCTTATATATGCGAGTCTCCCATAGTGAGCCTCGCATATATAACAGAATGCACTGGCTTACAAGGTCCATGACCAGAGACGCACTGGTGCAGCAGTAATGATCCTGTGCCTGTGCATTCTCTAATATATGTGACACTTCCATAGGCCTTGTGTATATAATAGAATTCACTGGTTTACAAGGTCAAAGTAAATATTGTTAGGCCAATGTATTCTGTTATATATGCGAGGCTTCCTATGGGAGACTCGCATATATAAGAGAATGCATTGGAAGATGGTTTTCGCAAAATTTAAGAAAGCTCGAGTCATGGAAGGTTTAATGGTGAAACAACTCTTTGCATTTAAAATAGTGTTTCCAAGTTAGTGGAAGGTTTAAAGCTCCTCAAGGCTTTTGTAATGCGAATAGAATTATGAAATTTTGCTGATCTAATAACAACTTTCACTGATGATACTGTGTCAGCATATATCACCTAAAATCATATCTGCTTCTTGAGGTGTACAAATTTAGCTCATTACGATATTTGCTAAAACATTTATACAAAGTGCTTCAACTAATGTTTTCTTCTTGTTATAATTAATGTTTTCTTCTTGTTATAATAAAAAGAAAATAATATAAGGCGACTTGAGTGTCATCCTGTTCAAAAAATAGGTTCAACAAACAGCCTATTGTCATTGGTTGAACTTATTATCTGAACATTTCCTGAGAGAACTACTCATCAATGAGTGTTTAGTATAGAAAGGGTTTAATTCTCATCTACTCATCGATGAATATTTAGCAGTCTCTTTAAAAAAATGATGATAATCCTAACGGCTATCCGTCTCTCGATGTGTCCACTAAATTTCATTTCTACAACGTCACGGCATTCCCAACATGACATAATAAACCACTTCCAAATATGGAGTGCATTCCTGGCATATTAAATGTTTGTGAGAATCGTATTTAGAAATAGTTATAAATACAACAAGATGCGAAAGAATAATAAGTCACGAATATCGTTGACTGATAAAAATCCAGGATGATGTCTCCTATATTGCGATGAGTAAAATGTGTTACGGATATATCGGCTGTATTCAGTTTTCCAACAACAGGTGAGTTTGAAAATGCGTGGGAAACTTGTCAACATGTCATTGACCTCTGATCTGTGAAGTAATCTGTTATGCCATAAACCAATGAAATCATGCGCGTGCTTTGCCACTCTCCAATGAAATGGAGAGAATCCCATCAATTCAGTAACTGATTATGAATGAGTTATCCAGAAACGTAAATATGGTAAAATTTTCGCCGGCTTTTTAAAGAGACTGAGTATTTAGTATACAGTAATGCCCTAATTAATCGACTCCATACCCACAGCAGAATTATGGGTAACTTTTCAGGATTTAGTCAGATATGGCTTGTTACCATTCATCGGAAAGCTCTCCCTGAGAGCTTTCCGATGAATGGCAACAAGCCATATTTCCGACTAAATCCTGAAAAGTTACCCATAATTATGCTGTGGTTATGGAGTCGATTAATTAGGGCATTACTGTAGAAAGGGTTAACAAATTTGAGATTTTTCAGCTCAACTCACCATGAATACCTTTCATAATTTTAATAAAATGTTTAAAATTATATCATACTTTTTGGGATTGACATCTTTCATTATGGAGAAAATTGAATGTGAAGAAATGACCTAATTCATGGTCCCCAGACTATGGCCAATAAATAATTGACAAACATTCATGAGATGAAGTTTTATATGAATATTCCTCTAATGTGTGATAACAATTTCTAGAGCTCTATATAAAGAGATCTGCCTAAATTATATATTGATAAACAAAGGATTATTATAACAATGTAATATGTAGGGCCCTGTGAATCGATTCGAATCGTAATCTTTCATCTGATTCGATTCAATTCGCAATTGGCTGTCCTTAATCAAATTGTATCGAATCATTGGCATCATTTGCATTCTCATTAATTCAACGGGACACATTGCTTTTTCGTGAAGATATATTATGATACCAACGCATATAAATAACATTGTCATTGACCTGAGCTATACTATAGACCACCTAACAACTGATCTAACACAATTTCATAGATATGTCAAACTAGTGAACTGTTTCATTATTGTGTAACAGAGGCGGCCTCAAAGAATGTGCACTTAATTTGTTAGACACGCATTTGATTCATTTAAAGATAATATTTACATTGTATACTGACGACCATTTACCGTTGTTATGAAGTGAGCAAATTGATATTGGTGTGGCCTCTGAGTCATGTATTATCTTCATCTTCACTAATTACTACATGTACGCCTGATGCAATGATTTGATTCGAGATTCGATGCGATTCGGAATCATTTGGCTGATTCGATTTGAGATTCGATTCAAAATTAATATGCCCGATTCGCAGGGCCCTAGTAATATGGTATATATGATGATATATGAACAGTAAATTTCCACTGTATTCTTTCTTTGAACATTTGAGAATGCTGACATCAACTTTGAATAAATAAAGCTCTATACCTTTTATACTCATAATTAAATTTGCACCAGGGATCAGCCAGAGGGCGACTTGGGAGACATGCTCTCCCTGAATTGTGTCACTTCTCGTTAATTTTGTCCTAGGGAGAAGTGACCTCTCTCATATACCAGTATGCAAATTTCAAAAAAGCATATTTGAAGTGTATTTACTCATTATAATCGTAATATAAATGGGCTCTTGTATTGCATAATACTTATTGGATCAAAGAAAGGTGATGTTAGAGAATAAATTGAACTTCAACCTTTAGGACTTCTCCATAATAATCTAATAGGTAGAAGTCACTTCTCCCAATTTGATATTCATCGGAAAGCTCTCAATGGGAGCTTTCCGATAAATGGCAACAAGTCATATTTCCCTTCTAAATCCTGAAAAGTTACCCATAATTCTGCTGCTTTGGCATTACTTTATCTCTAAGCTTTACTGCAAAGTTAAAATTTACAATGAAGAATTTTCTTGATATTGTTCTAATGGCAGTGTTGCGAGCTAGAAAGTTTGAACATAATGGAATGATAAGATATGATACACATCTAGGGCATGACTGAAGACTGGATATAGTGTGTCTGACATTTGCAGAATGAGGTCCCCAGAGGGTGAATTTAGTGAAGCTATCCCACACAGTGGTTGAAGTTCACCAGTTGAAATTGTTGATGTTCACCCATTAGTCAGCTTGATTATGCATTGTATCTTCTGCAAATTATGGGATATAGAAACTAAACAGAAAGGAAAAAGTAACTAAAAGCAATATTAACTTGAGACTATAGATACTACCCAGAAGATGAGGCCTAAGCAGAATGAGGTCCCCAGAGGGTGAATTTGATGATGCTAGCTAGCGTCACTAAATTCACCCTCTGGGGGACCTCATTCTGCAAATGTCAGACACACCATTTCCATGCTTGAGGACTGGTTTTCAAGACCGAACACGATTTTTCACCGTATTTTAACCATACTTCATAAAATCAGCGCGTAAATAGTATATTGTCGTCAAAAATGAAATTTCGGAAAGTTTTCTGTGATGTGAAAGTTGTCATAATACTTATTACTGATCAAAAGCTGATGATTAGTTTCAAATGGATGGTTATTTTTATTACAGTAATGCCCTAAGTAACCGACCCCTTAACCACAGCAGGGAGAGCTTTCCGATGAATGGCAACAAGCCATATTTCTGACTAAATCCTGAAAAGTTACCCATAATTCTGCTGTTAATGGGTCGATTACTTAGGGCATTACTGTATATGTTTGACATGACAGATGATAACGTGTTAATGTTTGGTTATTATGGACGGAAAATGAAGTATATCTTGATATGAGTTGGATGTGCTTTGAGCATGCAAGTTGAATAATACTTCTACCCTTCTTTATTGAAGATTGTCATTCCATAAAACATCTTCTAAAACATATAAATGACAGACACACAACTCGCTTATTAATCAAGGATCATTTATCGAATGAGTTGCGGATGGCGCAAGGATATATTTCACTGCAGCAGAGCTTGAGTGAAATGTGACTATGCACCGTCTGCAACGAGTTCGAATAAAGATTCTAGATAATGATGCAGGTTGTGTTCTTTATTTATTCCACACCATTGTGTTGGATAAGTTTAATCCACGACTATGACCATTTATACTATGACTACCTTTATTGTGATTTGAGTCTGATGCCAAACTGGTAATTACCTATGCATCATCCGGAGTGGATCATTGATGTTTTGTACGTTCTCGCTCTTGGCAACAATATCAACAGAAAGTATTTCCGGCTTGTATTCCCCTTGTGGTATACAATAATATGTATTCAATTTCAAGATTTGTCATATTTAGGACATTTAAATAAGTTTCATTTCACATTGTTCTACAATGTTACTATTAGTGCACTCACAAGTGGTATGTTTTAAAATTTGAAGCCTAATGAATCAACAAGGTGACTTGACTTTTGATTATTCAGTGACATTCAGGCCTAAGAATATGGTGCCGGACATTTGCAGAATGAGGTCCCCTGAGGGGGAATTTAGTGATGCTATCCCGCAGAGCAGGCTATCATCACCAAATTCACCCTCTGGGGACCTCATTCTGCATGGCCTAATCTGCTATGAAAGACATGGACTGAGATTTAAGTTCCCAGATGGTGAATATTGTGATGTGCACCCATTGGGTGCCCCGATTATGCAATGTGTGACTGTGTCAATGCCAATTTGAGGATATTGACAAACTAAACTAAAAAAAGATAAATAGTCTTTGTGAAGAAGTTTCTAAAGAAACTATAAACACTTGTTAATTTTCTAATAAAGATACTTTCCAGAGAAGATGAGGCCTAAGCAGAATGAGGTCCCCAGAAGGTGAATTTAGTGAAGGTAGCCTGCTGTGCAAGGTAGCGTCACTAAATTCACCCTCTGGGAACTCATTCTACAAATGTCCAGCACCATAATCTCAGGCCTGATGACACAACATTATTACCACTTTAGAGGGCGTTCTCTAGTAGATTAACAGTAATTTTCCCGCACGGTAACAAGCCATAACGCCCGGCATCAAACCGGAAGTTATGCGTTAACGATATTAATGGCCCGCTTCCGGTTTGAACGCCCGGCATCAAACCTGAAGTTATGCGTTAACGGTATTAATGGCCCGCTTCCGGTTTGACAACAAACAGACGACACATGGTTTGAATTGTTTACATTTTGTGTGATCGTTCAAAAAAATTTCTCAATCAAGTGAACTGGATGAGGAGTCCTTAAATTCTCTTGAAAACAGTTCAAAACCAGCATCGACAACAAAATCAAACCAGTGGGGTGTGAGAAAAATTCTCAGAATGGCTTGCAAACAGGAATAAGCAATGTGATTTCTTCCAAATTTCTCCTGATGAACTGGCCTCTCTTTTGCCAATTATTAAAATAGTTATTATTTCAGTTGACATATCGCTGCTTACTCACTCATTTATGTTCTAGTTTGGGTTTCATTTCAGAGAGTGGTAATAATAGTAATAACTTGATTTTGTCGGGTGTTATGTTTATTAACAGCGGTGTTATGTTTATTAAAGGCCCTCAACCAACTTCGTCTCGGGCCTTTAATGAACCCCTCGGGCTGTTAATCATTTCTGGAGGGCCGTTAATAAACCCTCCAAAATCAAGATATTGGTATATTAATGCTCAATGTCTTTTTTTCTATTGACATACAGTACTGCCCTAAATAATCGACTCATTAATCACAGCAGAATTATGGGAAATTTTTCATGATTTAGTCGGAAATATGGCTTGTTGCCATTCAACGGAAAGCTCTCACCAAGAGCTTTCCGTTGAATGGCAACAGGCCATATTTCCGACTAAATCATGAAACATTACCCATAATTCTGCTGTGGTTAAGGAGTCGATTAATTAGGGCATTACTGTATTGAGATTCTGTTTTAGCCCTGTTAATTAGCGTTGGCTATCGGCTGAGCTGAAGCAATTGCAAAGAATTTTCATCGGCCAATATTTCGTGCAAAATTGAAACAAATTGCTGCAGATATTATCGTATTGTCGCACTTTGGAAATCTGCACATAGCAAAAATGTGCACTAATGCGGTAACTATGTTTGTTTTTGTGATGAAATATCTCGATCCATGCAGATGATTAGTCATGATAAGGAAGTCAACTAAAATTCAATTTGTCTAAATACTCTGTCAATGTTCAGATAATAAGTTCAACAAATGGCGTCTGTCCGTTTGTTGAACTTATCATCTGAACATTTACTAAGGTAACATCATCAATGAGTATTTAGTAACGTAACGTTAAAAGGATGAATCAGTGTCCATCAGCAGTTATTCTTCCGAAGATGTATCCTAAATCACTCGCCGAACCAAGCAAATGTGGCTGTATCTGATGAGTTGGTCGAAGTAGAGTTGCTCTTATCATCTCCAAACATACTGGACGTGAATGAAAACACGCTGAGAAAGATGATGACGAAAACGGGCAGTGAGAGAACGTAGAAGAGCAGCTGAACATAACTATTATCGATGGATGCTCTCCCTTTGAGATAATTTTGAAACAGGAACTTACACAGAAGAACGAATGCATAGAACAACAATGCTGACACAACTACAGCCAATGCTGCTGCGAAGTCATCGAATTTCAGCGACGGCAGCTGGTATAGACAGAAAAGTATGATGAGGGCAAAAATAAATAGTGCTAAGTACAATCTCCTGTCTTTCAAACAGCCACAGAACTTTTGTGCGGTAGTTTCTTTACCTTTCGGAAGCTTGTGCAAGTTATCCAAGCTATCATATTTAGATATTGGCTTCTGATTCGCTTTCTCATAGCGTCCCAGTGGAGACTGGAAGTTAAACCTGTTCTTTAAGCTATTAAGCACAGGTTTTGGGCTGAATTTATCTTTCATTCGACTGTACACCGAAGGTTCCTTTGATGGTGGTGGGGACGGAGGTTCGGTTTCTCCCGGGAATAAAATAGCCTTCTGTCCTTTGGCTTTGTCTGGGGTGATCTCATCTTCGTTAACAGGATACTTGCTATTATTGGGAGCTGATTGGACATGGGTTACTTCAATCGGTTGAATTCTTCCTTGTGGAATCACATCACCATCATCATCCGTCTCAAATATCTGTATCGGGATATGCTTCTCGTTCGTTATAACATTCGACAATTTGAGAGTTGATTCTTGAGTGTCGATCACTGGCCAACCTTGCTTTCTAAGAAAAAAAGCAAAGCCTTCATTTTCTTCTAACAATACAGCTTCTTCAATCTTGTCCCGGACTACGTCCAGGGAAACAGCTTCATTATGGAGGCGTATCCATCCGATTTTATTCATGAGTTTACTCGGCGGGAACACCTGATGCACCTCATATTCCTGCAATGTTTCTAATCTTTTATGAGGAGTTTTAGATTTTGTGCTTCTTGCTGCATCATTTTTGTCGTCGAGTTTAAGTGACACCTCTCCCTCGTCGTCGGACACATATGTGACCGTTTCTGTAGTCACTTCGACCTTTGCACCTTTCCCACCTTTTGGGGTCCTTGTTGACGTTCTCTGTAAATAGAAGAATAAATATTTGTTTAGTCCGTAATAATTACTGAATGGATTCTCCATTCAATTTTAACCCTTTTTTTCACTGAATGGATTCTCCCACCCAGCTATAACTATATACATTGGAATGATCTATTATTCATTTGGAGGGGTGTTCAAGAAATATGAGCAGACGATAGAGAAACTAACAGATAATGCTCAGATGATAAGTTCAACAGATGATAAGTTCAACTAATTATCTGACCGTCTCCTAAGAGAAGATTCACACTGTGCCAATACGGCCCGCGTCAACGCCTTTTCGTAAATATATTGTTTTGACACACTTTCCCATTAGCTTGCACTTGAGTAGGCCTTTAGGCTTTACCTGATTAACAGATTGTTATATAACAGCAAGTTTCATAGCTTCATCATTGTAGAAACAAATATTGATTTGCTGCAATTCCTGGTCATTTCATAGCAAATTGGGGCAGTATGAAGATTATACTGTTATGTTTAAACGATCAATCGTATTTTATCTTAACCACCGGGTTAATTGTGTGTCAAATCGGATTGGGCATCTTAAACCTTTCTTTACTAAATACTCATTGACGAGTAGTTACCTTAGGAAATGTCTATCTAAATTTATCTAAACATTTCCCACGAACGAATGTTAATTCTTCTGAACTTGTATTATCGTTTCGTCTGGCTGTCGTCTGCTCCTATATCCTTAACATCCCTCCAAATGAATAATAGACCATTCCACTGTATATTATTATAAATGGATGGAAGAATCCATTTAGTATAGAAAGTGTTAAATGATCAATCATATCTTAACCACCGGTGATATCCCGGGCTGAATAATCTCACTCACGTTCACTTGAAAATAAGAAGCAAATTTCTATGACTTGGAAATTCCTTGAAATTTCACCATCTTCAGGTACCAAGAATTTTTTTCAAAACAAATTATTTTCTTAACCCTTTACCCAACAAACCGGCCCAAACCGGCCAAATAAAGCTTCAACAGCCTAAACTATCTTCGGTCTGTCTCAATAGAACCATACAAATATGGATATCATTGGAACCGGCTCCTTGAGCACATTGTGATAGTTACAGTTATGCCCTGTGCCAATGCATTCTCTTATATATGCGAGTCGACCATAGGTCGCCTCGCATATATAAGAGAATGCATTGGCCTAAAAAAATCTTTTTTTAACACTTTTTACCATTTTTTCTTACATTCTTTAACAATTTTATAATATTTAATGTGTTAAGCCAATGCATTCTCTTATATATGCGAGGCGACCTATGGTCGACTCGCATATATAAGAGAATGCATTGGCACAGGGCCCTTCTGTTGGGTAAAGGGTTAATCCTTAATTGTTTCTGAACATTATGATGGATTATTTTCTGTATTTTATAAATTGTGTTACTGAAGTATTGAGGTAAGATAAATTTTCTTAACCCTTTCATGATGGGAGCTGTGCTGGTGCAGCAATAAAGATCATGTGTCAGTTCATTCTCTTATATGTGCGAGTCTGCCATAGGGAACCTCGCATATATAAGAGAATGCATTGGCTGTCAAGGTAAGGCCAATATATTCTCTGATATATGCAAGGCTTCCTATGGGAGACTCGTATATATAAATTCGTATATTTAGGGTATTACTGTAATTAATGGGGTCATCCATTCAGTAAAAGAAACGGTTGAGAGCCAGAGTATTTTTTTTTTACGTCATGTCATCTGAAATCCGTATTTTAATCTACTCTTTATTATGACTACTTCAGCTTGTTTGTAAATGTATTTGTAGTCTTTAATTTAGTGATCACATTATTATAACACCTTTAATTTCATTTGACCCATTGAAATGTATAATGAATAGAATCATAAAACACTTGTTAAAGGAATCTAATTCAGCTGAAACACTTGTGTTCATACTTATGCAAGCCTGCAAATAGTGTGTCTATCATTTGCAGAATGAGGTTCCCCAGAGGGTGAATTTAGTGACGCTATCCCACACAGCTGGCTAGCATCACCAAATTCACCCTCTGGGGACCTCATTCTGCTTTGGCCTCATCTTCTGGGAAGTATCTATAGTCTCAAATTAACATTGTGGTTAGTTACTTTTTCCCTTCTGTTAAGTTTCTATATCCCCTAATTTGCAGAAGATAAAATGCATAATCGAGGCGCCCAATGGGTAAACATCACCAACTTCAACTGGGGAACTTCAATCTGATCCTAGGTCTCCCATAGCAGTTGCGGCCTAAGCAGAATGAGGTTCACAGAGGGTGAATTTGATGCTACCCCACCATGCATGATAGTGTCACTAAATTCACCCTCTGGGCGCCTCATTCTGCAAATGACAGACACAATATTTTCAGGCTGGTACTTATACATATATTTCATTGAATCTATAAAAAGCTGTTACTCATCTTCAGTTTCAGACAAGAATAATTTGAAGTTCAATCATATTAGCATAATAGTAATTTAAAATGTTCTAATAAAATATTTCAACGACGACAAGCCTGTGATAGAGGACTTTCTCTGATGTGAATTAACCCTTTCAGTGCCAAGTCCGATTTTTTGTATCAACCCATACTTCCTTGATCATTTTTCAAATTTGTTGATTATAATAATGTGATACATTGATGGAAAGAGCTCTTAGAGACTTGACACTGAAAGGGTTAAAGCATGTGTCGTTATCATATCTATAATGACTATTTCAGGGCAAGTCTGAGTTTAGTGTGCCTGTCATTTGCAGAATGAGGTCCCCAGAGGGTGAATTTAGTGACGCTATCCCACATAGCGGACTAGCATCACCAAATTCACCCTCTGGGGACTTCATTCTGCATGGCCTCATCTGCTTTGGGAGACATAGACTCAGATTGAAGTTCCCAAATGGTGAATATTGTGATGTACACCCATTGAGAACCTCAATTATGCAATGTGTCGTCTGCCAAATTGGGGACATGAGAAACTAAACTAAAAAAGAAATATATGTGAAGAAGTTTCTATAGATAATTGATAAATAATGAAACTTTCCAGAGAAGTTGAGGCCTAAGCAGAATTAGGTCCCCAGAGGGTGAAGTTAGTGATGCTAGTCTGCTGTGCAGGATAGCGTCACTAAATTCACCCTTTGGGGACCTCTTTCTGCAAAACAGGCATGCTAAACTCAGGGTTGATGTGGCGTTATCATATTTATAATGACTATTTCAGGGGTAGGGAGGGTTTGTGGAGTAGAGTAGATATTCATGGCATGATCTACATAACCTGCTGCTCATTCTGAATGGACGATAGCTGTTTCTCTAACATTTTTGTGGGACTATACAAATTACGATGTCCATCCGTCCGAATCGTTTGTTGTCCGGGTGATAAACTTGAATAATATAAATTGACATAATGTATGAAACTTGATATATGGTCTTCATATGAGAAAGTCCTAGGCAAATATGAATTTCTGACATTGTCTTCATATGAGAAAAAGTCCCAGGCACATATATACATTTCTGACATTGTTGTTGTCGTTTTTTTTTTGGTATTCAATTTTGAGGAGATATGTCATATGGGTGCCTAGCTTCAAATTTGCAGTGTTCTAAGAGGTAACCAGGGCATCATTATGTCTATGATCACTGTAATTCAATCTCTTAATTCGACATCTCGCACATTACATAGCCAATTCAATCCGGCAAACTCATGTCGTGGTTTTGCTACACACTAAGTAAAGGTGATCTATCATATCTTGTCGCCACAGACAGTAGGCTACGAGGCTGTACAGTTGGTCCTTTTTAAAACATTTTTTTTTTTTTTTCGCTACCATGCCCAATATTCCATCTATAACATCCCTTCAACTGCTGGGTGACAGTTTCAGAGCCACACAAAAATGTAGACAAATCCAAATTTAATGTTTAATTGTCATTTTTTTGTTGTGTTAGATGACATTAATTACCTTTTATGAAACATTTGAAACATGCCCGTGTCATGATAAAGTAATGCCCTAAGTAATCGACCCCTTAACCATATTTCCGACTAAATCCTGAAAAGTTACCCATAATTCTGCTGTGGTTAAGGAGTCGATTACTTAGGGCATTACTGTATTCCAGACATGTGTCCTTGATTCATTTCTATTATTTTATACCATGGACCATCTTTAAGAATAAAATCCTTGCACATCAAACAATTATTTTCTGGTATAGAAAACGTACAAATTGTGCTTTTATGGTGTCAAATCGGTCAGGGCATCATTACTAAAGGCACACTTACTGTTTGAATCCACATATCATATTATATATGACATATTCTATATTATATACAGTAATGCCCTAATTAATCAACTCCTTAACCACAGCAGAATTATGGGTAATTTTTCAGGATTTAGTCAGATTTAGTCGGAAATATGGCTTGTTGCAATTCATCAGTGAGAGCTTTCCGATGAATGGCAACAAGCCATATTTCCTACTAAATCCTGAAAAATTACCCATAATTCTGCTGTGGTTAAGGAGTCGATTATTTAGGGCATTACTGTACCATCCTTTGAAAGAGGAAGCTCCAAAGCTTTGCATTATCAACTCAAATAAATTGTGAACATGTTTTTGTCGAGGTACTGACATGTGTTCTGAGTGGTTATGTGCTTAATTTTGATCTGGACTGTACTGCAGTCTATTATTCTCGATTGAGGAGGAATAACTCTATATCATAGTTTTGAATTTTGATGCATTCTGGGTAAATAAAGAGGGAAGTCTTGGGCTGAATCTGGGAATCTATATCACTTGGTGGCTATAGCTCCCTGGCGGAATATATATATTTTTATTTTTTTTTCATGGCAATAGTCAATATTATTATAACACTGAATCTGAATAGAAATAATCCGGAAATCAAACATTAAGTGGGCCTTTAATTATTGCCGTTTAGTCATTGGTGAGATTTCATGTGAGATTTCATGTTATTTGTGTTGGATATATTAGAGAATATCAAGCATTAACCATTGATATACTAAATAGATTCTCCCAGTCAGTTAAAAAGTATACATTGGTAACATTGGAATGGTCTATTATTCATTTGGACTTTTGGAGGGATGTTTGGATGGATGTTAAGGTGATAGAAGCAGACGACAGATAAATAAATGGAGCCCTATTTATTGAGGGAAATGTTTAGATAATAAGTTCAACAAAACGACATATGGGGTAACTACTCATCAATGATGCTTTAGTATAGAAAGGGTTGAACTTATTATTTAAACATGTCACATGGGATAACTACTCATCAATGATGCTTTGGTATAGAAAGGGTTGAACTTATTATTTAAACATGTCCCATGGGGTAACTACTCATCAATGATGCTTTATTATAGAAAGGGTTTAACTTATTATCTGAACATTTCCTATGGGGTAACTACTCATCAATGATGCTTTGGTATAGAAAGGGTTGAACTTATTATTTAAACATGTCCCATGGGATAACTACTCATCAATGATGCTTTGGTATAGAAAGGGTTGAACTTATTATTTAAACATGTCCCATGGGATAACTACTCGTCAATGATGCTTTAGTATAGAAAGGGTTGAACTTATTATTTAAACATGTCCCATGGGATAACTACTCATCAATGATGCTTTGGTATAGAAAGGGTTGAACTTATTATTTAAACATGTCCCATGGGATAACTACTCGTCAATGATGCTTTAGTATAGAAAGGGTTGAACTTATTATTTAAACATGTCCCATGGGATAACTACTCGTCAATGATGCTTTAGTATAGAAAGGGTTGAACTTATTATTTAAACATGTCCCATTGGATAACTACTCATCAATGATGCTTTGGTATAGAAAGAGTTTAACTTATTATCTGAACATTTCCTATGGGGTAACTACTCATCAATGATGCTTTAGTTTTGAAAGGGTTGAACTTATTATTTAAACATGTCCCATGGGATAACTACTCATCAATTGTGCTTTAGTATAGAAAGGGTTGAACTTATTATCTAAACATTTCATATGGGGTAACTACTCATCAATGATGCTTTAGTTTTGAAAGGGTTGAACTTATTATTTAAACATGTCCCATGGGATAACAACTCATCAATGATACTTTAGTATAGAAAGGGTTATTATCTGAACATTTCCCATGGGATAACTACTCGTCAGTGATGATTTAGTATAGAAATGGTTGAACTTATTATTTAAACATGTCACATGGGATAACTACTCATCAATGATGCTTTAGTATAGAAAGGGTTGAACTTATTATTTAAACATGTCCCATGGGATAACTACTCGTCAATGATGCTTTAGTATAGAAAGGGTTGAACTTATTATTTAAACATGTCCCATGGGATAACTACTCATCAATGATGCTTTAGTATAGAAAGGGTTGAAATTATTATTTGAACATTTCCTATGGGATAATTACTCATCAATTAGCTTTAGTATAGAAAGGGTTGAACTTGTTATTTAAACATTTCCTATGGGATAACTACTCATCAATTAGCTTTAGTATGGATAGGGATAATTAGTACCATGAGATTGTGTTGGTTTAGTTAGGGGTTAACGTCGTTTTAGCCGCTATTTCATATCACGTCGATAGCACCGTGAGAATAACTGTTTTACACCACTCGGGAAAGATGTCATTCATCAAACCAAGTGAAAACAGGTTTGTTGGTTTCTTCATCAGTTGTTGAATAATAGTCAACTCTTGAATCAACAGCGTTGTCGACAAATGCCCTTTCAATGAACGAAGTCACAACACTCGAAATCGTGCTCAAAATAATCCCATATAATATGACGGAAAATAACATAACAAAAAGGTTGTCCTTCGATGCTTTTCCGCCGAGACGCCTTTCTTGGAAATGCTCCCAACTTTCAAGAGCAAATGAAAACACAAAACTGAGTCCAGACGCTGCCGAAATTGCCGCAGAAAACACAACAAAGTCTTCAAATTTAGATATCGGAAAGTGGCACATTGTGTACGGAATCAGGACAGCAGCAGAAATCAATATTAACCATTCTAACTTGTTTTCTGACCATGGTGTTTGTGAATCATGTCCTTTGTTTCCAAGAGTCTCAAGTAACTTGTCTAAACTATCGTATCGAGCCAATGTCCGCGTGCCATCATGTTCGCAGTCCTCAAGTCGATTCGCTGTCCCCATAGTAACCAAATTCCCTCCATCGACAGTTCCATTTTCCCGCTTTTCAAAGAGAATGTGTCCTTCCTTCATTATAATGTCCGATAATCGAAACGTCGGCTCTTGATTTGAAGCAACAACGTCTTGACAACTTTGGCTTCCAAGAAGGAAGGTAACTCTATCATGATTTTCGATTAACCCCGCTTCGTTGATCTTGCTTCTCACTTCGCGTAGATTTACTGACTCGCTGGGAAGTCGTATCCAGCCTATTTTAGTGGTGAGTTTACTTGGCGGGAAGGTTTGGTGCACTTCATATTCCAGCATGGGTTTTGTTGTCTTCTGACGCATTTTGTTTGCAGTATTCTGCCTCGTATTAATCTTGACGTCTGCGATTTTGAATGAGATTTCCCCTTCGTCGTCTGCGGATACATAATTAGCTGTTTCTTCTGCGCATTCTGATATCTCTTTCTGCAAGTACAGATCAGTGCGTGCAGACGATCCATCAGGGATGTGGCTATGGGGTCTTTGTTGGGGTGGTAGCTAAATTCGAACTGCACCCCCCCCCCCCCCAATTGAAGACCAAAATCCACGATTCTGGGAAAACTTAATTCCTACCAAAAGATCATAGCTACAGCTCTCTGGACAACTGGCCGGAAAATTACAACCTTAGAACATATTTAACTCTTTCTATCCTAAATACTTTCTCCCATTCAGATATAAAGGTAGAGTCTATTATTTGTTTGGAGGGGTGTTCAGGATAAATTAGCAGACGACAGTCAGGCGAAAAGATAATACAAGTGCTGAAGAATTCATATTCATATGAGGAAATGTTCAGATAATACGTTCTGACTGAAAAAAAACTGCCCTTTTCTGTAAGTTGTGCCCCTTGCCCTTAGTTTCGTCTGACGCCCCTGGTTTCATTGATACATACCCATTGGTGTTGCGCGTCAATACACTGCTATGTAAGCTGGGCCACATCACCCTCGTTATATCACGTTGTAAATTTATACTATTTTCCTGCCTGGACATGCACCCCACACAAACATCCAAGGAAAGTTGCAATTCATCTAACATGGACTTGCATGGGATAGGCCATTTCTGTTATTATTTTCAAGGATTGAGGTGCATTACATATTGCACCGTTTCTTGTTACAGCCTATACATCACGTTGTATAATGTATGATGTTTCCTTTACTGAATGCACTGGATAACCCCCAATGAAAGTTGGACAAACTTGCCCAGATACACGAATCACAAGGAATCACAATCCACGCTGATACCGGGTGTAGAACCAGGTTCGCCATATCTATACGTATTACGATGAGACAGCTTAGGGGCCTACATATATGACCTTACGTAACACATGAACCACGGGGGGTGTTGATAGTGTTGTACATGTCTATATGTGGTGTATTTTCTAATTCAGATTTCTACCGCAAACATTCGTGACCCGATTCACACATCGGTCCATTTTGCATTGCGCGAGCTGTCGTATGTAGCATTAAACGGATTCCGTCCCTTTATTTACATCAGAAGGGGAGAACAGAGAAGTAATTATTGCTATAATCAGATTTACTGCAAACAAATCCCGATCTGATCTTATCTGATTATTCGTACATCGGCCCGTTTGCATTGAGCAAGCTTGCAATTTGTCGTCTGTCGCATTCTGTTAAACGGATTTCACCCCTTTATCTCCGCTGCTATTGCTAAATGAGTATACATAGTATTTATATATAGTATTAATTTATATGCCTACCTTTTTCACGGAAGTTGTAGTCCTCGGCATGACTGTATCCTTTAATAGAAACAAATAGCGATGTGTGTCACCCTATTTCACACTAAAACAAACAGTCGGTGTATTCCAAAAATGCGCGACCGAGTCGTAGGGTGTGGTTCGACACGCAGCGAAGCTTCAAATAAGACGCTTCTTTATCAAATATATATTGAGGCCCAAATATAAGAAAAACTTTCGATAATCTTTATCGCTACGTCGTCAACTCCACAATGGACTTGAGTATAAGATTAAGGAACCATGTCAATACACATATTGAGATGTCGGGAGTGGATGTCACTAATTTAAATAAACCGTTGACATCCATTTGAATGTTTCGTATGGTAAAGACACACGGAACAAATATACACAACACCTAATTTAACGCACCGTGCTTGCGTCGACCTATTTCTATTCAAAATTTCAAACCTTTTACGGTTGGGATTTCAATAGCTACTTTGTGCCTTTATGATTAATATTTACGACAAATAAAGTAGCTAGTCATCAAATTATATACTGCCTTTCACTTTCTGTGATTGAGTTTATATCTGGATTGATAAATTTATTAACCGAGTTGTATTGCGAGCTTACGATGTGCACCACTCATGTGTGCACCATTTATTGCAACGTGGAGTGTTATGATCTTAATTAAGAAAGTGTATACACACTCATCTATATCACCATCAAGAGAGTTAGGTGTAAACACCCGTCTACATGTACTAAGATTGTTGAGATGTTTTAAAGCTTCGTGGTGGGTTTAACCCTTTACCCAACAAACCGGCCAAAACCGGCCAAATAAAGCTTCAACAGCCTAAAATATCTTCGGTCTGTCTCAATAGAACCATACAAATATGGGTATCATTGGAATCGGCTCCGTGACCACATTGTGATAGTTACAGTTATGCCCTGTGCTAATGCATTCTCTTATATATGCGAGTCGACCATAGGTCGCCTCGCATATATAAGAGAATGCATTGGCCTAAAAAAAATCTTTTTTTAACACTTTTTACCATTTTTTCTTACATTCTTTAACAATTTTTAATGTGTTAAGCCAATGCATTCTCTTATATATGCGAGGCGACCTATGGTCGACTCGCATATATAAGAGAATGCATTGGCACAGGGCCGTTCTGTTGGGTAAAGGGTTAAAACATATTGTATCCATTTGTTAAAAAAAACATTTTATTTTTTTTAATTGACAAACATACCCAGATACACGAATTTCCTATAGATTTATTGCATATAGTTTAAATCTTTTAGGACCTGATAAAGCTTAAAGATGGTCTATCTCTTCCGGGGCCACAATTACAACAGCAACATGTTTATAAATCTCGATTTCAAGACAACAAATATATATTTTGTGAATAAAATACAGATAAAACTGTAGAAATATATTATTTGACTATAAATGAATAAAGCAGTAATAAAGTGGTTTATCTCGATCGTAATTCGCAATTTTCCTTGATTGAGGGTGCTAACAAGATACAGTGCCTTGATTGAGGGTGCTAACAAGATACAGTGCTTTGATTGAGGGTGCTAACAAGATACAGTGCTTTGATTGAGGGTGCTAACAAGATACAGTGCCTTGATTGAGGGTGCTAACAAGATACAGTGCCTTGATTGAGGGTGCTAACAAGATACAGTGCTTTGATTGAGGGTGCTAACAAGATACAGTGCTTTGATTGAGGGTGCTAACAAGATACAGTGCTTTGATTGAGGGTGCTAACAAGATACAGTGCTTTGATTGAGGGTGCTAACAAGATACAGTGCTTTGATTGAGGGTGCTAACAAGATACAGTGCTTTGATTGAGGGTGCTAACAAGATACAGTGCTTTGATTGAGGGTGCTAACAAGATACAGTGCTTTGATTGAGGGTGCTAACAAGATACAGTGCTTTGATTGAGGGTGCTAACAAGATACAGTGCTTTGATTGAGGGTGCTAACAAGATACAGTGCTTTCTATTATTTTATACACTGGAATCTAGAGAGACAGACTATCTTTAACCCTTTACCCAACAAACCGGCCAAAACCGGCCAAATAAAGCTTCAACAGCCTAAATTATCTTCGGTCTGTCTCAATAGAACCATACAAATATGGATATCACTGGAACCGGCTCCTTGATCACATTGTGATAGTTACAGTTATGCCATGTGCCAATGCATTCTCTTATATATGCGAGTCGACCATAGGTCGCCTCGCATATATAAGAGAATGCATTGGCCTAAAAAAAAACTTTTTTTAACACTTTTTACCATTTTTTCTTACATTCTTTAACAATTTTATAATTTTTAATGTGTTAAGCCAATGCATTCTCTTATATATGCGAGGCGACCTATGGTCGACTCGCATATATAAGAGAATGCATTGGCACAGGGCCGTTCTGTTGGGTAAAGGGTTAATCAAACAGAACTACTCATCGATAATTGGTTTTGAAAATTATATTAACTCTTCCCACCAACTATCAATATTAAATTCAAATATCGGCTGCTAGCAATGGCTATCCGTGCAACGGGCATATAACTACACCTGTCTCAAATGTGAATATATTGTTTCAACTAGGCAGATATTAAATTAACCGTTTGAACCAGGTTCACAAATGAACACACTATAAAGCACATATTGAATTTTCTACACCTGTCTCAAATGTGAATATATTGTTTCAACTAGGCAGATATTAAATTAACCGTTTGAACCAGGTTCACAAATGAACACACTATAAAGCACATATTGAATTTTCTTATATAATATAGGTGAGGAATACCTATCCTGTGCACCAAAGTCCGTTCCAACGTTGCACCTGACATCGCATATCAGAGTTACCATTCGTGATATTCACACATATGCATCATTGAGGGTCAGATTTGATGCAGTGTTAATGGCGACGTGATGTCCTGTTTTTATATTCACCCAATTGCATGTGGGCTGCAGGATCATAACAATGCCACAGGCCCATGGGGAAAATTACTAAATTCCAATATATACACTGGTATGGTCTATATTGGTATTTTAGTAATTTTCCCCAGGGGCCTGTGAACAATGTTGGCATTATTTGGCACTGATTTATTGCATGTGGTTCTAAGACAATAGATTTATTTGTGTTGATCAGTTGATTGGTTTTGGGAAAGATTGACCCCTTCCGCCTAACCATAGACATATGTGTCATATATATTTTTAATATTTCATGGCAGTTTATGATGACATGTATAGTGACTATACATGCCAGGGGTGTGTCATCATAAACTGCCATGAAATATAGTGATTGCCATTTTGGTTACTTTGCTTTTAAATATTAACCCCGCCAAACCAATTCCGTTGACACTTGATATCCAATGTGATAACTCAAATAGTTTTCACCCGATCACCCTCATAATGACACCCAGGTTAATCATGACCCATCAAAACGTTAACAAAAATCAGTTGTATGTTAAAGGCCCACTTAATTTTCGAGTTACTGATTATTTTTTTTATAGTACCTTGATATACGGTTTTAATAACAATCTAGGCCATAAAATATGAATAAAATACTATAATTCATCACCATTTGGAATGTTCCAATGTCTCAGAAGAATTCAAACTGTAGTTTATTTTCAATGTAAGGGGAATAACTATATCTGAATATATAGAGTTATTCCCCTTCCATTGAAAATAATCGACTTTGTGCAGAAACTTTAGCACAGAACAGACGTCGATATCTCAATAAAAACAACATGTTCAGTTTATTACATCGAATAAATTTAAAATACAATGTTTTGGAGCTTCCTCTTTCAAATGGTATATAATATGGCATATATTTTCTATAATGTAATCTGGGGGTTCTAAAATTAAGTGAGCCTTTAACGCCATCGCTATTAATAAAGTAACTTATTATATGAATAGCGATGCGTTTATTAAAGTGGCGCGCTAGTTTTTTAATTTTTATAGATTTTGTTTATTTATATTTTTACTCTCGCTTTTAACAACAGTTCCCTGTGCTTAAGAAGCGGATTTCTGCAGTAATTTAAAATGAAAGTGTCAATGACACTGTAGCTCAACTTGGAAAGGGAATAATTTAATGTATTACAGTCAATGGAGCGATTAGGAATGTGGCAAGTTGAATGTCTAATACTAGTTAAAAGACATGAAGAGAAAAGTAAAATCCAAGATGGCTTCTGGCCGCCATGTTTTCGCCCGAATGACCCCAAAATGAGTCGTTCCCATCTACATGTCGTCGTTAACACCCATGACAAATTTTATGACGATCAGACTAAAGGTACGACCTGTAGCCCATGCTAAAGAATTTAGTCATACAAAGAGTAAAATCCAAGTTGGCTGCTGGCGGTCATGTTTTTTGGCCGAATGACCCCAAAATGACTCGTTACATCTACATGTCATTATTAACATTCATGACAAATTTTATGATGATCAGACTAAAGGTACAACCTGCAGCTCGTGCTAAAGGATTTAGTCATACAAAGAGTAAAATCCAAGATGGCTGCTGGCGACCATGTTTTTTGGCCGAATGACCCCAAAATGACTCATTCCCATCTACATGTCATTGTTGACATCCATGACAAATTTTATGATGATCAGACTAAAGGTACGACCTGCAGCCCGTGCTAAAGAATTTAGTCATCCAAGATGGCTGCTGGCGGCCATGTTTTTTGGCCGAATAACCTCAAAATTACTCGTTCCCATCTACATGTCAATTTTATCATCCATGACAAATTTCATGATGATCAGACGAACAGTACGACCTGTGGCCCGTGCTAATGGATTAAATTTTGAAATCCAAGATGGCCGCTGGCGGCCATGTTTTTTGTCCAAATGACCCCAAAATAACTCGTTCCCATCTACATTCCAATTTCAACAGCCATGACAAATTTTATGATGATCAGACTAAAGGTACGACCTGTAGCCCGTGCTAAAGGATTTAATCATACAAAGAGTAAATTCCAAGATGGCTGCTGGCGGCCATGTTTTTTGGCCGAATGACCCCAAAATGACTCGTTCCCATCTACATGTCATTATTAACATTCTTTACAAATTTTATGATGATCAGACAATAAGTAGGACCTGTAGCCCGTGCTAAAGGATTTAGTCATACAAAGAGTAAAATCCAAGATGGCTGCTGGCGACCATGTTTTTTGGCCGAATGACCCCAAAATTACTCATTCCCACCTACCTGACATTGTTAATATCCATGACAAATTTTATGATGATCAGACTAAAGGTACGACCTGCAGCCCGTGCTGAAGAATTTAGTCATACAAAGAGTAAAATCCAAGATGGCTGTTGGCGGCCATGTTTTTTGGCCGAATGACCCCAAAATTACTCGTTCCCATCTACATGTCAATATTATCATCCATGCCAAATTTCATGATGATCAGACTAACAGTACGATCTGTGGCCCGTGCTAATGGATTAAATTTTGAAATCAAAGATGGCCGCTGGCGGCCATGTTTTTTGTCCGAATGACCCCAAAATGACTCGTTCCCATCTACATTCCAATTTCAACAGCCATGACAAATTTTATGATGATCGGACTAAAGGTACGACCTGTAGCCCGTGCTAAAGGATTTAGTCATACAAAGAGTAAAATCAAAGATGCCTGCTGACGGCCATGTTTTTTGACCGAACGACCCCAAAATGACTCGTTCCCATCTACTTTTGATTATCAACATTCATGACAAATTTTATGATGATCAGATTAAAGGTACCGTGCTAAAGGATTTAGTCATACAAAGAGTAAAATCCAAGATGGCTGCTGGCGGCCATGTTTTTGGGCCAAATGACCCAAAAATTACTCGTTCCCATCTACATTCCAATTTCAACAGCCATGACAAATTTTATGATGATCGGACTAAAGGTACGACCTGTAGCCCGTGCTAAAGGATTTAGTCATACAAAGAGTAAAATCAAAGATGCCTGCTGACGGCCATGTTTTTTGACCAAACGACCCCAAAATGACTCGTTCCCATCTACATGTGATTATCAACATTCATGACAAATTTTATGATGATCAGATTAAAGGTACGACCTGTAGCCCGTGCTAAAGGATTTAGTCATACAAAGAGTAAAATCCAATATGGCTGCTGGCGGCCATTTTTTTGAGCCAAATAACCCCAAAATTACTCGTTCCCATCTACATGTCAATATTAACATCCATGACAAATTTGATGATGATCAGACTAAAGGTACGACCTGTAGCCCGTGCTAAAGAATTTAGTCATACAAAGAGTAAAATCCAAGATGGCTGCTGGTCGCCATGTTTTTTGGCCGAATGACCCCAAAATTACTCGTTCCCATCTACATGTCAATATTATCATCCATGGCAAATTTCATGATGATCAGACTAACAGTACGATCTGTGGCCCGTGCTAATGGATTAAATTTTGAAATCAAAGATGGCCGCTGGCGGCCATGTTTTTTGTCCGAATGACCCCAAAATGACTCGTTCCCATCTACATTCCAATTTCAACAGCCATGACAAATTTTATGATGATCGGACTAAAGGTACGACCTGTAGCCCGTGCTAAAGGATTTAGTCATACAAAGAGTAAAATCAAAGATGCCTGCTGACGGCCATGTTTTTTGACCGAACGACCCCAAAATGACTCGTTCCCATCTACATGTGATTATCAACATTCATGACAAATTTTATGATGATCAGATTAAAGGTACGACCTGTAGCCCGTTGCTAAAGGATTTAGTCATACAAAGAGTAAAATCCAAGATGGCTGCTGGCGGCCATGTTTTTGGGCCAAATGACCCCAAAATTACTCGTTCCCATCTACATGTCAATATTAACATCCATGACAAATTTGATGACTATCAGACTAAAGGTATGACATGTAGCCTGTGCTAAAGGATTTAGTCATACAAAGAGTAAAATCCAAGATGGCTGCTGGCGGCCATGTTTTTGGGCCAAATGACCCCAAAATTACTCGTTCCCATCTACATTCCAATTTCAACAGCCATGACAAATTTTATGATGATCGGACTAAAGGTACGACCTGTAGCCCGTGCTAAAGGATTTAGTCATACAAAGAGTAAAATCAAAGATGCCTGCTGACGGCCATGTTTTTTCACCCACTGACCGACGCGCGAAGCGCGTCCAGTGGGTGTACTATAATCGTAGGACTCATGCGTTTCTGCTGAACTGAACTAGTGTCTATGCGTTTCTGCTGAGCTGCACTGACGTTTGATCGCAAAATAAAATTATAATCATTATCAAAGCACACGTTTGGATAACACCGCCATAAACTGTTTCATATTATGCTGTTGAGCTCATATCGTCAATAAAATTAGAGTTATAACTCATTAAACTAAGAATTACTGCTAACGTATTTCTACCAATTGGGTAACTAGATTCAGGTTGAGCTGGAACTTGAGAAATTTTTAATTTCAACCAATTGAAATGCCGCTGGAATTGGAAAGGGTTAAGGTTGTGGGGCAACGCAAATGACGTCATCGAAAACAAGGCACATCAAAATGAGTCAAAAATCGTACACAGTACATGTCTCGCTTCGTCTCGGAATCGTGATTTAAATTCATTCATTTTGACTGTTACTGTGTCCTAAGATATTAAAAACTTGTGGAATGTGCTTAGGAAGGATTGTTTTTATATCTAATAAGTGGGATTTACCTCCCAAAAAGGTGAGTTTCAGGCCTGCATTTGTTGTCAATCTGTGTATTTATAATATCTGATTCTGACAGCGCTCGTCTGCAACTGTAATTGGCAGAATTCGCGTGTTTGACTAAACGTTTTTCTCCACTCGATTCTCTCAAACTGCACAATAATCGGTCAAATTCTTTCAATAATTCTATCTAAATACATCTTAGCTATTATTCGGATCAGATCTCCCCGTCGAGAAAGCGATATGTTGACCAAAACGACACTTGAGAAAGTTGTTTACATTTTGAGCGCACACTGCCTGCGGCACAGTACTACGTCACTGTCGTCAGTAGTCAGTACACGCTCGATTTTTATCATGGAAACAAATCAATTTCTTCCATCTAAAAGATAATTACGTGCTGGACCCTGTCATTTTAGGAATATATAAGTATTCCACGCAGACATACCTCAGACTCAGCTTAAAATTTTGAAAAATAACAGTTTTATCGACATAAATCGATTTGAATGGGAAAATCCCGTGTTAAAATTTATCATCGAAAAAAAATAATTTCTTCCATCTAAAACATAATTACGTGCTGTACCCTGTCATTTTAGGAATATATAAGTATTCCACACAGACACACCAAGTCTCAGCTTAAAATTTTGAAAAATAAGAGTTTTATCGACATAAATCGATTTGAATAGCAAATCCCATGTTAAAATTTATCATCGAAAAAAATTAATTTCTTCCATCTAAAAAATAATTACGTGCTGTACCCTGTCATTTTAGGAATATATAAGTATTCCACGCAGACACACCAAGTCTCAGCTTAAAATTTTGAAAAATAAGAGTTTTATCGACATAAATCGATTTGAATAGCAAATCCCATGTTAAAATTTATCATCGAAAAAAATTAATTTCTTCCATCTAAAAAATAATTACGTGCTGTACCCTGTCATTTTAGGAATATATAAGTATTCCACACAGACACACCAAGTTTCAGCTTAAAATTTTGAAAAATAAGAATTTTATCGACATAAATAAATTTTAATGGCAGATCCCATGTTAAATAAATTTTAGGGCCCTGCGAATGTTTTCTGACCTGTTCCATATTGGCCACCAGAGTCCATATTTGACAGGTTCTACCTGATAATTGTGCGACAGTACAGTCGCGTTACTTTATACGTCAACATTGGTCATTATCACCCGACAAATTTATTTCGGTCTATCGTATCAACCGCCTGACTAAGTGTCAACATTGGTCTTTATCGCTCCACTAATTTTTATCGTCTCATCGGTATGAATTCCATATCCAATTATCCACATATAACCAACCGAACGTCTAATCCCGGTCCAATTTTTTTTTTTTCATCGCTATAGTCAAGTTACGTATTATTTTATCATGTGATACTTGTACTTATATGTCTATGGTATTACTATAGTATACGGTATACGTATATCAATTGCTATTCCTTTCTATATAATCCTGGTGCCATCTATAGAGATAGAGATAATTTCAGCCCCCCCCCCCCCAATTTTATATCATTGCCGCTACAGTACAGTCGCGATGCATCACATGGCAACATTGATCGCTATCGCTCTACTAATTTATGTCAGTTCATCGTTCCCACTTTTCTCCGAGTCTATTTAACCAACCCAACATCTAATCCCGGCCTAAATTATTATTTTTATTTTCATCCGTATACCGTAGTTGTGTTACATACATATTTTTATCATTTGATTCCAATTTGCATTGTACCACTATATAAGTCCATATATGACTATTCTGGCACTATATAGAGATAACTAAGATTATGACACCCCCCCCCCCCCCCCCCCCCATTTTATAGCCTTGTTGCAACAGTAGAGTTGAGATGCATGATATGTCAACATTGGTCGTTATCGCTCTACAAATTTATATCGGTTCAACCCTTAGTTCCCTGTATCGCCCACTCCTCCCTCAATTTATTTTTTCATTTGTATTATAGTCTCGTTACGTACATATTTTATCTCTTATAACTTTTGCTTCAACATGCCGAGTTCTGCTGCAGACGATACAAAACTGACAACATTTCAAAATGTAAGCAGGCTTCAAACTCATCTTATCCAAGAAACTTGTGTATAAGGTGTACTCGCATTTGTTGCGTTAAAAACCAAAGGTCCCAAG
The DNA here is from genome assembly GCA_032622095.1 of Siphonodentalium dalli. Lineage (NCBI taxonomy): Eukaryota > Metazoa > Mollusca > Scaphopoda > Gadilida > Siphonodentaliidae > Siphonodentalium > Siphonodentalium dalli. The sequence continues at coordinate 210,207,382 of CP136066.1, forward strand.
TCAAGGTCCAAAATCCCCAACACACTGATGTGAGGTTTAATGATAACTCACATCTACATAACCTAACCAATATAAGGATGTGAGGTGTAATGATAACTCCATCCACATACAGTAATGTCCAAAGTAATTGACCACTTAACCACAGCAGAATTATGGGTAATTTTTCAGGATTTTAAATCCTGAAAAATTACCAATAATTCTGCTGTGGTTAAGTGGTCAATTACTTTGGGCATTACTGTAACCAATATAAGGATGTGAGGTTTAATGATAACTCTATCCACATAATCAATATACGGGTGTGATGTTTAATGATAACGCCATCCACATAACTAATAACTATGTGTGAAAATTAAATAAAAAAATTAAATTCCATGATGGCGTCCAATATGGACTATCTAATTCTGCTCCAAAAACTATTCAATATATGGATGTTTATTGGATGGGGGGGGGGGGGGGGGGGGGGGGGGGGGGGACCGATTATTTCAATGATATTTTAATTCACTGGGATCCAAAACCCGACCTACGGGAGCGCGCTTCGCGCACGACTGTATCTTAAGCATATGTGCATATTTAATAAGCCAACAATTGGAATCCCAACAGAGAAGACTGGCGTAGGTCCCTTGCGCATAGACATCGTTGATGATCTCTATGGGAAACCAACTTGACATTTAATAGACAATTTCGATGAACTGCAATAACTTAAGGAATCTCTAATTGAGCTCAAGCCCAATAAGAATATTCCTTCAGTTATTGTGCTTAAGCGCAGTTAGAGATACCTTATTGCGCTTAATAAGCACAATGTGATATTCCTGTGCAATAAGGAATATTCTTATTGCGCTTATTAAGTGTAATAAGACATTCCTTATTACACGTAAGCGAAATTACATCAATATTGCACTTAAGCGCAATTAATATCTCTCATTAGATCACCCTTGTGCAAATAGTAGAATAATCCTATATTTGTTCCACCCATTGTACCATGGAGATGGACTACACCACCTGAATTATAGGGAGTTTATGTTCTATATATAATATATTCCTTATTAAGAGATTCCTTATTGGGTTTTATTATATAAGCGCAATTTGTAAATTCCATTATTGCGCTTAAGCACAGTTAAATATATCCTTATTGTGCTTAATCACAATAGAGATTCCCTTATTGTGCTTAAGCGCAATTAGCTCTTCTTGCTATTAATTAAAAAAGTTCTAATTGTATTGTAACTATTGTTTTGTCCTTTAATATTTCCCATACATCATGTACACATATATTATGCTAGAATGGTACTATTATTACTAATACCGGTACCACTCGTAGTAGATAATACCACCTTACTGTCAATATCCTATCATGGTTAGTTTCAAATCATAACGTTAATTGTTATTACTATGTGTGTACTGTACATGTGCATCAGTCATCAATTAATAATATTTTGCTATTTTGCATGCGAAGTGGAAGACCCTCCAATAGCTTATCAATACCACTCGGCAGGGACAGTGGGTGTTTTTCCTCAATTAATTGAATTTCTTGTTGACCGAACGACCCCAAAATGACTCGTTCCCATCTACATGTGATTATCAACATTCATGACAATTTTATGCTAAAGAATTTAGTCATACAAAGAGTAAAATCCAAGATGGCTGCTGGTCGCCATGTTTTTTGGCCGAATGACCCCAAAATTACTCGTTCCCATCTACATGTCAATATTAACATCCATGGCAAATTTCATGATCAGACGAACAGTACGACCTGTGGCTCGTGCTAATGGATTTAATTTTGAAATCCAAGATGGCCGCTGGCGGCCATGTTTTTTGTCCGAATAACCCAAAAATGACTCGTTCCCATCTACATTCCAATCTCAACAGCCATGACAAATTTTATGATGATCTGGCGGCCCCGTGTGGGTGTAATTGTCAATAAACTAAACTTATCTTATTAACATTCTTGACAAATTTTATGATGATCAGACTAAAAGTACGACCTGTAGCCCGTGCTAAAGAATTTAGTCATACAAAGAGTAAAATCCAAGATGGCTGCTGGTGGCCATGTTTTTGGGCCAAATGACCCCAAAATTACTCGTTCCTATCTACATGTCAATATTAACATCCATGACAAATTTCATGATGATCAGACGAACAGTACGACCTGTGGCCCGTGCTAATGGATTGAATTTTGAAATCCAAGATGGCCACTGTTTTTTGTCCGAATGACCCAAAAATGACTCGTTCCCATCTACATTCCAATCTCAACAGCCATGACAAATTTTATGATGATCTGGCGGCCCCGTGTGGGTGTAATTGTCAATAAACTAAACTTATCTTATTAACATTCTTGACAAATTTTATGATGATCAGACTAAAAGTACGACCTGTAGCCCGTGCTAAAGAATTTAGTCATACAAAGAGTAAAATCCAAGATGGCTGCTGGTGGCCATGTTTTTGGGCCAAATGACCCCAAAATTACTCGTTCCCATCTACATGTCAATATTAAAGGTACTCAACCCGTAAAGAGGGTCCCCATCTCAACAGATTCCAACAACAACAATCCGATCAGAGTGTCCTATATTACTATTTCTTTGGCTTTGGGGGTAAAAAATATTTGATTCGAGTCGAGGAACCCATCAAACAAAGCTCAGAGTTATTAGATATTGATTTTTCAAATTTGTTATGTTCTCGAGATGAGTACTAATATCTGCCGTAATCTGCTCTAGATGTGTACTCAAAATCTATTCAAACAGACAAGGATGAATAACTCTAAAATCAAGTGGTAATTTTAACGCAATTTTGCATGAGTTCTGGGCCAGATAGTATTCCCGATAATGAAAAATAATAGATTTCTAAATCGATATCTAACAAATCTGAGCTTTGATGGGTGACTTCCTCGACTCGAATCAAATATTTTTGACCCCCGAAGCCATTGAAATAGTAATTGAGAGGAGTTTTATCGGGTTGAGTACTTTTAACATCCATGACAAATTTCATGATGATCAGACGAACAATACGACCTGTGGCCCGTGCTAATGGATTGAATTTTGAAATCCAAGATGGCCACTGTTTTTTGTCCGAATGACCCCAAAATGACTCGTTCCCATCTACATTCCAATTTCAACAGCCATGACAAATTTTATGATGATCGGACTAAAGGTACGACCTGTAGCTAAACGATTTAGTCATACAAAGAGTAAAATCAAAGATGCCTGCTGACGGCCATGTTTTTTGACCGAACGACCCCAAAATGACTCGTTCCCATCTACATGTTATTATCAACATTCATGACAAATTTGATGATGATCAGACTAAAGGTATGACCTGTAGCCCGTGCTAAAGAATTTAGTCATACAAAGAGTAAAATCCAAGATGGCTGCTGGCCGCCATGTTTTTTGGCCGAATGACCCCAAAATTACTCGTTCCCATCTACATGTCAATATTAACATCCATGGCAAATTTCATGATCAGACGAACAGCACGACCTGTGGCTCGTGCTAATGGATTGAATTTTGAAATCCAAGATGGCCGCTGGCGGCCATGTTTTTTGTCCGAATAACCCAAAAATGACTCGTTTCCATCTACATTCCAATCTCAACAGCCATGACAAATTTTATGATGATCTGGCGGCCCCGTGTGGGAGTAATTGTCAATAAACTAAACTTATCTTATTAACATTCTTGACAAATTTTATGATGATCAGACTAAAAGTACGACCTGTAGCCCGTGCTAAAGAATTTAGTCATACAAAGAGTAAAATCCAAGATGGCTGCTGGTGGCCATGTTTTTGGGCCAAATGACCCCAAAATTACTCGTTCCCATCTACATGTCAATATTAACATCCATGACAAATTTCATGACGATAGACAAACAGTACGCCCTGTAGCCCGTGCTAATGGATTGAATTTTGAAATGCAAGATGGCCACTGGCGGCCATGTTTTTTTACCGAATGACCCCAAAATGAATCATTCTAGTCTAAATGTTGATGTCAACAGCTATGACAAATTTCATAATGGTACGACCTGTAGACTGCATTGTTGACGCCTTACGCACACACGGACGACAAAGCCATGACAATAGCTCAAACTTTACAAAGGTAAGTTGAGCTAATAAGATGAGGGTAGTTCGACCATCCCTAAAACTTCGGAAATTAGTCCTGAAGATGATAGGGTAACCTGGCCTGCACCCCCATATATTTAACTTTCGCCCACTCAGCAATTTCTTCCCTCAACTTTAAGCAATGTTAAAAATTCCAAGTGTTCGATTTCGCACCAAAATAGTTAAAAATTCATAGCATTATTTTCATCTTCAAAATACTTGCATGATTATTCGCACATGGCAGGCATCGCAAAAATATACAAAAAAAACATAAAATTTTACATTGAAAACGAATACAATCATGATAGATTACGCTCTTTATTATATCTACCGCTTTTGGGCGACGTACGGGAGCATGGAGTCTTTTTAATATAAGAGACGATCAAAAAGTGTTAAAATTTCCTCCTTTGTGCAAGTCGATATCTGTCCATCAAAATGTCATACTAATGGGGCCATGTTCCAATCTAATCATTGTATATATGGTATAAAAAACGATGACATGTTAAATCGGACCGGGCATCTTTAACGTGAAAAAAAAATGGCCGTGTAGTATAGACCCCAGACGAGATGGCGTCAAACATGGAAACATGGCGGGCATTTTTCAGACAAGGAACTAATTCAGTTTGACCCCGAGTTATAGAGCGAGAATCTTATCAAATGTATGCCAATAAAAAAAATATTTGATTGAGTCGAGGACTCATCAAAGCTCAGTGATCAGATATCGATTTTGAAATCTTATTTCTCGAGATGTGTACTTTTTCCGCCTGGAAAATATTCGTCAAACCGACCAAATTGCGGATGAAGATGGATAACTCTAAAATCAAGTGGTAATACGGCCACATTTCGTGATAATACGGCCATATTTCGTTGAACATCATGTTGATATATAACACGTTTTGGGAAATTTTATACCATATTTGACAGTGGTTAGAATTATTTTTGTTGTAATTAATTGATTCTGATAACTAAAGATGTTGAAGAAATGTTGTTGTTGTTGTTGTTGTTGTAACCTGATGATATTGGGACCATCTGATCGGATTGAGTACCTTTAACTGATCATTGGACCCGGACGCGGAAGAAACATTAATTTAGAAATAGTAAATCGGAAATGGTATCTCCAAATGCGCAACACCAAAGTTTCGTGAAACCATCACGCAAATCCAAGAAGCGTAACTCTATTGGTTTAGATATGATACATTGGTTTTGTCAGCAACTGTTGCCTGTACACGCTAAAGGGGGACTGTACACTAAATCCGGACCATCTCCTATTAAACTCAACAGACTATATACAACAAATGAATTAATTTGAGCCATGGGTGGGTGCAAAATACACTCATTTAAATTATGAACGATGTAAAACATGGTAATTCTAATGAAAATGAGTCTATATGTTTCCAGTCATTATATAACTCATTTTCATTATAATTAACGTGTTGTTTACATCGTTCATAGAGCAATTGTGCACTCATCCATGGCTTAAATGCATTCATTTGTTGCAAATATTATGTTGAGTATAACAGGAGGTGGTCACATCAATTTATGTGCCAAAACAAAAAAACAAAGTTGAAATTATTCTCGCAGTTCAATCTTCCAACCAGTTGGGGAAATTTGTTTCTAGACAAACAGTCACGGTCACCTACATTTGATAAAATATTTGGACTGAAATGGCCATTGCGGTAAATTATTGAACCTGGGGGCATCAGTTTGGAATGTCCAACAGTAGTTGGGAGGACTCACTAAAACATAAGAACTGGTAAGAAATCCTTACCAAATGTCCTTATGGCAGCGATATCTCAGCGGAGCAATGGGAGATAACTGCCTGGAGTGTTATCATTGGTTTTGTTAGCTGTATACACGTTAAAGATCCAACATGATGGCTCTTGAGAATGCAATTTCCGAATTACTATGGAGGCAACAGTTTGTGCTGAGTTACCCCATGGTGACAAATTGAAATATGGGCAGGTCGGAAAATGTGAACGTCAATGAACACTCTTTTGAAAGCCCTCCTGATGCCAAACCTGGATACCAATTTACAACGAGATCCGACAATCCATTGTTGAGATATATGAGCGGGCGGACAGAAATCCAACATTTTCAGATCAAGACAGAGGGATAACTCTTGGAACAGAAAATGTCAACGTCAATGAACCCTCTTGAAATAAAAGCCCTCCTCAGTCCTGATGCCAAATTTCATCGAGATCCGATAACCCACAGTTGAGATATACAAGCGGATGGACGGATGTAATCCAGTATCCACCCCCATCTTTTTGGTGGGGGAATAACAAGCTAAATTATTATGAGAGAAATAAACAAGACAGTTAATGACCGACTCTGAACACCACAATAGTACAGGTCAAAATATTTTTTTTAAACATGTAGCTAGAGGGTCTCCGCTGGGCAGTCAGTGGGTGTCCACCTTTAAATTTTCAACTGCATGCCCGTGATTCCCCCACCCACAACCCTACAGTCCAGTCTGCTCTCAGGCCTAAGTTCCCAACACCCCCCCCCCCCCCCACCAAGCTTTCCTTTGACCCAGTGACCCCATTTGAACAAAACTGAATACCTGTCAACCACGGACCCTCCATACCAAATTAAGCTAAATCGGCCCAATGGTTCTTGAGAAGTCATTCTAAGAAGTACTATGGAGGAATAGAGTTATGGCCCTGATTTCATAACTATTTGACACAGTGGCCTCATTTCAACAAATCGGAATGCGAGTCACCTAGGGAACATCCACACCAAATATGAACCTATTCATTCTTGTGGTTCCGGAGATGTTTGCAGAATTGTGGAAGGACGAGGAGTGATGACTATAGCTCCACCTAGGCGAGCTAAAAACGAGCAGACGGAAAGATTTTTCAATTGTTTACTTGAACCGGGTTGGGAGGATGCGAGGAAATAATTGCTGTGTGAATAATCATTCATTGGTTATAAGTGAAAGGAATAATTTGACAATTTAAATTTAACTCGTTCTCAGACCTCAAAATATGGTCCTGGTCATCTGCGTAATCAGGTCCCCAGAGGGTGAATTTAGTGCAAGCTACTATGAATAGAGGGGTGAGCATCATCAAATTAAACCTCTGGAGACCTCATTCTGCAGATTCAAGTTCCCAGATGATGTGCACCCATTGAGCGCGCCTCGATTATGCATTGTGTCATCTGCCAATTTGGAGATAGAGAAACTGTCTGCCAATTTGGGGATAGAGAAACTGAACTAAAAAGAAACTTTCCAAAGAAACAAAAAACTTGTTACTTTGATAGTAAATTTACTTTCCAGAGAAGAGGCCCACCAAGCAGAATCGAGGAGAATGTTTTTTTTACTAAATTCAGCCTCTCAGGACCTCATTCTACAAATGCCCAGCACCATATTGAGACCTGCTCATGCACAAGCCTTGAAATAGGGTGTCTGTCATTTGCAGAATGAGGTCCCCAGAGGGTGAATTTAGTGATGCTACACCGCATAGCGGGCTAGCATCACCAAATTCACCCTCTGGGAACCTCAATCTGCTGAGGTGTAAGCAAAATGAGGTCCCCAGAGAGTAAATTTGGTGATGCTAGCCTACTATGCGGGTTAGCATCACTAAATTCACCCTCTGGGGACCTCATTCTGCAAATGACAGATACACTATCTCAAGGCTTGCCAATGGGTAGCTGTCAAATAATGGACAGCTGGGTTGTCTGGCAAATAATAATTGAAAACAATGATTTTTTTCCCCAGTTTTAATCAAAATAGATTAATTTCCATATCATGATTGACACGACTTCAAACTCGTCCTTCACACCGGATACAGCTATAGCCCATTTCAAACTCATCCTTTGTGCTGTCGACAGCTGTTGTGCAGTTAGACGAACACCAGCTTTGCAGTCAAGTGGTGACCTGAAATCGAGATAATGAGACTCACGTCACCATATACTATCAACATGTGTGGTGCTTCAAGGACAGGGGAAAAACCTGTAGAGACTGGAAGATATCAAATACTATCAACATGTGTGGTGCTTCCAAGGCAGGGTTCCTGCACCTATTTTCAAATGAAATTCAAGGGTTTTCAAGGAGTGTAGGGGGCCAAAATGCAAGGGTTTTCAAGGAGGCATATACTCAAATTTCAAGGGTTTTCAAGGACAGTCATGTGTCAATATAAATCAATAATACAATAATTATGTAAATAGTATTCGACCTTGTTTCTGTGAATCTGTCACAGTGTGGTAGTACAGGTACAGTCTTACTACTGTAACTAATATATTTCTACATTAACTTGTCATCTTTAAATGACTTTATGTTTGGCGGACGTTGTGTGAGATTTTAACGCAGACTCGCCCATGCCCCATGTTGCTTACATCAATATCTTTTCTGCACAGACAACATCTTGCCAAAAATTTATTGCCTTCAACGGCTTCAAGCCAATTACTATAATTTGTGTTTGTTTTCCAGTTTGGATTATATTTGCAATTTCCGCTGGGCATTATGATTATTTTGTTTTATCGTCTGCAGACGAAAGCGAAAAATAGCGCAGGGTTTTCCCCGGTCGCATCACGTATTCCTACACTAACACATCGTCTATGGTATGCGCGACATGATTAGTGGAAAATAGAGAACCGAAGTAGTGACAACCAATCAGAGCCGCTTACATCAGCATACACAAGTCTAAATGAACCGACGTAAACAGACGGAACCCAGCGGAAATTACCGAAGTGTTACTCTTCTTGGTTCCGTATTACGGAGCACCGCGAGTTATATTAATTTAACTTTTCAAGGGTGTTTACATGTCTATTATTCAAGGGTTTTCAAGGAGTTTGGTGAAATACAAGGGTTTTCAAGGGCCTTGAATATGGATTTTCATATTCAAGGGTGTTCAAGGGTTTTCAAGGACCCGCGGGAACCCTGCAAGGACAGTGGAAAAACCTGCAGAGCCTGGAAGAAGATATCATTATGCTAATTCTCTGGCATGTACAAAGAAGACTCTTAAAACTGTTCAAAGTCGAAAAATAATTCTTACAGGTGACTGTAAAAATGATGCGAGACCCGACGACTCATCTGAAATCAACAATTTTGTCTATTCAGTGCAACAATCGGAATGGTCGAATAACTTTTGTTCAACATAAACTCTATCGGAGGCTCAATGCAATGTTATGGCGAAGTAGACTTTCAATAAAATGTCTCCAAGCCTGCAAATAGTGTCTGCCATTTGCAAAATGAGGTCCCCAAAGAGGAATTCGGTGATGCTACCCACACTTCTGTGTAGTATCTCTAGTCTCAAATTAATATTTTTAGTTACTTTTTCCCTTCTGGAAAGTTTCTACCCTTCTGGAAAGTTTCTATATCTCCTAATTTTCAAAGAAAATGCATAATTGAAGTGACCAATAATGGGTGATCTTCGACCGAGGAACATCTGATTCTAGGTCTCCCATTGCAGAATGAGGTTCCCAGAGGGTGAATTTGGCGATGCCAGCCCACCATGCAGGTAGCGTCACTAAATTCACCATCTGCAAACGACACACTATTTGCCGGCTTGAATGTCTCACTCCAAGCTCCATCCATGCAAACTGAAATTAACTGCATATAGTGTGAAATTAACTGCAAATAATGGAGGTAAATTGCATGTTATTACAAGGCTAGATCAAAATCAAGTTTTTCTTACGTCTGTGATTGTGTTTCATAATTTGTGTTTAAAGGGGTACTGTACACTAAATCTGGCCATTTATTGGATCATCTCCTTTTATACTCAACAGAATATATACAACATATGGAGACATGGATTAGTGCAAAATACATTCATATGCTCTATGAACGATGCCAACAACATGGTAATTATAATGAAAATGAATAAATGGCTGGAGTCCTAAATTAATTTTCACTATATTTATAGGGATCTGCGAATCGGGAATTTTGCATCGAATCGAATCTCGATATCGAATCTCCTTTCTGATATCGACATCGAATCTAATCTAATCGAATCGGCTAGTGATTGACATTGTTTACCAGTGTTTATTTCGTTGTCTCATGACGAAAAACTGCAAAATTCACTAGATACTAATCTCCTTAAACATCCATTGGAACTTGTGTTTTCTTTAGGAAAATCATGACATGGCAAGTCACTCTCATTCTCATGAAGGGTTTGGGATATGTTGTATTGAATTTCTATCTAGATTTGTCATGGCGAACATGACACCAGTAGTGACAGTAAGAAACTTAAAGACAGTTCAATCAACGTATACAAACCCCATTATTAATAAAGATTTGACACACTTGGGCATGGGTAAACCGTTCAGCTGTGTCGCACATAATGACGTAATTTAAGAACGTAATAGACCGATTGTTCTAAGGTTTCTGTTCATTCCAAGCTATGTTTAGTCGCGCATAACCGCGGCTGACATTGAATTGGATATCTGAAGTTCTAAACATAAGGTAATCAATTGAGTTCCACATCTGGGGATCACGCACTGTGTAGACAATTTATATAGTGTGATACAGATCACATATATATGCGGCGAATGATCACCATCACGGGTTGTGATCGAAGCACATAATTTACATAATGCACGTCTATTCTGAAAGGCATACATTACATTGCATACGTTGGCTAACTTGTCAAACTTGTGGTTAAATTTTTGCGATTTCAAGTCATTTGGCATGTGTTAATATCTATACTTAAATAACGAGACTACACCAAAGTAACAGTCTCGAAAATATCCGAATCAGCATACTAATTCGGTGTGAATCTCGAATTGGGTGCGCATGTCTATATATTTACCATGTTGTTTGCATCGTTCATAGAGCGCATGCGTGTATTTTGCACTAATCCATGGCTCAAATTTATTCTTTTGTTGCATATATTCAGTCGAGTATAAAAAGACATGGTCCCTTAAATGGCCGGATTTAGTGTACAGTACCCCTTTACCCAACAAACCGGCCAAATAAAGGCTTCAACAGCCTAAAATATCTTCGGTCTGTCTCAATAGAACCATACAAATATGGATATCATTGGAACCGGCTCCTTGACCACATTGTGATAGTTAGTTATGCCCTGTGCCAATGCATTCTCTTATATATGCGAGTCGACCATAGGTCGCCTCGCATATATAAGAGAATGCATTGGCCTAAAAACAATCTTTTTTTAACACTTTTTACCATTTTTTCTTACATTCTTCAACAATTTTATAATTTTTAATGTGTTAAGCCAATGCATTCTCTTATATATGCGAGGCGACCTATGGTCGACTCGCATATATAAGAGAATGCATTGGCACATGGCCCTTCTGTTGGGTAAAGGGTTAACCGTAACATTTTTTAGAGCATTTCGGTGGATTTTATACGAATTACTCTTTGAAGAGTAGTTATCCCAAAGAAATGTTCAGAAAACAAGTGCAACATGTCGCTTGTTGAACTTATTATCTGAACATTTCCCACCAAAGAATTGTATTCCTTCAGCATGTATCTGCTTAAATAATCTGAACCCTCCAAATTAATAAGACCCTTCCAATGAACACTTGGGATAACTAATGGGGAAATCTATTTGGTATAGAAAGGGTCAGTCCCTAAAAAGCCTACAAAAATCCTATATCGATTAACTCTATTAAAATTAGGTTCTGTGGTGCAGATTATGTGCGATTTCATTGGTTTATGGCATAACAGATCACTTCACAGAACTGAGGTTAATAACACATTGACAATTTTCCAACACATTGACAATTTTCCAACACATTGTCAAACTCAACTATTGTTGGAAAACTGAATACAGCCGATATCCATAATTCATTTTACTCATTGCAATATAGGAGACATCATCTTCCAAGTTTTTATCAGTTAATGACATTCGTGATTGATTATTCTTTTGAATCTTGTTGTATTTTTTACTTTCTAAAACTACGATTCTCAAACATTTACTATGCCAAGAATGCACTCCATATTTGGAAAAAAGTTTATTACATCATGTTGGGAATGCCGCGTCGTCGTAGAAATGAAATATAATGGACATTTCTAGAGACGTACATCCGTTAGGATATTCGTCGGCTTTTCAACGAGACTGAGAAAGGGTTAACCAATGTAAATCCAATCGCTAAACTCGTGCTCACCTCTGTTCTCGGGGACTTGAACTGACATGGTTCACTGCTAACCCAGTTCACTTGGGTTGGAAGTTCATCTCCAAAGCATGGCGCCAGGAGAAAGTAGAACCTGTAAATGTGCAGTTTATCATCAATGACTGAACATGTAACAGAATCAAGCATATTAGAGCAACATCAAATGTTTCGATAATCAAAGTTGCAGCCAATAGACAATTTAATCAGTTAGATAGCTATGCAACATTTCAAGATTTTTGCAGACAATTATTTTTAGAACGTCAGATTTGAAGATTTAATTACTCGCAATGAAAATAAGATAATGAAAATTAAACCTACATTACCTTTGAAAACCATGTCTTGTTAACCACAACTAGATAAATGTGAAGGGCTACAGTCCATCTTGGCATCGAGTTAAATCCACACTATGTTGTTTTATTTCAATCTATCTGTTGATAAATCCACCAATCCAACCATGCCGACTATACATGCTGAAGAAATTCTGTGATTTATGGAGGTAAAATAGTTGACAACCATTGCTAACAAGATTTAATAACAAGCTTGACCATATTAGCCAAACATGTGTAATTTGTAACATGCTTAATCATATTAGCCAGGGTTAGCCACACATTAAATTTTTAACATGCTTGACCTTATTAGCCACACATGTAAAAAAAAAAAAAATCTCAAGATTCGAGTCGAGAAACCCACTTATCAAAGGTCAGTTATCAGATATCGATTTTTGAAATCTATTATTTTGCACCATTAGTGGTAAAGTCAAAAGTCAAGGAGCGGACGGTCTCTGACCAAATGGCGGAAGATGGATAACTCTTAAGATCAAGAGGCTTTGTCGACAAGGCCCAAATTTAGCCCATCTGCCGGGGTTATCAAAGATTTTTTTGTTAAGCATCTGTTTTCAAGTCTTTGGTACGGTTTGTCCTGGAATTGTGCATCATTGGAAAACAAAGCGGTTTACTCCTCGATCGATTGGCAACGGAAATTTATTAATCTGTTTAGGCATATGTGAATTATGGCCATTAGAAGTGAAGAGGCATCTGAAAGAGTAAACTCGTTTTTTTACGCATTTATAGCGAAGTGGTTTTTTTAAGCGACAGGCGGTTTAAATTTATATATATTTTTTTAATTTATGTTTTACTAGTTTTAACAACACGCCTCCGATCTGAAAGCTACTTAACAGTGAACCCTTTACCCAACAGAAGGGCCCTGTGCCAATGCATTCTCTTATATATGCGAGTCGACCATAGGTCGCCTCGCATATATAAGAGAATGCATTGGCTTAACACATTAAAAATTATAAAATTGCTAAAGAATGTAAGAAAAAATGGTAAAAAGTGTTAAAAAAAAGATTTTTTTTAGGCCAATGCATTCTCTTATATATGCGAGGCGACCTATGGTCGACTCGCATATATAAGAGAATGCATTGGCACAGGGCATAACTAACTATCACAATGTGATCAAGGAGCCGGTTCCAATGATATCCATATTTGTATGGTTCTATTGAGACAGACCGAAGATATTTTAGGCTGTTGAAGCCTTATTTGGCCAGTTTTGGCCGTTTTGTTGGGTAAAGGGTTAAGAGAATAGGATTAGTCTGAAATCATATTTCGATTGAAGCCAATAAAGGATATTGGTGGTTGCAGTATGGACAGCTGGTCATCACCAGACTTGTTCGCTGCTACACATTGGGCTCATCTATAAACATGCAGGTTTGGCAAAGAAAATCTATTCCTAAGTACTTCTCCATAGAAACCATATTAACGCATGTGTGGCTAAACCTGGTAATAACTAATAAATACAATATTTGTATCTGGCGCTTTCCTCTTATTTATAAGGTGTTTGCAGTTGTAATATATGTGAAACATCCTAGGTGAGACAAATAATCTTCCAATTGATTTTCAAGATATATTATCGAAATGATCAACGTGTCTCACGAAACCCAGGCCGTTTCTACAAAAGTTTTAAAGAATCCAGTATCCAAAGGCGTTTAATTGGAGTCTGGAAGTTCAAGTAGACATTTTTTTTGTCATTCATCTAGTATGAACATGCATCGAACATTTCTTTATCAAGATGCCCTAGGGTTTGTAATCAACAAGCAGAAATTTAGTTTAAAAACAAGAGCATTGCTAGGGCATGGCAAAATACGCCCTTTAGCCATTTCGAATTGTACTATCGCAAAAATAAGATAACACTTTGAGCTTACATTTGAAGAAAATCTGATACACCCCTAATTTCAATGACAAATTGTGGTCAAATTCCAAGTAAAAAAATGGCCATAACTCATGTAAAAATAATTACACAGAACCTATATTCAAACTTGGCCTGTAGTTTTAACTGGGAAATACACATACCAGCTTTGGTTCAGCTCAAATAATAAAAACTGGAGTTATCGGTCGGAAACCAAAATCTTATGAAATTGGTCAAATTCTAAGTTGAATAAAAGGTCAGTAGACCTAATGTCCGCCTCCAAGTGTCGGCTTGATACGACCGTTGTTTGCGCATAAAAACCTGTCTTTAGTGCTAGTAAACCTACATACCAAATTTAATTTCATTCAGGACACATTTACTAAAGTTATCATCCGGAAACCTCAAATTGGCAAAAATTCTAAGTAAAAAAGGGACATAACTCTGGTGAAAATTGGCGGGCGGAACCCGAATTCGAACTTGACCTGTGTATTGCTGGGAGAAAGACACATACCAATTTTGGTTGAGATCAAATAATCCAAACTGAGTTCGAACTTGACCTGTCTTTTCTGCTAGTAAACCCACATACCAAATTTAATTTCACTCAACTAAAGTTATCATCCGGAAACCTCGGACGGACGCACAGGCCGATTATAATAGTCCTCCGAACCCATTGGGTCGGCGGACAAAAAGGACCGTAACTCATGTAAAAATAACTGGACAGAACCCATATTCGAACTTGACCTGTATCCTTAGCTGGGAAATACACATACCAACTTTGGTTCAGATCAAATAATCCAAGCTGGAGTTATCGGTCGGAATCCATAAATGTTAACAGACGGTCAAATTCTAAGTCGAAAAAGGGCCGTAACTCATGTTAAAATAATTGGACGGAACCCATATTCGAACTTGGCCTGTATCATTAGCTGGGAAATACACATACCAACTTTGGTTCAGATCAAATAATCCAAACTGGAGTTATCGATCGGAAACCAAAAAAATGTTAACGGACAGACGGGCGGACAGACTGATAACATAATACGACCTTTTTTCAACAAGGGTGTATAAAAGGGCATATAAAAATGGATGTCCAGAAACGAATAAAACCGCCATTACAATCTTTTGGAAAGGTCAAGAATTTTAAGACTTTCCTTAGAAACCGATCTAACCCCATTTCCGACCCGTCCCTTTTAAAGGGTTTTGGGCGCCCACCCGAATTTGGAACTTTTATCTGTATTTTGTGCCTGGTAAACAACATTTCATTCCTTTCAATTGAGACTATCAACATTATTCAGAAACCAAACGCCGACAGGCAGACGTAAATGACCAATAACAATACATGTCAATGGGCATATAAAACTGATTTGAATCATTTGATTAAAATTTGTCTATTTCAAGTTAAGGAAAATTATATACTGAAATAATTTCAGGTTTTATATTTTAACCAGCTTGATTGAACAAATCCGAATCACCCAAGGTGCCTTTCAACTACCCTTAAAATATCGGGGAAACGATAAATGAAACAAGAGGACGTTTGTTGGAAGTTATCGCGCCAACAAGCCAAAAATTCACGAAAAATGACTAAGGGCCATAACTCTATCAAATTTTATTGGGCCAGGCTGGTTTTCGAACTCGTCAAGGATATTATTGGAAGACCCTTATATACCAAATTTTAGTTGAATCGGATGACGTTTGTTGAAGTTATCGCGCTAACGAGCTCAAAATTCGTACAAAATGACTACTTAAGGACCATAACTCTATCAAATTTTATCGGACCGGGCCGGTTTTCTAACTCGTCAGAGGTATTCTTGGGAAACACCTATATATCAAAATTTCAATCAAATAGGATGTTTGTTAAATTATCGCGACAACGAGCTGAAAATTTGTGAAAAAAATGACTACTTAAGGACCATAACTCTATCAAATTTTATCGGACCAGGCCGGTTTTCGAACTCTACCGAGATATTCTTGGGAGACACCTATATACCAAATTTCAATATCAAATCGGATAACGTGTTGAAGTTATCGCCAAAACGAGCTGAAAATTCGTGAAAAATGGCAAAGGGCCACAACTCTGTAATAAATGTGCGGGACGAACCTGATTTTTTGTCTGCAGCTTACGTGCATGGATATGTATTCACACCAAATTTTTTTTTTAATCCGTCAATAACGGTTGAGTTATAAGCAACACACGCCGCCCGCCATCAAACTATAAGTCGAGTTTTGGAAAAAAACTCTACTAAAAATATCGGGGTCAGGTTATCAGACAAGGTTGACATGAATTTGAGATATTTTTGTGCCATCTTATGGTTATGTAGTGTGTAAATCAATCCTGTTATTCCATCCATACAGGTATATTTCTGTTAGAAAATTATGAATTTAAATGCGAATGCATAATCGTGCCATGAATATTAACTTGATAAAATAAACGGTTGACAATTTCATAGTCATTCTGAGTTCAGGATTAGTAGTAGTATCCAAGGGTATTTTCCAAGGGTGAACACATTAGAAATTCAGGGTATTCCAGGAGTAGGGACAGCTGATACATAAGACTTATCGAGTTAGCAAGTGCATACATGTTAAGTATTACAGACTGATGAGTAAAGTACTTCACACAGCTGGTGCATGATATAGTACAAAGTATTTGGCAAGATAAAAGTGTTGTAACTAAATACATCGAGACAATATTTTTATAATGGGGAATCAAGGCATATTACCCAATATTATTGGCACTATTTAATGGGTTCTATGCCAGTTTACATCAAGCCCAACTAAATCAATTTACGTGTGTAAGCAATTGCGACTAATTAAAATTATATACATCGAAACAAACTGTTTACCGAATCACATGATCCAAACAGTAATGAAACTGAAACATAGATTAAATTTAGGAAGATTGAAATGGCGTACCGTTTTTCCAGGAATTACTTTAAATACTCTTGATGTTCTATCGCACTTATTTTCAGATTGCTTCGTGTACTCGTTCCAAATCCCAAGATCATAATGGAATGCCAACTAATCATGGGTTTAAAAACGTGGCTAATATTCAAGGAGTTAAGATGAAATCCAAGGAATTCAAGGGAAGCCACAGGAACCATGTATTCTCTGGCGCTAGAAAACAAGTTTTTGGACATGTATTTTCAATCTGCATACAAATGGCCAAAACCATGGTTAAATGGACCAGACCCTACATTTTAGACATAGCGGAACCCATATATTACCAAATACGAATGTTTTTAACCCTTCATGACTGGAGCTTCCCGTTATTGTGAGAAAACCCTGTACCAATGCATGCTCTTATGGAAGCCTCGCACATACAAGATAATGCATTGGTCCAACAATATGTACCTTGACCTTTTAAGCCATGCATTCTCTTACATAAGAGAGGGTCCCTGTGCGATACTAATAAGAAAATGCATTGGCACATCTTTTATGCTAGACCTGAGCGACTGCAGTCAAATAAGGGTCAAATAAGGGTCAAATCACCAACTCACCACCCCCCCCCCCCAATCTTTTAATTAGCCAAGCCAGATTGTTTTCAATTGCCAATTCCATCATGTTTTTTTTACATAAAAGCCTTGAAATTGTGTCTGACATTTGCACGATCCCCAGAGCAACCCTCTAAATTAGGAAAAATGTACCACAGCAAATTAATGATTTAGCATGTTAGATTCCAACGACTGCCAGAGGGTGAATTTATAAACCCTACCCCAGAGGGGCCATCACTAAATTCACCCTGGAACTTATTCTGGTCAGGCCTAAACTTTTTGGAGGCATCTACGGTCTTAAATTAACATTGTTTTCAGTTACTTTGCAGAATATAAATATGACTATTAAATGGGTGAACATTGCCCACTTTTAACTAGGGAACTTCAATCTGATCCTAGGTCTCCCCCATACAAGTCGAGGCTTAAGCAGAATGAGGTCCCCACTGCACAATAGTGTCACTAAATTACCCCGTGCAGACCTCGTTCGGCAAATGACAAGACACCAATTTAAAGACTGTCCATGTTTGAGGAACGTGATTAAATAGTTCAAGATGGCTACTCTTATTTCACCCATACAATGCATTATTTGCAGAAGAGTTTAAATAATTTCCCCCGGTGGGAAGAATGGAATGGTCGCCCAGTCAAAACCCAAGTTGACCAACCAGCAAAACAAATCCGAATCCCAATCACCCAAAGTGCCTTTTAAATTAAATATCTGATTTTGATCATGTATAACGGTATTTTGATATTAAAACTCAAGAGAAAGCAGTGCAGTTTTTAAATATTTTCCTGTTAAAAATAACGCAATATACCTGTTCCAAACAATCGCGTGTTATTCCATTTCCAATTCCAGAATTTCAATGAATAGTAGAAATGAAGTTCAGCTATTTATCATTTCAACCTATTTTGCTAACAGGAAAAATTCTAATGCCAATACTGTTAGGTGTGTTTTAAAGTTCAAATCACCATGCGGCTTTAATATGAGCCCCATGTTATCTGGCAATTGTGGAGATGTGTAAAGAAATGGTGAAGAACATAAGAGCATTTACTTATAACTTCACATGTCCTGGGAGAGGTTATCAAGTCCACTTTTTCATATCACTGGAAATCTGATACAGATCCAAGTTCATCAACACCAACTACAGTACTCTCGGGGATCCAAATTATCGTACAGCCTCCAGTTTATTTTTGGAAAAATAATCATAACCCTACTTTTATTAATTTCTGGAAGTCAGTAATCCAGAAACTGCTGATAAATTGTTCGGGCACACACACACCAAGAGATCGTTTCATGGAAATTTATAAATGTCCGACTGGCATGTTGCTGATAAATTGTTTGGGCACACACACACCAAGAGATCGTTTCATGGAAATTTATAAATGTCTGACTGGCATGTTGCTGATAAATTGTTTGGGCACACACACACCAAGAGGTCGTTTCATGGAAATTTATACATGTCCGACTGGCATGTGTGAAATTTTCGGACAGGAAGGCACAAAACATGTAACCCTAGTTTTGAACATTGAAAACTGACCATTTGTGCGTGGGAAGGTGACGAGTGTTTAATGTTTATAGAGTTGAATATTGTACATACATGCAAATCATGTTCTAACACATGTTGCTATTATGGGAGAGCTACTGCAAGCTGTTGAGTTCAGTTATTTTCAAGAGTCAAATACCGGTATTAGGACTTAATTTCATTAGTATATCCGATCGGCCATAATTGGTATTGAAAATATCAGTTTTGATAATATCCTTCAGTTTTCCCGCCCAACTTTTATTTGGATCCAGAGAATTAGAAATTATCCCAGATCGAGAATTATCCCACTCTTTAATTGGGAAAGGGGGTAGGGGGCCCCTTGCCGAGTAATGACAACATTGGTATTCTTAAAATTTGGAAATTTCAGACTGGAATTGGGGGAAAAATGGCATACATTCAGCCCCTAGTGCTGCCAAGAATAACCCCTGCAGGTAATGGGAATAGACTTCAACTATAGACTAAATAGTCATTAATTAAGTCCGCAATAATAGAATCGAGAGATACCAGTTACTTGCACTTTTAATCCACATTCATTCACATAAATGATAATACGATACGCATGATCAAAATGACTTCATGGTATTATATACAAATGAGAAGTTTCAACAACATGATTTGTTTTCTACTCTACCAATGTAACCATCTGCCAACAATTTCAATTTTTTAATTAATAACATTAAATTTGTTTGAGAATAAGTCATCTGGGTTCTAATTTCAGCTTGTATTGGAACAATTTCAATGCATTGGAACAATTTCAATATTTTTTAGAAATTAGAATACAAGTAGAACATTTTGAAGACCGTTCTCGTTCTTAGAACCAAATTCAAATTTCTTTCAAGCTTTCAAGTTTACCGTTCACATTAGCAGAGTAAATCATTAACGAAAGATCAAATGATGACTTCTTAAAACAATGATTTTAATGTTTGTAGAAATAAAATTTTATAAATTTTGAGAGCCAACTAAAAAATCTTTCAACTTGTTGAAATCTGGTGCAGTTAACTCCCGAACACTGTTTGATAATGATTAACGTCGTTCATCTGCACAGGGCTTCAACTTCGTTAGATTTTCAGTTTTCATTTACTCGTTTCATTCACATTCAAACATTTCAACATAAATGTAAGACATTAAGAAAGTTTCAATGGAAATCTACCATGAATAACAACCAACATCTGACAGTAGAATTGCTTCAAAAGGGCTACAATCCACAAATACATCCCATTTCATTTCACACTTGTAGAATAAGGAAGGGATCTTCAAATGTCCCATCTGATAGGTAGAACATCTATTGGTGAAACCACAACTACTTCCAACTTATAGCTCCGGCTGATCATTCACGATGGCTCCAACATAGCTCGATGTCACTAGCTATAAAAGTTATCCCGCTGATGTTCATAACTTCATATCCAAGATAATTGTTGTTTCTCGAAATATGAACGAGGTTGACTTCTACTGGTTAGTTCATATCCAAGATAATTGTAGCTTCTCTAAATACTGGTTAAACCATTAGATGTAATCTCCAACTATCTACCACTCCATCCAGCAGTTAACACCATGTTTCCAACATTATGGTTCCATCTACAGTGTTGATGGTATAAAGTACAGGGAGTGTACATGTGCTCTACTGTTGACTAGCTCTTCTGTTACAAATCTAAACCTGTCTGATTGAACAACAGAAAGAAAACTCATGAGTAATTTACCAACACAACTAAATCCCCTCCCCCCCCAATACAAAAACATAAACAAAATGCCAAGGATATAGTAGCCAAAATTATCTCATTTAGAGAAGACCGGTTTGATAACTGCCAAATTCCTAAAATATTACATTTAGTAACGGGAAGTTTTGAGTAAGATTGGTTAGAGGATGAAACAGTTTTGCAGTATACAGATTCTGATTTAGACAATAACCAAAAGTTTAGTTGACTTAATTTCTAATATTACCAAACATTTAACTCTTCAATAGTATTATCGACAATTATGCGGACCATGCTTGGTGGAGGCAACAATCCGATACAATTTTCAGGGTTTTACAGGCATCAATAAACTGGATTGTCTTTACTATTGTTAAATCTTTTTTATAATATCCTGCGTTTTACAGGCTGGAATGGGTTAACCAATTTACATATGTTGTGGACTTTTAACTGCATCATAAATAGAATGGGTTATGTTCAGTTAAATATCATTTAAGAGATTTAGTTGGAGAGATTTGGGCATCAGGAGGAGCAGGTTAATAGAGGCATGGAATACATACTCACTCAGACACTGATCAATATCCGCCATATCCACCTCCGCCGTATCCGCCGCCGCCGCCACCACCGCCATAACCACCTGTAAAATGTCAGCATTGTATTGAAAATGTTGCAAAACTTTCATTGGGCACAAATGTTAACTATCTACTAAGAACACGCTACTGAGTTTGAATATGAAGCCATCCCCCCATGCCCGAGAATTGGCTAACAATCAGAAGAAATCCAAATGTGACAACAATCTAGTACAAGACTAAATAGAAGCGAGAAGTCGGGTATGGAAAAAAAAACATTAACATAAATGCAGTATAAGAATTTTCGAGCTCCAATGTAAACAATCAGACCAATTAAAAAATCTTTTTACAATAGTTCATGCGATTTCTTCAAACTATTTTTTTATAACTAGGAACTTCAAGTGAGATTTACCAACTGCATTAAGCCATATTAATTTAATAGCCTGGTTTATGAACACCTACAACTTATAATCCCCCCCCCCCCCCCCCCATGCTTAAAAGTAATTAGTAATTTTTGTTGCCTTTTCCATTATTTAAACTGTATTTAATATGGTTGAGAAATAACTCCTCAGTTCCATTTTAATTCTTTGAATAAAACACTCCTTCAAAATATTTTGTGAAATTTTGTCAGTTTGTAACTTTCACGGTCAATAGACACCCATTTGTTGGGTGCTGTATTTTTATTAATTGTTTCCCCTCCAGCATTTTGTTTTTTTTCTCCACTCAAAATGTTCGTAAACCAGGCTATAATATCGGTGTGGCCTTTAATTTAAATGCTTAAAAAAATTGAACTTACCGCCGCCACCACCATAAGGAGTTGATCTGTTTGTATAGCCTTGATTTCTCATTGGGCCCCCACCATATCCACCTGCACCACTACCATAGCTTCCTCCACCTGTAAAACACAGGTTTATGTTTGCGTCAATTTCATTCATAGACTGTATTAGATCATGCCATGTATCTCTACTCTGGTTACATCTGTTGAGATCATATTTCACCAGTTCAAAACATCGTAACTGAGAACTTTATAACATTAAATAATAGTGCAGGTGATATTCTTTTTCAATAAATGTTCCTTCATGAAGTATTTCACAGTAGGCTCAGTTCGTGATTACATGATTAGACGCAGAGCAAAATCAGCTCGCAAAAGTACCATAAATCATGCAGTCTAGAACTAGAACTACTGTGAAATACATTAAGGAACATGTATGAACTAAGAAATGTAATTATCTGCATTATTGTTTTTAATGTTATATAAAGATTCCCATCAGAACATTAAAATGTTCACAGGTTTTGAACTGGTGGAATATGATTCCTACAGGTGTAGCCCCAGTAGAAATTCATGACATGATCCAAGACTGTCCAGTCATGAAATTATCAAAATTCAAGAGCACAAAATTTGAGGCTTTTAATCAATTTTCTTAAAACATTTTCAGTTTACCATCGATAAAATAATCACCCAGGGACAGGTTGATAGGAACTTGTGTGGGAAACTGTCCCAGGTGAGTTAGGCCCAAAACATTTTAGAAAATCTACGTTCTTATGCTGCCCCAAATTGTGTGCCCTGTATTGCATCCCAGTCAAATTAATCTGACTAACTAAAACGCTATTTATCCTGAGGGCTTACAATACTTCCAACAAAAGATACGAACTAGAGGAAGAATTTGTTCAGTGCTATTCTATATATTGAGCAGACACATCTGCTAAACAAAGCAGAGTTTAGATTGCTGGAAATTTGATATAATTAGGACAGGGTTTCCGCTAGGGGTTGGTGGAATGGGACATTTATAGCTTGAGGAATATTTAGTCCAATGTAAACCAACTGAATATCTAGTATTTGGTAAATTAGCCCCGATTTAAGACCAAATTCAGAGCAACATTATGTACTTAATGTTTTCATTACACTGCTGTTACAAATTTTGTAACTCATCTTGTTAAATCTGGGGGATAAATGCCGAGAATTATCCGTACCACCACAATATAAGTGCAAATTGTGCCAAAACGAAACTAATGCACGACTTGCCAATGTCGCCTATGAAGGCAACAATTGTTAATGTGTGTATATCCTTTAAAAGAAATGGGGAAAAAAGAAATCAGACTCAAAAGGTTTAAAAAAAAAAAAATTATAATCGCAGTCATTCCCTGTTGGGTTTTATTTAGCGAGAGATACAGTTATGTACCAGAAAACATTGATTTTAATGAGAGGACATATGGGCAAAGGGAAAGGGGACCCACTGCCCCTCTAGCGGAAACCCTGATTTGAGGTCATTAATTTGACGTACCATATCCACCATCATAGCCTCCTGCATAACCACCCTGGCCATAACCACCATATCCACCCTGGCTGCCATAACCACCATCGCCGTAGCCACCTACAAAAAGTCGCAGTGGTCAAAATTAAATAAATATTAGTTAAAAAAAAAGTTCCTTAAAGGTTCATTTATTGTTCTTTAGAAGATATTGATCTTCCTGATAAAAGATATTCTGCCAGTCATTGCTGCAATGTGGCAATTGATCAACCAATATTACGGCCCCATTGTTCCGTTTAATCTCAGAGTATCAAGCAACAGAATAGTAGCATTTGCATTCGAAAAGTTTGCCTCAACCTCAAATTTCATGCCCTGAAAATATATTTACCTCCTCCTCCGTATCCTCCACCACCACCACCGCCTCCTTGGTATCCTCCTGAAATGAAAAAATAAATTCTCAGTATGAACATATCAATTCACGCGTACAAAACTAGAGGTGGTCTGTCCTAATGGACTGAGGATATCTCCCACGTCGACCAGTGGTGCAAAGGTTTTACGCACAAGATAAGCTCAGACGGATGAACGACTCAATCAAAAAAAGTTTGACAACCCTCATAATCGCATGTGCACAGGTTCCCATGTACTAAACCATGTTTAAACAAATTTACTGAAAAATGTAGGAATACAAACTGACAAAATTGTGCATCTTGAGAAAAAGGAGGATAACTCCACCAAAACGAGTCTGACATGCCTCATAATCACACATGGTGCTACATAGTTGGGCAAAGTTAAAAAAATATTCACCTAAAAATGGAAGAATTAAAGCTCTGAATAAAGTATGCATCTTGAGAAAAATTTTAATACCATGCCTGGTTATATAGCCCCACTAAAACTAATTAATGAATTTATCCTTTAGTTTAACACTATTCTAGGGTTGAATGCTAGATTTCCACTTGCAGCTACTCAAAGAAATTAACTCAACATGAAGTATGTATTCTTTCTGAAGAATCTTGAACCAATAAGCTACGTTTACTTTATGATTAAATGGGAGAATCCACATCTAAGTAGTGAAATGGTTTTTAATCTCACCTCTACCACCTCGACCACCACCCATGCCGCCGCCGCCGCCACGTCCACCGCCGGCGCCACCACCACCTTCTTTCGGTAGAGCTTTGCTAACTTCAACCTGTCTGCCACCAATTTCATGGACTTTCATTACTAAAATTAGACGAACATTTCATCAATATCAAGTCAAAATAATAGGAATTAACAAACATGTTTGCCTGCACTGCAGTCGGCCTGAAAATCCCAATTTTTAAATAAAATTTTCTACCTTTAACAAATTATGACTCAATTTTTCAAGAGTACAACGGACCACTATCTCCCCCCACGACCAGAGAAAACCTAGATAACAAAAAAACTGGCTTTCCATACAAAATTAAGACAGGAACTAGATGTCACCCAAGGTATTCTAGTAAACTGAAACTAAATACTCACAAACACACTTGTCTACGGGATCATAGTCGTCAAAAGTGATGAAACCAAATCCTTTGCATCGGCTGGTCTCTTTATCCTTAATCAGATCAACTTTGGTGATGATGCCGAATTTGCCGAAGTAGGAATTTACCTCATCCTCATCCTGTTCTGGATTGAAGCCACCACAGAACAGCTTCTTTACAAGCTGCTGAGATTCATTGCCCTAGAATAACATCAATTAGGAACATGAATTGAAACCAGTTTTCATCTTGGATGTAGTTAAAAGTAATTAAAGCCAGAGATATCTATAGTTGGTGGGTCCTATGCATCTTTAATCACCAGTGAAATGTGGTTAGATAATTTGTTACTGATAAGCAGAAACAGAGCCCTGGCCTTTATATCATCAAGCCCGTGTTCATCGTCACTGAGTCAAAGGAATATGTGGAAAGGAACATCCAATTTAGAAACCGACAATTGTCAATAGTTTTCACTTATACACATGTGCTATTGTACATCTGCATATAGACTGCAAGACAACTGAGACAGGGCACAATTAGGAAGAGAATTAAGATATGAATATATACAAATTTAGGTCCATTTTATTTTCAAAACCAGCCAAATTTGTGCACGCCCCTCACCCAAACCCAAACAAATTAAATTTTATTCCAGATCTCAAATGTGAAATCTGGCTCCCAAATTTGCCATATACTAGTACAGGGTTCCCACACATTTTTCAAAATCAAATTCCAAGGACTATTTAAGCACTTTTCAAGGACCACATACTTGATTTTCAAGGACTTCCAACTTGTTCATATACACTTACCAAAAGTTCACAACAAGCAACAAGCCTCCTCTCATATTGAAATACCTCTCAGATGCACACACTTTTATAACAAATGTTAATGTCTAATGTTGTTGAAGCATGTCTTTGAAGAACATTATTTTTTAACTAATGTTTATATATGCAGAAAATGTTTTTCTATTGTTATTGAAGTTCAAACAAAATTTAATATTTGTATATGCTAAATTTACAAAAAATCTTTTTTTTTCTCGAAAAAGGGTCATACTAGTAACTCCTTTAAAATTAATCTGATCAAACCCATATTCGAACTCGATTTGTATTTTGGGCTGTGAAACTCACATACTAAATTTGGTTCCAATCAGAGTTAAGGCAGAATGCGTGAATTCTAAGTTGAAATAGGGCCATAACTCTGTAACAAAAACTCGGATCAAACCCAAATTCGATCTGTATTTTGGGCTGAGAAATCCTTATAAAAAATTTGGTTCCGATCGGATAAAAAATGTTTGAGTTGTCGCATTACTCGTAAAGTGTCTACGAACAGACAGACAGACGGATGAACGACGAGTGGTCAATCCGGATAACGACACTGTTTACCATACTATGGTATGGGTAAACATAAAAACTCTTCCAGTGTCCCAGGAAATAAAATGACTTGTTTCAATATGTGATGGGGTGATTGATGAGTCATCAGCCTTAAATTTACTGTGTTAATTGATCTGAGAGAAGTTTAGTTTTGTCGCAAGCGGTCACTTTGATGGGGCAATTATTAAACTGATTACACTGTGTATATTAACTAGTATATTTACTTAAAGATTCAGTATGAAAGTCAGATACTTGTGTTTACAGCACAAAAATGTTGTCTACATTCGCAGACCACTATAAAATTGCAGTGACCATACTCTGAACACTTGTGGTGTTTCAATGACGAAAAAGCCCATTGAACCTGATTTTGTATGATTAATATCTGATCAGCCATTATCGTCAGATTCAGATTATCGGAACACCATTACTAGAAATTTTAGGTAATTTTCTTCAAGCTTTTTAAGTATCCACTTACTTCTCTTGGCATGGATCGCTTGCACTCAACTTCACGTCCCTCAATCTCATGAGGTCTGTTCTTCTGAGCCTCATCAAGTTCAGCGGAAGTTTTGTATGTGACAAACCCAAATCCTCTTGACCTGAAATTAATGCAAACATGTCACAATCCAGAGGAATAATATCTACAATTTAAGCTTTCCAAGACATTCAAGAAGCACGACGACTAGGGTTGCCACGACTGAGTTTTCATAATCGACCACCTAAACTCAAATTTGCGCAGCCGGTCAACGCCCTCGTCGTTATTCCCCGAGAATTTTTTATTATATTTGTCCAGTGTGGAATTGTCATACATATTGAAAACTATAATTAGTTTTACAGAGAATCCCATTGTGTATCGATTACGTCACCTGACATACATAGAGCACTTAGTTTATTTTGTGGGCTTCGGTGTGCGCACGCACCTCTTGTTAATTACAAATTAATAGTTAATATATGTTACCCATGTTAGAGAATGCAATGTATGTAGCACTATATAACAGGCCTTTAGATTAGGCTAATTTGGGGGGACCGATGGGGTGGGTTTGCGAGTGGGGTACAGGGCGTTTCCACCGGGGATTTTTTTTTAAGTACGCCACCTAAAATGGGGGCTGTCTGGTTGGTTCTGAAGCATGTGAAAGAAATGAACCAATGGCCCCCATATAATTTCCTGGCAACTTGGGCTATCAGCATTCAGCAAGTTATGTTATCCCTATAAGTTTGGCAATAATGATAGTTAATTACCGATCCATTGGAACATCAATTCACAGGAACATCAATTCACAGTTAAATATAATTTATAAACAATGACAAGGCCGTAACACGACATCAAAGGAAGCCGCTGGCCCACCACGACTGAGAACATGCCGTACACCGAATTCTTTGAAGATGACCACCAATCGTCGGCTGCAACATTAAAGCTGCACTGAACAATCTGTCGGGTGGTAAATTGTGCTACATATACTGTTAACTTTTACTTCCAGGCATTGCATTTGTGCATAGTACTGCTTACATACACAACTACACCCCCCCCCCCCCCCCCCCCCCCCCCCCCCCTTGGACGATTAGTCAACGAAAGTAAATAACCGTCTACTACCGCACCTGTCGAAGGTTAGTCGATTAATGACTCAACATTTGGAGTTTAAAGCCAATAAAGTACTCCTTTTTTTTAAACTGCAACATGCAAATCATACTATAGTAACCAAACTGTAGAAATTAATTTCTGGCCTTCTGCAGATTTAAAAAAAATGCGGATATCCCATTTGTGATAAAGATACATCCACATGTACGACACTTCCAAGAGCCAAAAGGCAGGAATACTATAATGGCAGTAGCTAATTTCCAGGGCTGAATAAACCCATACTACAAATAGTACTCACTTTCCAGTCTGTCTATCTTTCATGACAACACAGTCAACAATTTCACCCCATTTTTCATAGAAAGCCTTCAACTTCTCATCGGTGGTGTCATAACTCAAACCTCCAATGAAGAGCTTCCTGAACTGTTCTGCTTCGGGGTCTTCTGGTGCTTGGGGCCTTCTGCGACCACCTCGTCCACCACCTCGTCCACCACCACCACCACCACCACCTCTGAACTACAATGAAAACAAGAGAATCGTTAAGGCATGGCAAAATTTCATTCCATTTACATGTAGTTGAGACTATCTAAAGTTATCATCCAGAAACAAAGTGAACCTACATGCAAATGAACAGACAGGACTTATTTTATTAATTCGGTGCCAATGCGAATCGCGTGAATGTTTGCGCAACAAACATACGAGATTCCAAGTGGATTGGCACTGTATATGCACAAATTCATGTCTTGCAGTGAACAGCTTGAATCGACTAAGCTTCCAAAAATATGGAACAACTACGCAATCACCAACAGCCTCTGGCAGGGCCCCGATTTAATTATTAAATTTTGCATAGCAAACTGCTATGTATAACTGGAGATTGCATAGCACGCTTGAAATGGCCCCTTAAACATAATTTGTTGTTTTGGGGTTAATTTTGTGAGAAAAAAAACAGCTACACAATTATTAAGATTCAACTTTAGCAAGGGAAGCCCAACTGTCTTAATATAGTGTTTATCGAGTTGGGTTCTCGTAAGTTGCTTGTTAATTATGATAACTTAGGTACGGCCTAAAAAAAAAAATACCTTCGTTTCCGGTAACGGAGGGCCAAAAAAATAGGGTTGGGGGGGGGGGGGTGTGTGTGGTAAAAAACACTTTTTTTAAATTCCCATATTAAAGATACAAAATATTAATAGCCCTAAATCATGTGTTTTCTATACATGTATAATATGTACTCTTGGGCTCCAAATAAACATGCATGCACGTTTATTATTTTCTTGGAAAATTTCCCCCCTGCAGTGCTTATTTGGGTCTGCACGTTTATTAATTTTGAGGCTATGAAAATTGAAATCAGCACAATCTCCTAACCCTAACCCTAAAAGATTTCTATATGACTCCGATACCAAAATGATGAGTTTGTACATATTCAAATATATGACGCACATGTGAACATTTAAATACTGAATAAAACACCACATGACACATACCGTACTATGTTGATTCCTATACTTTACCTACACGAACTGTATAAATAATATGTTTAACAGTTGCTGTTTTGCTCAGAGTTTCCCCTGCACTATTATTTGGGTCTGCACTTTTATTAACTTTCAATGGAATTTCCCCCCTGCACTATTATTGGGGCCTGCACTTTTATTTGGAGCCCGAGAGTATACAGTTTATCTGGATATAATATTGTAAATGAACTCTTAAGGCACTGTATTTTATAATCTTTTATTTCAAATTTATTAGTTTTGGGATATTTTGGGCAAGGGTCCGGGCCCATGCAATTGGGAAAAATAAATTGTGAAATTTTCGATTTGACATGACACTATCAGATGAATTTAAAAAATATGAATAAAACAGTATATATACCAGTTGACACTATTAAAGTCAGTGCGTACCTCTATAAATCTGATACATGGTGTGTGTATATATTCTTTATTCTAGTAGGGTAATAGAAAATCTTATATACAAATAAAAGGCCGCTCGGCCAGTGTCCCCCGAACCGGTGGCTTCATTTGGAGCGGAGGCTTTGTAGAAGTATACTATATGGATAAGACACTTGTGCATTGTCTCATTACTGACATGCATACAAATAACCAAATCTTAAAAAAACTCTTACAAGTCAAAATATAACCTCAAATTGGCACAAAATGAAGAAAATTACAAGAAAAACTCTTGAGAAAAATCATTCGAACTTGACCTGTATCATGATATGACTGATCCACATAAAAACGGTATTTGCAATTAAAGTAAAACAAGTCAAATAAAAGGTCGGTAGACCTCATGTCCGCCTCTAAAGCATCGGCTTGATACAACCGTGGTTTGCGCATAAAAATTGGCATGGCGGAACACGAAATCGAATTTGATCTGTCTTTTGTGCTAGTGAACTAAAGTTATCATCTGGAAACCTCAAATTGGCAAAAATTCTAAGTCAAAAAGGGACATTAACTCTGGTGAAAATTGGCGGGCGGAACCCGAATTCGAACTTGACCTGTGTTTTGCTGGGAGAAAGACACATACCAAATTTGGTTTAAATCTGATTAACTCTACTAAAGTTATCATCCGGACACCAACTTTTGGGATTTTTTATATGTCGGGTCGGCGGACAAAAAAGGGGCCACAACTCTCGCAAAAATTATCGGATTAAACCGAAATTCGAACTTGAGCTGTATTTTGATATAAGTAATCCACAAAAAAACGCGTTTTGCATATAAACAATCCAAAATCAAGTTATCCGGAAACCAACAGAAGAAAAACTTTTTCTATGTCAAAAAAGGGGCATAACTCTGCCAAAATGGTCGGGCAGAACCCATATTCAAACTTTACCTTTATTTTGGCCTGATAAACACACCTATGAAATTTGCTTTCGATCTAATAACCGAAACTAAAGTTATCATCCGGAAACCATTTCCGGACGCACAGACACCGGCTATTTTTAGTCCCCCGAATTTTTTTTATTTTTTCGGGGGACAATTAGTCAGGACTAATAAATTATTGCTTCTTGATATAATATTTATATAGAGTTAAGTACTAGTAGCTACATGTATACCATAATGATAATAATACAATGTGTTAAACTTAAAGCATAGTATCCAAACTGGTAAAAAAAAATCCCCAGCTTCCCACATCAATGTTTGCATCTACCGGTAGAAAATTTAACTGCAAATTTATTGAGAATTTCTATGAAACAATCACTTGTCATATGTTCAAAGTCATTTAATTTCTATTAACCAACATCCTACACATATCAATTGGGTGAAGGCCAAGAAAAATTAATGGTTTGGTTCCAGTTTCCCGCCCGACCCTGTTTCAGACGTGCGATCCTGAAAACTTTATGCAACCTTTAAAAAAATGCGATCGTAACACCACGAAATGGTGAAACGCGCGCGAATATCGGTACGGTTTCCGTCAAGTACATTTCTAGTTCCGGTAGTCACAGCGGTTCTTTCTGTATGGTCGATGTAATGCATCTTAACGGATACGTTCGTCATTTTCAAGGTCGTTTCAATCGTAATTAATAGGCATATTAAAAAACGAAATTTTGTCAACAATGACAATTAATGAACATATTTTATACACTTAAATATTAATGTCAGATAAATTTTAATTAACTATTTTACACAAATGATCAACAGTTTAATCTACAACCGATGTCTTAACATCCTTTGATCACGTATCAAAGATATTCCAATAACATGAGTACTACTAAATATATGTTGCAAACAGTCGGCAGTTCATTTGATAATGCATGATGGTTTCTCGTCGGGTCGTTGTATATTCTATAAATTGGCGGCACTGCAGATTTGAACACATTGCGAATTTGCGACGTCGTTGTATATTTATACTTAAAAGGCACTATATGTCTTTGAAATGTGCTGACTGTCACTGTGTTCAATGAACTGAACGCACTCGCCATTGAATATGATTGGACCAGTGGGAAGTTGATTGACATCCTATCTAAAACCAGGGAACCAATATATAAGGAATTTTAATCAGCGAAGAAGTTACTAGTAAAGGCTATCACATATCGTGTGGCCAATGCTGAATGAAACTGACTATTATCAGTTTGTGCCCCCACATGCAATTTGCAGGTGGGACCGTGGGGGGCACACGTTTGTGATTGTTAACCACGCTCTGAAAATTTGAGGAAACTTATAGTTTCTGTAACATTTGATTCCCTTTTTTTAGGAACTGCCGGCGGTCCATCGTTCATTTCATTGTTTGTATATTTGGATATTCATAAACTGAAATTAATCGCTACGTTCGTTCTAATGAACTCACAAATATTATAACCATAACATCGCGGAGAACTGTGCTGGTGTTCAATACATTGTGCTCACAAGTCATTAACAGTGGTTTATGATGCACTTTATTAACGTAAAAATTACATCAGCCGATGTCTCAAACAACCAGCGACAATGAAGTTATTGAGTTGACCAGCACCCAGCCAATAAGTCATATTACGGAATGCTTCCACTGATTAATATTAGGTACAATTAATCGATTAAAGTCTATTATTGATTATCGATTATCAAAATCAATAATCGTGGCACCTCTAGTCTGAATACACACACACATGGTAGCCTACTTATAATTTCCTGTTTTATATACACAACATGTTTTAGCAGGTTTACAGAATGGGTTATTGAATGGATATACATGTAGGGCAATCATGAATCCATGATATATAAATATATTTTTTACAGATTTACCATATTCAATCATGGCTATTCTGGTGTGGTAATTTCCATACCAGCACATGTCCAATTACTTTCCAGAACTATTTCATTGACGAAGATGACACTGTCTTAAAAAAGTTTTGACTAATTAAATAAACCATATTGATATTCGTATAAATTATACTTTATTATCTTTATGTCTTAAACATAGCCACGACATTGTGTGTATATTACACTTTTAAAATACAATATGTTATACACGGAGAGTCATGCATATTTCTGCTCTTTTTTTGGGCAGTTCTCAGAACATTGCCATTGAAAAATATACGCAACAGATTATTAGTGTGAAATGACATTACTTGGTGATAGTCCATTTTTTCACCTAGAAGTGAAAAGTAAAGTCACAAGTCTTATGTCAACTGATTGATTGGCAGATATGTAATAAATATAGTACCACATCAGTGTCCTGATTTTAATTGATTGATTTATAAGGTTTAACGTCACTTTAGCAACGAGGCCATATAATGACGATATTGCACTTGATCTGTTAGCGGAGCGATATCTTCAGTACGGTACGACGAGAGATATGTTAACAGATCTTGCGCGATAATATCGACATTTTTGAAATCCAGACACGCATGCAGTTGTGTATATACATATATATCCAACCACCATTGTAAGGATATCACAGAGCTGTACATGTGGGTGCAGAGGAAGTTTAGGAACTTACTCAGAACTCTTGACACATATTCACATATACTGGTGTAGAAACTGTTTATTGAATAAATTGGCATAAAAAGTATTCATGAGCTCCAGTTTGGACTTCATTTGCAATCTGGAAGACTATATTCGTCATTCGAATATGCCATAAATACTATATATCGAAGCTATATTAGATACCGGTATTGTATAGTGTGGAAGATAGAATTTACAGAGAAAAAAATATTTATACAAAAAAAAGTTTAATCCCTACCTACCTACCCTATTTTTGATGTAACAGGAACCAAACCATTAATTTTTCTTGGCCTAATAAACATATCCCATGCCCATGCATGGCCCACAAATCTAATTGACTTCATTTATTTATGTTAAAGTTACCTATTTTCGAGGCATCCCGTTTTTGGACGTCAGTTGGCCCACTAACACCAGTTTTGCGAGCACGATTTTGCAAGTTATTTGGGCTAACGACTCGTTGAATTAAAGTCGGCAACTTAAACTAATAGAAATTGGAAGAATAAAGTCTAGTTGGGAGAATGAGATTGGTAATTTTCAGACTGAAACTACAGAAACTTACAATGGGGGGGGGGGGGGGGGGGTTACTGGAAAGGTAACTATACTATGTTTATAGTTTAGTGGGCTTACTGATTTTGCTTGGGTTAAGCTCTTCATGTGTTTGTCCACGTATACATATTAATATTAATATATAATTAGTAAATCAGACATCTGAATTTTAATTTTTGATTATATTAATATACAACTTAATCCAAGCTAGTTAGAACCCAACATTCCCAATCATATCAACGACTATCATACCAGGGGACAGGGGCTAGGCAATGTCATAAAACAGTAGCAGGAGCTATAACTAAAAGATACTAGTAGGAATTTTCGTCCCTGGGACCCCTTTCATGAACGCATTGCTACAATTCCAGGGTATCTGCCCATTTCTGGTGAATGAATTCAAGGAGGTTCCAGTAGTCAATTCAATGATTTTCTAGGACTGCCCCGACAATTTTCAAGGAGTTTCCAGGAACCAACTGTTGAACATTTAATACATGTGATACCACGTTTTCCACCATAATTTTAGCATTTTGCAGGGCTGGCGATCTAGAAAATCCAGGAGGGCTATTAATAGCCCTTCTAGATATGCCTAGGAGGGCGATAGCCCTCCTCAACTTTTAAAGTTATGATTTATTTTATCTGAGTTACTACTGCCGTTAGTTTGTCTATTTTTGATGTTGTATAACTACTCCATCTAAATTAAAAAAATTTATGTGGAAACAAAGTGTCCACAGAGTTGTGAATGTCAAAATCCCCCATAGTAATTATGGTATGGTAAATATTTAACTATGTTTTATATGTTATTGAACTTATGATAATTGATATGAACAAGAAACAAAATGTAAGAGTGTTTGTACTCAACAATTTGTCAGTCGGCATCCAACCCATGCAACGGAATTCCATTTCCGATCGCAGACTGCTGCTTGCAGCAGTCAAGTCGCTATCTAGGCTATAGATTTACTGGGTGTTTGCAATTGGGGACATAGAAAATAGTTTCTGAACTTTAATAATTGAATAACAGTGTAAACTAGAATACGTGGATACATTTAGCTAATTATATTAAAATATTGTCAATCGAAGCGATAAAAGAGCTGCAAGCTAATACAATTTTCACTGATAGGAACCGGAAACGGAACGAAAGGTTGAACTCAATTGGGACAATATGTAGATATGTACTAGATCATACATCCAACTGCATTCACGCACAGCTTGGTAAAACACAGCGCCAGATTGCAGCAATATTGCCAATATAAACAAGTAAATAATACGCCCAGCATAAACCAACTTCCCACTGAGCCCCGTGTGTTCAATCAATGATTATATTCGATCATTTGTCCGACCATTCCACGTATGGATAAAGGGACGCAGGTTGTAAACAGCGTGACAGGAAACTCCTATCGTGGGCCTCACTTTGGAGAAGCCGCGTAAGCAACACGTTAGCTACGCCGCATTGAATGGATTGGTTTATTATTTACTGGGTGTGAAAGCTATACACGTGGTTTGTGAATTAATGTTCCAGAACATCGCGGAACATGTTGTTGATGTTTAGAACTTCTCAAAATATGAACTATGCGGGCTGGATTAATTATTAAATAAACACTCTGTGCAGCAGTGCCTACGTATGTCGGCCTATTCATGTTTTAAAATATATTTTTGGCATTGATTGTGTGAGTTTGAACAACCTCTGGATGGAGTAGACAAAGCCGTATATAAAAGATGTAAGATTGGAATTCAAAATTTTTGGAAATCTCAATAAAAAGTTTAGGGTCGCATGGTTTTATTAGGCACGGTCGGGTGACCCCAAACACAGGTATTTTTTTGTTAGGCCTAAAGAGTAACAAGCCAAATAAATTTCAAATGAGAGCACAACAAAAAACATGAAGACGCATGGCTTCAACAAGCAGTATTGTTTAAAATTTGGCCCAAGATCAAAAGTAAATCAAAAGATCTTGCATTGGTCATTCTAGGGCTAAACAAAGAATATGGAGGGAAAATGACCATTAGTTCACCCTTGCTCTATTATTTAATTTTGAGGAAATTCCCCCACACCTCCGTTCAATTATTCCACCTGCTACATCTATTTGTATCCCAAGAGTAGGGCTAAACAAAGAATATGGAGGGAAAATGACCATTAGTCCACCCTTGCTCTATTTAATTTTGAGGAAATTCCCCCACACCTCCGTTCAATTATTCCACCTGCTACATCTATTTGGATCCCAAGAGTAGGGCTAAACAAAGAATATGGAGGGAAAATTACCATTAGTTCACCCTTGCTCTATTATTTAATTTTGAGGAAATTCCCCCACACCTCCGTTCAATTATTCCACCTGCTACATCTATTTGGATCACAAGAGTAGAGGGCCAGTACGGCAGTAGTGTAGACTCTACATTAAAAAAGTAAATTCATAGCACATCGTGACATTGTGCGACCTTAATGATCAATTCCGAGTATTCAGACAAAGGATCATGAAATCCATGAAATCCTTTGTCAAAATTTGGAGAATGAAAATAAACCAAGCAAGATGTGGGTACAAAGAAACATGCTGCGCCCAACAAATGATTCACATGCGAACTTGGAAGTTGGGGCAGTGATGCGACATTGCGATCGGACGTCCTTGCAATTTCGCAGAATGCATCAATCATAGCGAATAGAAGTCGAAATACAAAAACAATGCCATCGTTTATCCGAATGCAATCCATTAATTGGATCATAATGTTTAGGTAAAAGATGTGCGAACATTGAAAAACGAGCTAAAAATTAGATTGAAAGAATCACGTGCCTATTTCTGAACAAAAATGGTGGCCGGCCGGCATCTTTCATTGTTCGTAATTTATGTCGCACATTAAATTTCTGCGATTTTTCCGCGTAAAGACAATCGCTAAATTAACGCTTAGATGTTATGTGCATCATTCAACTGATATTTGAGGTGATGACAAAGCAATAAACACGGGTTGTTACAATAAATACTTACGCCAGACATTCTTTTTTTTTTCTTGGGCTGTGAACAAAGAAAATACAACCACGCGCCGGGAAGGATGGAATGAAAAGAACCACGCGGACAAGAACTGTGGCCTAATGCGCAGACTCGACATAAATTTATTTAAAAATATAAGCCATAGCCATTGGATGAAGTTCTTAGTCACATGACAGTTATTGACCAATTGACGACGCACGCGCGAACATCTGACGTAATTGCATATTTTCCGGGGAATTCCCAATTTGCTGCTGGGATTTCCCAGAAACTCCTGCCAGCAAACCAAGTTACGACGGAATAAACCACATATTAATACAAATTTAACTACAGAAACTTACAATATTTCGACGATGAGCGACCAGATAAGGAATTCATTATAGTCCGCGCATCGATCTATAATAATTCGTCAAAATTCATAGATTTTTTTTTAGCGAACTCTCATTCTGTACTGACTACTGTACTGTGTACATGTACAGTAGTATACTAGTCTGTAGTTCTGACTAGTTCTGTCTTCAATTCACTCTGACGGTGAGTTGAGTGACAGTCAATGTCAATCATTCAATGAAGCAGAAATTTACTTGGAATTTGAATATTTGAAAGTTGTTCTTGTAGACTGTTGACTGTGTGGTTGTGCGGTTGCAATTTCTAACTGGTAAAATGGATGAATACCCAGTATTTTTTCATTCACTAAACCACAAGGGCAGGATTAGTGTTGGCTCTGTTTTTCTACCTGATACAGACCCATCATTGGTGGAGGTGAGAAATGAGATTGAAGAAGCAGAACTGCCTATCCCTGACTTTGATTATGTGTTTTTGTCAAGGCTTGGGCTTCCTATAACCATGAAACAGGAAGGGAAGATATCTATATCATATGTGCTTGCCGAAAATGATTGGAAAATTTGTTTGGCATCTCGAGAATTTGCAAAAAGAATGACTTCAGTAAATATGGACCAGGACGATGAAATGGAATGTGCTGATGGAGATATTATGCCCTCTGACCCTGGCAATGATGGGGATTACAACCATGATGAAGATGGGTATACTCCTGATAACATACAGCGATTTGATAGTTTGGATGAACTCAATTGTGATTCTTCTGATGATGACAATCGTCCTAATTGTATGCAGAAACTGGTTGACTTAATTTTCTTTTTGATATTTCTCATGCTTTTGGCTGTTGTGGTGTTTGGTGGACTCTATTATACCACAGAATATCTAGTTTCTAATGGTGTTAAACTACCAGTGTGGCTCAATGAGTGGAGGTTGTTGACTACTCGAATTTTAAAGAATGTTGTTAAAAAGATTCAGCAGCTCTGAGCAGTTAAAATTGTTTTCATTTGGGCCTTTTCTTTTTAATAACTTGGTCGTGGATTTTTTCTCGCCAACAGTTGGATCACTCAAATTAATAATAAAATTGCATCTTCAAATCTGAATATTGGCCTTTTATTTACAAATATAGTAAACCATTCATATTTATGATTATATATTTTTTTAACATGCATGAGCAAATTATAAAAGGAAATACTTTTACAACAAAATATCTTATCAAATATCAATGATTCAAAGACTTTCAATAGAGAATTATATTTTTTCTATCTGAGCCTACAACACTACAATTTTGTCCATCAAATGATTATTTTTCATACATCTGACATGATACGGTATTTCACTGAAAGAAGTTGGTGGTCGCCACAAAAATAACTACATGGAGCATTTTTATTTTCGTTCAGAATTAGAATGTTTTTTTTTGAGTTGGTCAGGTATGCCAAACAGGTTATTAAAAGAACTGACAATTTCAATGATTCTTGATGGTATATTTCCAGAAATAAACTGAAATTTCCCTTCTTCAAAATTGTGCCTTCTGGCAGTGCTAATGTTGTCACAGAATATTAAATAATTATGTTTGCTCAGAATGATACCCTAAAAATTAATAATCATAATATCACTATTAATTAGCAGTCTAATGGCAGGTCTGAGTGAGTGTAAGGACCTGTACTCAATATATCTTCAGGACCAACATCTGTACTAGTACTAGTAGAAGGCCAGTTTTTTATTAGACTTAAACTTTGTACCATATGAAGTCCAATTTTATATTTTTATAACTATCGCTTTTATATATGATCTTCTTCACAGGCAGTGAAAGTTTATTTTTCCTAAATCAAGAAGACAAATATTATGACTGCAAGTTAATTGTATAAATTTTTACTTGGTACCGCTGTCACTCTCATATTTCATTAACAAATGTACAATGTACTTAGATTTCAGGGCATTATATTAAAAGTACATGTACCACCTGGTTGAGGAATATAATAATTTAAATCAATACAGTATTGACATTTAATACCAAATTGTAGTCAGCAGCAGGATTTGTTCTATTCAAGTTTAAAAATCATCATCAGGCTTTAAGTAGTTTCTTTTTACACAATATCTATTTTATGGAGAAAAAATAGATATTGTGTAAAAAGAAACTACTTATGGTTCTGCAAGTGAAGCAAACTTTAAACAGTATTTGATAAGCCAGAGGACATTTATTGTATCATAATGTTTGAAAAACTTGGCAAAATTTGCATATCCTGATCAATAAAAATGAAAGTGAGAAATTCAGGCTCAGTACTGGCATGCAAACATTTGGGGCAGTATTCAAACTTTCAATTAACATGAATTGGATATGGCAACAAAGTTGGGTGGTCCCTATCTTCGGGAATTCGCCCTGGGTAGTACTAGTAAGTCTTTAACTACAGACACATAATCTATTCATGCTGGTACACTTTATGTGCATCTGAGTCCTTTTGTCTGTCAAACTTTTATTGATTGATTGCCTTAGGCTATTTCACTACAGAGTAGTTGATGGTCCAACTGCATTTTGCAGGTCCCTTCACCATACAAAGCAATGCAATATAAATAAACCAGCTATGGTAGGAGCTCAGTTCAGTGTGAACAAAAGGCTTCCCATTTTCTAGTGGATTATATGTTATTGCCTAAGATGTTGTAATGTATTACATAACTGACAGAATAGGTGTTAGCTTTTTTGTTAATGTTTCATTTACCCTATAACAAAAAGCTCTTATGTCTACAACCATGTAATGAGGCTTTTGACACTAGTATATCCATTCAAAGTGCTACAATAAATTTTTCACACAATTAACACTTCCTGTCACAATCTTGGTATCAGAAATCTATGAGATGAGGGAACTGTACTTGCTGCATCAGCCTGCATGTCTATAGTATATATCAGAATATTGATCTGTTTTGTCCACTGTCACATCTATTTAGGGCACATTACATTTCTGGAGAAAAAAAATGGGAGAAGCTATCTTTAAATTACAGAAAATTATGATTCACAAGATATAAGATATTTAGAATATATATATATATAGAAAATCAACAAAATTTAAAATCACTTAATTGTCATTACATATATATTTATATGATTAAAAATGTTATTTACTGATATTACTCAAACTTTTCCAACACATACACCCTCTATTCCAGATGCCCCTCCTTTTAAAACCCTTTCATGACTGGATCTTCCTGAAATTTTGCATATATGATAAGAGAATGCATCGGCCTAACAATATTTACCATCATTTTGTAAGTCACTGCATTCTCTTAAGGTGTACATGTGAGGCTCCCTATGGGAGACTCGCATATATAAGAGAATGCACTGGCACAGGGTCTCTAATGGTGCACCAGCGCAGCTCCCATCATGAAAGGGTTAACATGCAAAGATGTCTTTGTCTGATCTGTTTCAACTTCTTAAAAAACTTTAAAAAGGGTCATATTTGGAAAATGGAAATATGGAGTTCAATTTATGATCATATAAATCATGCAAATGTTGACAATGTATTGTTTGTTATGAGTGATCAATTGCATGTTTGAATTTCTTTGTGAGTGCTCAGTTTTGTTTCATTAAAAGTTCATATCATAATCATATAAGATCTTATTGTGTATGTATCGGCCAAGTGGAACAAACATAGTCTCCGATCATTTCTTCTTGTTCTATCGAATGGTGTATACAGTAATGCCCTAAATAATCAACTCCTTAACCACAGCAGAATTAAAGGTAACTTTTCAGGATTTAGTCGGAAATATGGCTTGTTGCCATTCTTCGGAAAGCTCTCACTGGTTAAGGAGTCAATTATTTAGGGCATTACTGTATATGTACAGCAATGTGGCAGTGTCTTGAGAAGTCAGCCCTGGAGATTTTGTCCTTAGAGGTTCTTTGTCCAGGGGTTTCCATCTTAAAATCCCCAAATGTACCAACCACATATATCCCAACTAGATTAATTTCCAATTGTACAACCCTTGGGCCCACTAGCCATCAGAGAAGTTTCCAAAGTTATCTAATGGCAAATTTTGTCTGAAAAATGTGGAAACTATGTTTGGAAATATTCCTATGGTCAACATTTTCAACAATTTACCTGACACAAAGGGGTGGGGGTGTAAAATATTTGCAGGATGGTATACCTTTTTTGCATCTGGCATTTTCAGGGACCAGCCACCCCCAAACCTGCACAAAAGAAAACAATTTGACACCCACCCCCTAAATTTCACTAATTTTTGTCTAAAACAGCATAAAACCCTAATGATATCACAACAATGGGAAATTATCTCCTTTAGTTAAAATGACAGTTTAACATGTTTCAGAAGCTGTTTTAATTGAAAAAATTGTTAGGCGCACATGAAACACTAGTATAAGGTACATACAGTATTATGTATGCATTCAATTTTACAAAAACAAATTATACACATCCCAGCATACAAGTATCCCCTGCATATCCAATGTTATATCATTTCCCCCTGCAAGCTATTACATGAACCCAACATGTGTTTTGACTATTTGGTTGTAATGCATTTAAAGGGGTTTCCACACCTAGGCTATGTCAGGAGGTGGAAAGTTTAGATGGACCTACACGGAAAACTACTTAATTATTAAGCTATATATATCTATATATAGTTCACCACATGAAGGAATCTGTACTATCTGAAGTTGACTTTAATCATAGTTTTAGAAGTGATTGGAAATGAATAAGTGCCATAAAGAGTACTGTACATGTTTGAACTAGTAAAAGGGTGGAATGGCAATTTAATTGAGTTCAATATTGCTTCAAGAATCTCAACATTATGTTAGATGGTTGAGGGCTAAATATGCCCACAACAACTTCATAAAAATCCCATGGAAATGCAAAGTGACCATCTGGAATCCACCTACAAGTTGATAGCGGTTTAATTAGCTTGCGTGTCTGTATGTCACAACAGCTGCTTTGTTAAGTAAAAAATGTCTGTGAATTTGGACAAACTACAATGTTTATCAAGAAAACACAATGTGCATTGTTGGTTATTTGAAGAAGCGAGGCAGTCGAATGTACATGTATGCTATATATACTAGTATGTCAAATAACTAGGCATAAAGCATTAGATTGAAATGCAATGACAACAGCCATAAAATGTCAGTTTTCTTGCATGTGTGCTGAATCTTATTGACACAAGCGTGCTCAAGCCTCAATTTCCTGGTAGCCTCATTTTCCTGGAAGTTGGATCTTAGGGTGTTCAATACCTGTTCCTCTCAAATGAAATGATATGAATTGTTGCTCGAAGTAGCTTAAACAACCAGCCAACTCAATATATACACTGATGGGCTGCATATACCAGGATAATATAGTCATGAATGTCTCACCTGGTGATGCATATAGTGTTCTCTGGTCACTAATATTGGTATTACATACTCATAAATGATGCAACAGGTAAGCACAGTACACAACTAAGTGATATAAATCCAATATCTTAGTGTTTCCTAATTAATCTTTGATAAATATGTTGATTGGAAAAAATTTGCATCACACATTTTTTCCGACCTGGAAAAACCCACACACCCCATTCCTGTGTCTGGTCTTTTTCTGCAGATCCCCTCCATGTTCCTCTTAACACAAAATCAATTTCTCTTAAGCAGGCACATCAATAATGGTTAACTGTTTGGCCCCTGACATTCAAGAGTAATACAATTTCACAAGTCTGAAACTCTGATATGCCCCCATAAAGCTGCTGTTTCTGAGGAAGCCCAGAGGCAAATGCATGACTGTGGATCATCCCACTCACATTGGGGGTAGAGCAGGGTGAATGACTAATTCCTCTTAAGATTGTTTTTAAAGAAGAATTGATTTCCTGTTAACAGTTAAGAGCAATTGAATTCTTCTTAAGAGGAACTGCATTTATCTTAACAGGAATTCCATGGTTATTGGTCTAATTCCTCGTTTTGTGATGCCCATAATTTATGAGAAGGGGGATGCTCATATCCCCGCCCTTTCAAAGAAAATTCCATTTGACTGGTGCAAATATGGCTAAATTGGTCATTCTCTCCTTGTTCGGGAATTTTTGACCCAGGTACACAAAATGAGGATATTTATGATTGACAAAAATAATAATGTTGAGCAACGAAAAATGGAAAAATCCGAAACAAAATTTTGGTGCAATATTTGAGATTGGGACGGGCAGGTTACGGGAAACACATATACATTTTAACCCTTCCATGACTGGAGCTTCCTGAAATTTTGCAAAACCCTGTGCCAATATGCATTCTCTTATATATGCAAGTCTCCCATAAGGAGCCTCACATATATAATAGAATACATTGGCCAAACAATATATACCTTGACCTTGTGAGCCAGTGAATTCCCATATATATGTGAGGCTCCCTATGGGATATATAGGAAAATGCATTGGCACAGGGTCTTTAATGCTGCGCCTTGGTTGCAGGTTATAAATTAGAAATGTTACCAAATTATGAAACATTCATCAAGCAGATACGAAACACACTTTGTGTGCGCCAAGCTTAGAGTGTGCGATAAGCAAAACACTAAACACCGTGGTGATTTTTTGGGGCGAGTGATTCACGACCAAAATCTTGAGTGGCGAGGTTTAGCGAGCGCTATACCGGATTGTTGTAAACAGTATGGTGGCAGTTTTAACCAAAGTTCACTAATGTTGTCTCCCCTGTGTTGTGCTTATCACACACTATGTGCACACTGTATTGTAACATAATATGGCTTTTGTTTACTAACATGGCTTACAGTCATGATAATACCATGCTATTTATGCAATATTTATGATTGGTATAAGAACAAAATCTGTCTATATTTTTATATTCTGTCTGTTCATGGCAGTTTTAAGAAATGTGACTATTTTAACAGCAATACCAATCGCGAAGGCCATCCGTATCTTTAAGACTTCTCTAAACAAGAAATCAATTCTTCTTAACCAAAAAAAGTCTTCTTGATTTGCCTATTAAATATGAATTTGGCCTCTCATAGTTGGGACATATACATTACATACTGGTACATGAGAGAGAAAGTCACATCTCCCTGCGTGGGGCAAACATAGGGAGAAGAACCAGTAATTGTATGGTCACATGTGCAAGCCTTGAAATAGGGTGTCTGTCATTTGCAGAATGAGGTCCCCAGAGGGTCAATTTAGTGATGCTACCCCGCATAACTGGCTAGCATCACCAAATTCACCCTCTGGGAACCTCATTCTGCTGAGGTGTAAGCAGAATGAGGTCCCACAGAGGGTGCAAATGACATACATTTCAAGGCTTGCACATGTGCAATTTCGGAGGAAGTGCATTGTGCTGTTC
This sequence comes from Siphonodentalium dalli, assembly GCA_032622095.1. Taxonomy (NCBI): domain Eukaryota; kingdom Metazoa; phylum Mollusca; class Scaphopoda; order Gadilida; family Siphonodentaliidae; genus Siphonodentalium; species Siphonodentalium dalli. The sequence goes on from CP136066.1 coordinate 210,252,244, forward strand.
CATATATAATGGTAGTATGCCTCATCAACCTGTTCTTTGAACTAGAGATTGCGTTGCAGGGATTAATGACAGGAGTGTGAACGGTAACAACTCAAGGCTAATTTATACACCTTATCCTGATGCATCGTATTTATAACTATATCGTCATTCGAATGTTGTAAATCGGCTTATTTATATACATTGCCATCGGGTATTTACATAATAGCTTCTTTTGGGCATGAATATATATAATACACATCGCTGGTTTGGCTTCATTGCGAATATGTTATAAATGAAAGTGCCAATGACACTGTAGCTCAACTTGTATTTTTTGGGGGGGATTTCATGTATTACAGTCAATATAGTGATTTGGAATGCGGAAAGTTTAAATGTCTAAGTAATACTATATATAGATATCAACTTGAAGAAATATAAATAAAGTAAAATCTTAGATGGCTGCTGGCGGCCATGTTTTTCAAAAATAAATTGATGGCTCACATCTGGAGATCACCCAAAAGTTCCATATGAAGTTTGGTGACGATCGGACCAGTGATGTGGTCTGTTGGACCCTATTTATTGATATCACAAAATGAATGATATATACACATTATCGGTACAGTGAAGTGATATGGGCTGCAGTATCACGCCGAGTTGACGATGTCAGATCGCCGTATCAAACGAGCTGCCACAGGCAGCGAGTTTGATGCGGCGATCTGACATCGTCGACGAGACGTGATATATATACTGCATGCAGCCCATATCATTTCACTGTACCGATAAAGCGTTTATTATATGACACATTTTTGGTTCATCCCATGTCACAAAGGGCAAAACTACTTCGTTACACCATCCATGTCATCACCCGGGCAAAAGTACTCCATTGAACATTCCCAGTCATCACCCGAAACTCACAATTTAAGGCCAAGGCCGAGGAACTATTTTTTGTTGAATTTGGGGGTGATTCGCACAAACGCGTAATAATACAAAACAAATCTTTCGTAATAAGTCTTAACAGTTTCGAACAAAAACATGTGGATGACAAATAGTTCCCAACTTCCGGTGACCTATAATTTCACGGGATACTGATACGGAATTCAAAGAATACTGATACGGAATTCATAGAATACCGATACGGCTCACGCCCAGACAAGCGTTTTCCGACTGCTCGGAATTTATCGCCAAACACTAGTGGTATTTGTAAGGGATTAGTGGTAGTCATATAATAACAAGATTTATTGACTAAATAGAAATCTCCAATTGGAACATGGTCTAAGAACAGATGTTACACAAACAGTATAAATAATAGTTTTATAATATGCTTATTTATATCATAACATTTGAAAGAAGGAACAACAGATAGTTGATAATGTTGTAGAAATGTTGCATGTAAGCTTATACCATATGATATATCTAGAGTTGATTGGTAAAGCACATAATGTACATATATATGCTGTTTATAATTTCAACAACAATACTCAAAGAAGTCGGGGGATAGTAAAAAATTAGCACGAAGGTATGCCGTTTTTTTTGCATCTGGCATTTTCGGGGACCCACCACCCACAAACCTGCAAAAAAAAATTTGCTCCCAATTTTTGACAAATTTCACTTAAAACTCTACTGATATATAACTCACGTGACTGGGAAACGATCTAATTTAGTTCGAATACCAGTTTAACCTGTTTCAGAAGCTGTTTTAATTGAAAAAAAAACAATTAGTTAATTGCACATTTTTATCTTAGACAGAGCCTTTATTCAGCGGTGGCCCCTTTATGCGCTTCAAACACATTTTGATCGTTTAAACATTTTGATTTATATCTATTGTTTAAAAAAAAATTTTTAGATTGAACTTCTTGCTCAATTTAACGAAATCGATATTTTGTTGATTCATAATTTTGACAAACTAACACTGTTACGTGTATAACATCTACACGGGTATCCCGAGTCACCACACCAGATTTGGTTGAACTCGGCCAAGGGATCTGAGAGAAAATTCCGGACAGATCCTATAGGAGTATATATCGTCGTTAAAATATATGGGGACATGTCTCTATTCCGAAGGTTCTCTATACCGAAGGTTCGCTATTCCGAAGGTTCACTATTCCGAAGGTTCGTTATTCCGAAGGTTTTTGTTATTTTAAGGTTAATTCTATATTCTAAAGTATATATAGGGTTCATTATCACGAAGACTCTTTTTATGAAGAAAATAACTTAAAACATAAAAACAATAAATGTGATACTGTTTTGTTTTCGCGGGTTTTCTTGAGATTTAATGTCATTACGTATGACGTTATTTCTCATTACATATATTCACGTCACGCAGCCCACACAGTTGCTATGTTTCCATGCGATTTTATGTCATTACATTATTTTCAATGGAAAGGAGCTAACTATCTTTAAAATATAGTTATTCCCCCTCCATTGAAAATAATACACTTTGCGCAACAAAACCAGATGAAACTTCAGCACAAAAACACATTGGTAACTCAACAAAAACAACATGTTTATTATACTGGTTTATTATACCGGATAAGTTGAAAATACAATGTCAGAGAGCTTCCTATTTCAAATGGTATATAATATGGCATATATTTTATATATATGTGATCTGGTGGTTGATGTTTCTTTCAAATACAGATTGCCAGTTTGGACAGACTGTATCTCTCACATGTAGTTTATTCAGTCATGAAGTCATCGTGTTTTCAACTTTGCATAATAAACGATAAACTGCATGACACTTTCTTCTTGCTAATAATAACATTTATAAATGTAGGCCCTACTATATGTGAATACTAGCATAATAGTATTTTTCATTCCTCATGTAGTTTTTGTGGGGGGGGTGCAAATTTTGATGAAATTTCTGGTTAAATACGCCCAGAATAGAAAACCTAATTCGGAATAGGGAACCCTCGGAATCATGAACCTTCGGAATAGAGAACCCCCTACCCAAAATATATAGATGACAAGCAGTCACAGCACTACAACAGATATGGAAACTTTAGGTCTTGTGAGAGATCACTGAGTTGATAGACATGCAAATAATTCACTGCGTGATGCACTGATGACAGTTATTTTCTAGCCATTTGTAGTCACATATTTATGGAATCCTATTAGGGCCACTTGCTAATGGCGCTTTCGGCGCACTTTTTGTCGCTTTCGGCGCATCCGAAAGCGACAAAAAGTGCGCCGAAAGCGCCATTAGCAAGTGGCCCTATAGATTCCACAATGATCTACGCTTTAGTTACATCAGGACAAGTTTATTTTTTCAGATTTACATTTCTCAAACTTCTTTCTGAAGGTTGTCGAGAACGATTTTTTCACCCCACCGTCCCATGTGCAACATGCATGCCATTATCCGAATTAACGCTCCTAAATTACTATTTCTATGGCTTCGGGGGTAAAAAAAAATTGATTCGAGTCGAGGAACCCACCCATCAAAGCTCAGCTTTTTAAAGTTTGTTATTTCTCGAGATGTGCAAGTATTGTGGCCCAGAAAAACGTCGTCAAACGGACGGTCTCGGTCAAAATTGCGAATGAAGATGGATAACTCTAAAATCAAGTGGTAATACGGCCAAAGTTCGTGATACTCAAGTGATAATACGGCCATATTTCGTTAAACAAAATGTTGATAAATAACACGTTTTGGGAAATTTGATACCATATATAGTTGACTGGTTTAGCATTATTTTGTTGCAATTAATCGATTCTGATAACTAAAGCGTATTTTGAAGAAATGTTGTGTCTTGATGATATGGGGACCGTCTGCTCGGAATGAGTACCTTTAATGTCATATCCGCTGAGTCCCATATGAGGTCCCAGTAACACAAACATGGTGCTTTTGCAGTTATAAATTCTTATAATATGTTTTTTGCCGATCGGACCATCCACCCACCCCAGCAATTTTTTTATTACCCCTCCCCCATCTGAATAAGTCAGTTATTACGGTTCCCAGCTATATATATAGGAGAGAAAAGTTAATTGTCCTCGTAAATGTTATGTGCAATTTTTTTTACGATAGGCTTAGTATATGCAGGCGTTTGATTACTATAACAAGCCAAGTTAATTGGTCATCAATGCCCCAATGGGTTGAAAAGTGGTTGAATCAAATTTCTCATCTGTGTACTATATTTTGGGAACTCCAGTAAGAAATGAGTCTCGTGTTATATTTCTTTTAAATCGCATTTGGTGTACAGTCTATCTTTTTCTGAGGTTTTTGGCGCAGTATGCATGTCTTCCAGTTTCGATATGTATAGGTAATAATTAATAAGCTATATATAGTTCACTGGGTCGCCATCGTATTGAATTCATCCTGCTCCGTTCCGTGGTTTCAGGGATTCTTCCAGCCCCGGTTCCGTGGTTTTAGTGCTTCAGATCAAAGTTTTGGCGTAGCATTTCCATATATGGAGCTTTTGAATTATTCATGACTTCCATATATGGAATGCTACTCCAGAACTTTGACCTGTAGCACTAAAACCACGGAACCGGACCTGGTGGCTTTTATTCAACTTATTATCTGACTAGTTGTGAAAGATCTCTATCAAGGTAGGTTTTAGGGCTCATATATACTGATAATTTCATATCCATATAATAGGATGGGTTTCACCGATATGGTCGTCTTGGTCGAATGTGTACAACAATTGCGAGGATTATATGGTTGGTTTTGAAAGTTATTTTTCAATTTGAAGAATGCTTTTAGGGCTCGCTTGTATAGTTCTGTATAGAGCTGCATTAAAGTTACCGTTTATAAGCTTAAAACCACTCCATGCAATTTGATGCAAATAGCGTTAGGTTCGTACAGACTCAATCTTGTTACCATCAATGGTGAATCGGTGTTTGAGCAGGTAGCTCGTTTGGTTAAATATGATATATATTATAAAATGTATTTAAGATATCATAAAACCGAATATAGGCCCCCTATGATATCACAAAATAGAAATAATTTGGTAATATCAATAATTCGATTTTGTGATATCATAAATTCATATTATAATATCAATACATATTTTATGATATCACTAAATTCATTTAGTGATATCAATAAATACTACTCTCTTCATCCGAATTATTGATATCACAAAATGAATATTTTAATATCACAAATTTGACCAACTGATATATCACAAATTCATTTTTATGATATCATAAAATCGAATATGTGATATCACTAAATGCTTCCTATTTTTATGATATCATATATTCGATTGTATGATATCATATATTCGATTTTGTGGTACTATATATTCATTTTGAGATATCATAACATTAATCATAAGCATAAGATCTGCAAAAAGGCAAATTCTACAACAGCCTTCATTGGAAGAAACATAACCAACTGCATGCAACCCTAACATCAAGGAGCAGTGTTACAATGCCATGGTGCGTCCAATAGTAGAGTACGCATCGACTGTATGGAACCCACACACAGCGGAAAACATCGAGAAATTGGAGAAAGTTCAACTGAGAGCAGCCAGAATGGTCCATAACAACTACCAATGGAGGAGCAGCCCAAGAACGATGGTGAAAAACCTTGGATGGAAATCACTTGAAGAAAGACGAAAAGATGCCACCTTGTCTATGTTCTTCAAGTGTATCAAAGGACTGGTCGTCACAAATCAAGCTACTCCACTCATGAAGAGCAAAACCAACGCCAGATCACGAGGCCATAACCAGCGCTACACTCAGCATCATGTGCGAGTAGATGCATATAAATACTCCTTCTTTCCGTCGGCCATACGGATGTGGAACGCCCTATCTGAAGAGGCAGTGGCTTGCACCTCCCCGGAAGACTTTCAGAAGGAGATGCTAAAAACAGGCTACTGAGGATGACAGAACAGATTTTTAAACTCCACTCATGATGATTTTACTTGTAATATACACAATCCTTATTTTAAATTCACCAATATTAGATTTTAACGACATCCTCATCCGCCTGTGCGCACAAATGCGATAATATTCCTACAGAAACCTTCTGCAGGGAGTTGCATTTTATTGGAAGAAGAAATTATTGATAGGCCTGTAACTAAATAGGTAATTACATATAGAAGAACGGCGCCCCATAAGTACTGTGGCTAAAGATTTAATTAATGCTACTGGAGTCACCACACTGACCACAGATTATAAAGTTACTCGGCCGTCGTAGCACATGTAGCCTACCAGTATGGGAGGCCCCTTTCACATTTATTATTTATTTACCTCTATCATTTACGCTTAAAATTAAGCGCAAATCATTTACGCTTAAGCGCAAATAAATAATAAATGTGAAAAGAGCATCCCATATACCAGTGCGACTTTTTTGTAGATGCAGATAAAGACAGAATGAAATGATCCCGATCCCGACGGTGGCAAATACATTCCGGAATTTACAAGTACATGCAAGTGGTCCACTTCCAATTTTTAATTTTATAACGGCACACTACGTAGAAAGTGGGTTATCGCCCGTGATTTTTGTTGTTTCGGTATTTCGACGTAGACACAGGGCGTTGAGTTGGTCAGTTTATTTCCAGAAAAAGGTATACATACAGAGTATAGCACCAGCAAAAAAGGCAACCCGATCATGGAACCGGAGCGGGGTGTTGCAATCTATGGAATCACATGACACTCGATCTTTATAGATCTTTTTGGTTTTCGCGCTAAAACGAAAGCCGAATAAATAAGCTATCATTTAGTGTTCAATTTCAAATAAACCACCGGGATCAACAACAACAATTAGAACCTGATAATATGATTACGTCAGTACGTATGGACAACCCAAAACACGTACGTCCATCTATAAAATGATAAATTTATGTTTCATAGGAGTGCCTGTATTTCTGGCCAACTTGGGATATACGATCACGCCAGTGCGTATGGGCCGTAGGACAGGGACATGTCACTCTATGTCCAAAGGTTCGCTATTCCCAAGGTTCATTATACCGAAGTTTCGCTATTCACAACGTTCTCTATATTCCTCAATATTCAGAAGGTTTTTATAACTTGTTATTTTGAAGTTTCATTCTATTATCTATATTCTAAAGTATTGAGAGGGTTCTTTATCATAAGACTCTTTTTATGAAGGAAATAACTTAAAGGCACTCAATCCGATAAGACGCTGCTAAATTACTCTTTCTTTGGCTTCGGTGGGGAACAAAATATTTGATTAGTGTCGAACCCACCCATCAAAGCTCAGAGTAATTAGATATCGATCTTTGCAGTTTGCTATTTTTATTGTTCTGGGCCTAATCGTGCCAGGACGAGGTCAAAACAGGCGGTCTTCCAGATAAAGATGGATAACTGTAAAATCGTGGTAATAATAACTACTTGGTATTAGAGTTGTCCATCTTTTCTGGTTAAATACGCCCAGAATAGCATACCTTCAGAATAGCGAACCTTCTTAATAAGAACCTTTGGGATAGCGACCCTTCGGAATATGGAACCTTCGGAATAATGAACCTGATCCTGTATGAAGAGCCCATGACACGTCCATCAATAAATGTATACATGTTTCATGGGACTGTTTATATATACATATATAATAATATAAGACTGGAGTAAAGTTGAGACCAACATGTCTTTGTTAATATTGGTGCTCAGATTTCAGCGAAATTTGGTGTGGTGACTCGGGGTGCCCTGGCAGAGTGAATAATGCCGTTAGTTTTTCTAAATTTTTATTTAAACAAATTTAAATAAATTTAAAAAATATGAACATATGTGAATATTTAGGTACAAATAAACGTATTTGCACGAGAATATGTTGCAGCCCCAGATATAGAGGAATGTGGGAATGTGGGCCACAGTTAGACATGGGTCAGAGTGAGATATTGCCTCTAACATTTCTTCCTATTTCCAGACCAATATCCATGGCGCCAGTCAAGAGATATTAGCCATATAGCACATGTTACTATATTTCTTCAAAATGCAATCGGCAGGTGAAGGTTGAATCTGGCCAAGCAACCAATTTTCAAGGCAAAATTATTTAATTTAATTTTTGCAATTTTAAAGGTACTCAATCCGAATTAACCCTCGCAGATTACTATTTCCTTGACTTCAGAGGTGAAAAATATTTGATTCAAGTCGAGGAACCCACAACATCAAAGCTCAGAGTGATCATTTTAATTTTACGTGGCCCAGCAAACAGCAGACAAGAATACTTTCTCTGACCAAATTGCAGATGGAGATGGATAACTCTAAAATCAACTGAGTTTTTTTTTGTGTGTGTCAGATGTTTGACTAACCAGCAATATTCGTTGAGCAAAAAGTTGATAAATAAATTACAGGTTTTTGTCAATTTTATGCCATAATTGACTGCAGTTAGCATTATTTTCGAGCAATTAATTATGTCAACTGAAGCGGCATTTCAAAAAAAATTCTTGTTGTCGGAATCTGATGATATGGGGACTATTGATTCGGATTGAGGACCTTCAAGGGAAAAATATCTTTATTGGATAAATTTACATATAATACTGAATACATTTTTATGAAAACGGGGATTTAATGCATATTTCACATAGCCACATCTGATTTATTTATAGAGGTAACGTTTATGTATGCTTGACTTTCAGCGATTTACATGGATGGGACACAATGACTCAATGAGACATAATTTATGGCCCTGGTAGGATCCAACTTCAGTAGATGACAGGCACTTCGAAAAGGAATGAGATAATTTGCCAAATGACTATTGTTTAGGGGCTAAATAATTTAGATCAAACAAACTGATGTCATAGTGGTATGTTCGGTGTGTTTCCTATACGGTTACTACTTAGGGGTGACCCCTTCTGTGAAGTAGATGATGAGAAACAAGTATTAAGGGTGGTCCCAGCTCGAGATTGCATGCTTGTTCATGACTTTTGTGAGCTTATATCGTACTCTCAGATGTCTAAGCTTTGTGATGGTCAATAATAGTGATAGCGGAGACCTAGACTGAAATTAACAATATTGATTGAAATTTAATTCTATTTCAATTTAAAGACACGGTTGGCCTTGGCGGTGGGTATCCTGTGAAAATATTTCCACCCGTCAAAAACCGCCACAAACAGAAAGAACATCAAAATGTAGATAGACTTTGTCCGTATACAAATAAGAAATATCGCATAAACAGTATGTTATGGTCATTTGTTTGACCATTGTTATGTAAACAAAAGCATAAAAGTTACCTTTCTGGTGTTTGTTTATATTATGATGGTAAACATAAAGAGCATTCTTTGTTGGTGAATACCTGATATGGAACTAATAAAGAGCGTTTATGCCATTTGTGTGTGATTAGCCAGTAGCATTGTGCTGTCTTCTGTAACACAATCAGACTCTTGCTTATGTCAAATATAGTAGGTCTTTATTATAACATGCTGTTTACGCGATGGTCATGGTATATATGAACGGAACTGTATGCGTTTTAATGTTTTTCTGTTTACGGTGTTTGGAACAAATATGAATATTTTCGACAATTAAGGCCGCACGTGCCTTTAATTCTATATATGTCTCTATGCGAAAAAACTTAATGATCGTTGAGAATTTTATCTGAAATTACTAATCATGCGGCACATGCTGACACTATTGTTAGGCATCTGATAGTATATAAACATTTTAATAATTGCCCAGGAGGAATGACATTAGTATGAGGGACGCAAAGGAAAATCCACCACAAAGTCATTTAAATCTTGCCATTTCAAAGTTGGATCTTCACATTCTATGACACACATTATTAATGAAAGGTACTTCATAATTTATTAACTGTACTAGTTACTTCCCTATCGCAACAGCAAAAACTTTGTACTGGTGGAATATATCATTCTTGATGGGCATAGATACATAGATATTCATGGCATGGTCTGAGAAAATGCTACTAGATTAAACATTTATACGATTGCCTCATTAGTCATGTACATGTATAACAAGAAGGTCGTGACGGTTCAACTAAGTTGGCCTGGAATTATTATATTTAGCATACATATTATTCCAATCCCAATGTGTCAAGTCGACAATAGCAAGTATGCAGGGCTATATTTAATAATTTTTCCACAAATAGCCACTCGTTAATATATATGCTAGCCATGCTGGTCAAGCTCCCGCTTAATGCTTAAGGTTTAAATCGAGAACACAGTGTGAAAATCATGAATTATTTAATATGTGAGAATGCTAAAACTAATCACCATGCATTATAATTATTATATTTAACTTGATGTATCCATCACATGAAACAGAATTCATACACACAGATGGAAAGCATATCCTCTCACCAGTCACTGCATGAACTCTGCAGTGTGCCGAGACCAAGTGGGATTGGGAGATGTTCTTTCTTTTCCTTCACTCAACAAGAAGATAAACGACTCACTCTGTTAGTCACCAATTCACTGGGCTTTACATGTTTGTTACATCTGTGTGTTGACTGCTCTGTAGATGGCTAGAATTGAATTTTGACCTGAGTCACATTCACAGTGAGTGGGTGAGGCTGAGCCTGAAGTCGTTGATAACTAAATTTACTAATCTGTAATTACTAAATTGACTAATATAATCCTAATATTATTAGATTAGAAGGCCACATGACCGCTTTCGCTGGATACTGCTTCCACAAGTTCCAGCTACGTGCTACGTTCAACGGTTCATGACTGAACTATACTGTCTATACTGAGTAAATGAGTCAGCTCTAAAATGTCCATTTTCTGATTTCCTTGACCCAAGTTGAGGCTTGACCTGACAGTGTTTGATATATTAACAATTCAATTTACTATTTAGAGAAGTAGTTAGTTAGTAGACTGAACAATTTGCCGCTTGCAGTTGCAACTCTAAGTTTAAGTCTAAGTCTAACCAGTCCAGGTGAAAACAGACTTAAAATTGAACAATAACAGAACAAGTCAAATCGCCGTGGTGATCAGTCTGCACAGACCAGTCCAGATTTCACCCCAGTGACCTTCATTTTCATATTTTTGTCAGTCACAGATTCGTCATTGAGTTTCTTTCCGAATGACTGATTTTCACTTTTAAACTTCCAAGTTCAAAACAAGTTCTAGTGTTGTTGTTCTTCTTCTTCTTTTGACTGCTTTGACTCTAAAGTCATTCCAGTAATGGGCTCGTTGTGCTATCTTCGCTTGTGCTTTATCGTTTGTTCTTAACGCTTACGTGCTGTGATACCGTTGTACATTTAAAATACGAGCGATAACAATAACAAGCAATTCAATTTAATTTCGCAAATAAGAGAGCGCCACCATTTTGTAAAGAAATTACGTCATCATTTCCAACGTTGCTATGGCCTGCCAGGTGACGTAATATTCAAACTTTAACTGTACGGAATCTGGCGAGGTTTGCCGAATGCTATGCGCCCGTGTCAGCTAAATCCACATTAAGCATTTAATTTTGAATAAGGTTGATTTTGTGTTACAAATTTAATAGTGTTGCTATGGGGAGGCTGATCGAAGAAGAAAATAAATTTGCTTTATTAATTTGTCAATTCTATTCCAACATGGCGGCCACCATAGGGCCCATAGGTCTGAATCGCCCGGATGTAAAAATACCGTAAAACAACCCTTTTGGGTTGTGATAATACAATACAATAATTAATTTGTATAGCGCTCAATATTCTGAGTACATAGTCAACGGCGCTTTACATTACATCGAGCTCATTGTCTGATCAGCATAATACATGTACATGCACATATATCTAGGAATTAAATGCTACATCAAAGAAATATGATTTGAGGCCGGTCTTAAACTTATTTAAATCAGTTAATATGTGAGGAATGCTATTCCATAGATGTGGAACTGCAAATGAAAATGCCCTATCGCCAAACGTTTTCTGTTTGTTGAAAGGAATGTACAAGAGCATACTACTATCAGATCGTAATTCATATGTACACACATTTCTGTCTTTGATCATATCCTGTATATACAATGGTGACATGTTATTACGAGATTTGAATACAAGCAAAATAATTTTGAACATGATTAGGCTTGCCGCGATTTTGGATTTTCAAAATCGATTAATCGGTGGCTATAATCGACGATTAATCAATTTTTCTACCCATGAAATTAAATCTCAAATAGAGATTTAATTTGTAGTAAATAGATGCCAAAAAAGAGACTATTAAGAGGTGCGTCTGGTAAGTGTAAGATGGTAAGTATAACTCCCGCACGTCGGAAATGAAGGGCATATATAGTTCTGAGAATTTGCTCCCATATAAATTCAAATGCCTCTATTAAACAATAAAAACAAAATAATTACTCGTAGTTTATGAACTTTATGTAAGCACTAAGCAGATTCAGAAAATCATTTTGATTAAACAAATTGAACGAAAAAAATCGGAAAAATACTCCCAACTCTCGTGGGGCCACGTGCTTCGTGAGACTGTTCACGAATTTGGGATCATGCATTAATTGAATTTGAAGTTTGGGATCGTGCCTTAATTCAAAGTCGGGAATCTCTCAAAAGCGGAATAGCACGTGACCGCTGAACATCTGCTATCACGCATGCCGCGGAGTATACACATGCGTCGGCACATTAAAAGAAAAACCGCCGTGACGTGAAACCAAGACGGAACTAGATTACTCTGTCGGCCTGACCTCAAAAGACGCCGCAACTGAAGTTACATTGTCACAAATGTTTGCGTGGGTGGGTTTCTGGGTTAGATTAGTGCTGTAAATATGGTGCAAAATATTGCCTCTTAAGTTGAGATAAGTTCTTTGCAAATCCGCTGTATTCCAGCGTTCTTGTGTTGTTGTATAATATGCATTGTTATTTGAACTAAAAAAGTCGATTTTCAAAATGAAAATCGATTAATCGGCACCACTGACGATTGTTCTATTATTCCCAAAATCGCGGCAAGCCTAAACATGATTCGATACTCCACTGGCAGCCCAGTGTAATTGCTTGAGAACTGGAGTTATATGTTCATGCCGAGGAGTGTATGATACAACTCACGCTGCAGCATTTAGCACTTTTTGCAGCCGATCACACTGGTAATCCGGTAGTCCATACAGTAAAGAATTACAGTAATCTAAGTGTGACGTGACAAAAGCATGGACCAATGTCTTAGTTGAGTCTACATCGAGGTATTGTCTAATTTGTCGGATTTTGTATAAACCTCTGAACGCCTTCTTACACATACATGTATTAGAGATATGGTTCCATTGTCATGTTTGTGTTAAAATACAATCCCAGGCTGCGAACAGTGTCCTTGGTTGGTATGTCGGCGTCTCCCACATGAATTGAACTGATGTTGACTTTCTGAAGTTGTTGTCGAGAACCAATGATTATGAATTCAGTCTTATCGTCATTTATCATGAGTCGGTTGGTAATTATTACATGTATAGTTATATTACTTTTCAACGGGGACGGCAGGTAGACAACCTTCTTGGTTATGCTGTCCCCGATAGCTCATTGAATGTTATACTATTACACTGTGTATATAATTGTATATATCATATGAATGAGTTATGAATAAATAGTCATAGTCATAGTCATCATCCACGCTCTAATGTCCACAATACAGTTCTCCACAATTTGACGTGCTTTAGTGCTGATAAAAGAATTTAAAAAAAATTAGGCGGACGCTGTAATTTGGTAAATCCGAAAGTAATATTTGAGACAAAAATTATTTACCTGCTGCGCTCTCATCGGCCACGCGGAAAAATCCGTGGTTAAAGTAAATGATGTAACAAATTCTATAGCGGCTATAAATAGACAAATGAATTATATGGAAAGGGGGGTAATTCACTGAATAGTTGTCACTTCCGCTTTAGATATCTAAAGCATGTTTTCGCGAACGGAACGCTTTTTACGAAGCAAAAGCTATAATAACAATATATTTCACTTGTTTATTTTGTGGTAGGTGAAGCTAAATATTGAATACGTATATTCGGAGTGCCATGACCTTGTTACCATTGTCTCCGACACAACTTATAAATTCTTGTCATTGCCATCAGTTTTACTAGTTACCTAAGGCTGAGTACCTGGTCAAAACAGCTGATCGCTACAGGTGTTAGATTAAATTTTATTGTGATAGCATTCATATACATGTAATGCAGTGCAGTGTTACAGAAAATAGTATAACTTTATTTTCCCCCGAAATTTTCAACATTCAATCAAGTGAGCTTGAGTTTCAATCATATAACTTAGCTGCAGCATCATGAGCATGCTGTGTCATTCTGCAGGCTGCATTTCAGATATATGGGTGATTCTCCCGTAAACGAGCAAACCCATGTCCTGCGTTATTAGTTCATCCTATGAAAAATAATGGCCACCATACATAAAAGTGATGGTAATGATCGTGTAGCTCACGATACAGGCATTTATTAGAGACATTTCGGGTTTAGTATGGACGTGTGACAACATATATGCCATGTGTATATTACAGGCTACGTACCCCGAAACAGCATGTCCCAAATCAAAGGCATTCAACTTCCCTGATTGTTCCCATTCGCCACCGAACGATTTATCTTTAAACCAATTAATATTCTTGTGCGGAATTTTGCACTGAACGCCATGCAATTCGTATAATTTTTATGAAATTAAATATTTAGTTAGTGGAAAGCATGTGAAGTCTTCCAAAAGCATGTCCCGTTATATAGAATCATTACCCAAACGCACGATAAATACGGATGATATTTTCACCAGAAACATAGCTTGTTCATATCTATGGTTGCATCGTGGAGTAAATATCCTTTAATGTCTAGAAAAAATAAACCCAGGTTATGTTTCCTTGAATAATTTTTCAAAATCAACCTTTGAAACTAGAAATCGGTAGCGTATATTTATTCAGCGTCATTACACAAACGCAGACCATTTAAATGTTACATGCTGTAGGCGAACGATTAAAAGTTTATTTCGAAAGCTCGCAGCGGTTGTTTGTTCATAAACTAGTTCATTTTCATAGGTGATGGATATTCAAAATATAAGAGCGCGCTGAAACGAAAATCGTCATTACTCAAACGCGTCATTACCCAAACACTCCTTCTGTTTGGGTAATGACGCAATTTTAATTTTGAAATATCCAGAAACGCAAACACCATCTAACAAATAAAACATGTTAAGGGATGATCTGGGTGTAAATAAAAAGAACAAATATGACATATGGATTAGTTTTAGCGCGTTTATATAAATTCAGGGGGGGGGGTGAGTGAATGAGTTGTGGGGTGGGGGGGGGGGGTGATCAATGGAATCTGACGAATTCTCTAAATGGATTGACGTTTACATCAAACAATCTCAGTGAGAAGGAAGCAGATGACAGTTTGAAAAGACAATTATTTCCGTACTTTTCAACAATCGTTCTGCATGCGGGGCGATTTCCGGCTCGTGTGTTATAGCAACGGCGTCAAAATACACATTTTGGACCATCAGAATATCACATTGACAATTCTATCTGATTGAGCGCACCGAGAAACCCCCAAATACCAAATTTCAGTTCAATATCTTGAAACATGTGAGAGAAATCCATCGACAATGTTTTCTACTCTAAATTATCATTGCAATTTGGCGAACCCCCTGGGGAACAGACTTTGATTGACGTATGCTCACGTTGTCTACATCAGAGTTCCTCGATCGTTTGGAGTCAAACCAAGTGTACGAGGGACCAAGGCATGTCCGACTTGATAGGAATCGCCTTTTATGCGATCAAAATCTGTTTCTAATTATCATATCTGAACGCTGTATTCGTTGACCTCTTAGAGAGTTTGAACTCTAAGTCACGCCCACAAAGCACATCAATTTCCACCACGTATATTCAAATGGCTGTATCTCATAGACGTATCAACGTGCGGAGCTACGCAATACGTCGTTTGGACGGATACATCATCGGCTACTCAAACAATATATACTCATAACGATAATTCAACTATTAAAGGGCACATGTCAACAAGTTTTGGAGAAAGAGCGAATTTGACAATGACGTTGCCCTGATTCAACCCCAAAAAAACGTCATTGGCACATGCTGTAATGAACGACCTTGATTGACCTTGACCTGGCCCTATAATTTTGCCAAATGTCATTTTCGTGGTCACCAATATCTGTGTTACATACTCACATAAAATTCATCGGCATGTGACAAACTTTTTTTTCTCCAGAATTTTCTGGACGAAATTGTTCATTTAATGGAGAATCACCCATATACATTCTTAGCAAAATGATGCAATTATCTTTCGATTTTTCATGTTGTCCGCCACTTGCCCCTTATGGCACATTCATTACTGACAATTAATTCCATCAATTTCATCATATTTCAGCAGAACATAACTTTAAGTAAGGTATGGATACAATATTACCTAACTGAGTGAATCCTGGTGTGTTTTATGTCATGGGTTCGACTTTGGAGCATTTCTCGAAATATGAATTTCTCATGTCTTAAAACTGAAATTTTTTCAAAGTCAAATATTCTCACTTAGACCAATTCTAAGTTGTGAAACTCAATCAAATGGTTATGTTTATGTTCTAAATTACTACAATACCCGAAATATTTCAACAAAATCTCAAATACGAAAAAGTTTGTTATGTTGCTAGTGAATGAGTGTTCATTCGCCTGGAGGTTATCTAAAATGAAAATGCCATGAACGAAAACAGGTTGTACCAAAGTTTTATAAATGCAGGTCTTGCGATAAATAATACTCACCTTAATTTTTACTCAATCAAGTCCCAAAATGAGGCATTAACATTCATTATGGTAGTTCAATGAGTTGCCCATCTGTAGTTAATAATACCAGTTGTAGTGATTATATAACAGTTTGTGTAACTCTCCTGCTAACCTACTAGTATGATATGGGTTACCTAAGCACAAACCAGGCAAACGATAAAAAAGTTAGGCTCCCCCTACACATAGGTTTGAAACCAGAAAGCTTGACATGCGTACTTCCGTCCATCTGTCCGTTCATCTGTTGCTCATATAATGATATATCTCAACCACGGGTGATCAGATCTCAATGTATGCTAGTTTGTCATCAGGACAGGAGGGCTTTTAAAAGAGGGTTCATTGTTCACATTTTCCGTTCAAGAGTTATCCCTCTTTGTTTAATGTCTGATTTCTGTCCGTCCGCTCATATATCTCAACCATGGGTTATCGGATCTCAATGAAATTTGGTATGCAGAATTGGCATTATGAGGGCTATCAAAGATATTGTTCACATCTTCCATTCAAGAGTTATCCCTCTTTCTTTATCTGAAAATGTTGGATTTCGTCTGTCGTTTGTTAGAATTGTCAAGTAATTTGTTCCCTCACTGACGTTCATCAAATTTTGTTTAACAATTTGTTTTCCGTCCTGCCATATTTCAATTTTCACCATGCAGGTATCCCAGTACCCGTGGTGCAACTTCTTGTTGTCATAATATAGACTCTCGTTCTAGTGGACTGGGGATTGCAACCTGGTCAGGGTATTCTGACGAAAAATCAGAACTTGTCAGATACCAAGTTTGTCAGGCTGAAAAGTCTCATTAGTGATCACTGAATAAATATACAGTATTTCTGTAGGAAATATTCTGTGTTGGTGTAAACTTATTTTATTCCAATCAAAATAATAACATATTTAAACATTTGACAAACATTTTACAGTAAGATAGAATAATATAAATAATCGATTGATTGGAAAGGGGATTAAACAACAAGCCCAAGGGCTTTTATTAAGTTTGCTCCTTCTGTGTTATGTTTTTATATCCTGCCTTCCAAATTACATGTGCATAATTTGCTCTCTAAAGCAGGCCTTAAGATTTGACGAGTATCATCAAATCGATTCTCATAATGATTCTCGCAAATTTTTCAATTTTCAGTGCTTTATGACTAACTTGATTCAGCATTTGATTCTCGCAAAATTAATTGTATTTTGAGCCCTGTCAAACCATGTCTGTTTAACCCATTCTATACTAAACACTCACTAAGCCTTACTAAGTTTGGTAACTTGTGCTCCGATCCCCTGTGCACCCACACGATTGTGTATAAAATTATGTGTTCTATGTGCCGGTATATACTAGTATGTGGGTCACAATAAATAAATACATTCAAACAAACAAGAAAATACTTTCAAACTCATTGCCGAGTAGTATCCCTTAGGAAATGTTCAGATAATAAGTTCAATAAACTAGTGTTGAAACGATTAGCGTTTTTATGGAATCGACTAGTCGCCAGAGGTAATCGACTACTAGTCGACTAGTCGGACCCCTTCTAAGAGTTCCCGTTTCTATGCCCATATGACGTATAAAAAGGGCCATGTGCAGTTTTGAGTATCCAACTCTTGGTTTCAGAACGTTAAAACAGAAAGCACGTGAACTATATAATCTCCCGTTTTGCCCGTAAGTCTCCCAATTTGATGTCTTAAACCAGGCTCTCCTGCAACCTCCATATAATCTCATGGTTTGGGGAATGCAGGTAATAAAACATTTTATATAAACAAAATTGTCGCCGGTAACCAGGAAATAAATAGGCAAGTCTCGTTAGTAAGTCTCACTAACGAGATGTCTGGTGTGTTCTATTGTCTCTCTGAATTGGCGCCTCATGTCGCGGGGTGGGGGGGGGCAGTATGGATATTAGAATGATCTAGGATCTATTCAGTTACTGAGTTGACTTTACCAGCTTGACATGTTGCGAATTATGTTTTGTATATCATTGAAGCCATTTTGTTGCATCATTACTCTAGAAGTTTTCACTGGTCAATTGTTCCCATTGAACTAGACAGTGTTCGGTCGGCAGCGACACTTTGTGTCTTTGGTGATCAACATAAAA
The DNA here is from genome assembly GCA_032622095.1 of Siphonodentalium dalli. NCBI lineage: Eukaryota > Metazoa > Mollusca > Scaphopoda > Gadilida > Siphonodentaliidae > Siphonodentalium > Siphonodentalium dalli. The sequence continues at coordinate 210,270,885 of CP136066.1, forward strand.
GAAACCGCGCATACCGGTACATGTGCATACATTGGGTTCAGTTCAGGTCATGGAGTTCACCGCTCGTGCATGACTGGCAGTGGCATCGTTAAGATTCAATAATAAGATTTATTTCGTATTCAATATAATTATAATATATATATATCAACAGGACCCCACAAAAAGTTTAACTTGCAAGGGCAGGGCCCTTATGCTTGTATAATGATACAGTGTTATGTGTACGTATATTGGGTTAAAGGAACAATGCAATAAGCTCTAAGAAGTTAATATGTATTAACTGTTACAGATTACGTGATAATATTGCCATGCAATGGCACTGCTGTCATGATAGCACTTAGGTAGTGCTTTTTCTCGACTAGTCGACTAGCATATTTCGGGATCGACTAATTTAATAATCGCGTCGATTTCGACTAATCGATTAATCGTTTCAACACTACAATAAACAACCATAGGCCGTTTGTTGAACTTATTATCTGAACATTTCCCACCTATCAATAGTAATCATTCTGGATTTGTATTATTTTTTTCATCTGTCTGCTCATTTTTCCTCAACACCCCTCCAAATGAATAATAAACTATCCCAATGTAAACTTTTTTATAACTGAATGGGAGAACCATTTAGTATAGGAAGGGTTAAAAATACATTGTTATTTATGGGCCCTGGTGGCTCAGTTGGTATTTAACCCTTTGAGTGCCAGGGGCCGATCTCATCTCATCGGCCCTAAACCTACAAAATAAGTCTGTTAAAGAATATAAGAATAAATTATTAAAATTGTAAAAAATTATAAAAAACAAAAATGTTCAGATAATAAGTTCAATAAATGACCATAGGCTGTTTGTTGAACTTATTATCTTAACATTTTCCACCAATGAATAGGAATCTTTCTGCACCTTTATTTTTTTCATCTGTCTGTGGTCTTCTTATTTTTCCTGACCACCCCTCCTAATGAATAATAGACCATTCCAATGTATTATTTTATAACTGAGTGGGAGAATCCATTTAGAAAAGAAAGGGTTAAAGTGCCTCTGAATCATCTTCTTCTTCTAGGTAAAAGAACACAGAGAAGTAAAATTGTAATATCGTGAAAGAAGAATTATGAAGATTGGGCAGCAGAACTACACATTCAGACAACTATTGCAATCAGTCACCGTAGAGCCATTGCTCTTTCTATATTTCCTCGCCTTAGTCATACAATATCCTACATTACAAGCATTTCTGTATGCAAAATCATGCAGAGAGATATATGGAAATTCATCTATATGTGACAACCTCACAAACAAGACATTAACTGAGCAGGTTAACATTGTGCAATCACAAACATCTCACTGGATAATGTACACAAGCATAGCTTTCATATCACCTTCTATTGTGACTGTATTTGGATTCTATGGTACGTTAGGAGATGTATATGGTCGGAAAGTGCCGTTGTTGATTCCGCTTATTGGAGGTCTTTGCTCGTCAATATCACTGCTAATTATATCAATCTACCCTGATTGTAACTTCGGGTATATCATAATCGGACCCTTCTTGAATGGAGTTTCTGGAGGCTTTATAGGCCAGTTCATGGCTATATTTAGCTACATAACTACTGTGGCATCGGAAGAATTCAGAACTATTAGAGTGGGAATTCTTGAGGCTATGGTATTTATAGCATCAGCAGTCGGAGTTCTTATATCCGGCGTCATGCTTGATAACACTAGTTTCGTGTTTGTGTTCTCATTGCTGATCGTTGTATATTTCACTTGTTTAATTTACACCATCAAGTTTGTTGATAATGTGATACCAAGTACTTCGCCTGATAGTCAGAAGTTGTCGATTTGCCAGGCTGCTAAAGAAGCATTCAAGGACACTATACAGTGTGTGAGGAAAGAGAGATCTGGCAAAAGGAAGCTTCATGTTGGCCTGCTCACGTTCATCATGGTCATTCTGATGGTCTGCACCACAGGTAATTGACAAACTGCATATAGCAACTCAGTAATTAGAGATTATTACTTGTTTTATTAACCCTTTACCCAACAGAACGGCCCTGTGCCAATGCATTCTCTTATATATACGAGTCGACCATAGGTCGCCTTGCATATATAAGAGAATGCATTGGCTTAACACATTAAAAATTATAAAATTGTTAAAGAATGCAAGAAAAAATGGTAAAAAGTGTTAAAAAAAGATTTTTTTTAGGCCAATGCATTCTCTTATATATGCGAGGCGACCTATGGTCGACTCGCATATATAAGAGAATGCATTGGCACAGGGCATAACTGTAACCATCACAATGTGGTCAATGAGCCGGTTCCAATGATATCCATATTTGTATGGTTTTATTGAGACAGACCCAAGATAATTTAGGCTGTTGCAGCTTTATTTGGCCGTTTTTGGTCGGTTTGTTGGGTAAAGGGTTAATTACATGTAGATATGACTGTAGATATGACATTTTTGTCCAGAATAGCATGTTATTGAACTAGGCTATTATTGCCCTTAATCTGAGTAATATGGTTTACGACATGCCGAAAATGTACTTCACTGCCATAAAATAACGTGTAGGATCCATTTTTGAGAAATCACTCATATGAAAGAGTTGTCAGTTACTAAGAGGCGATCTAATTAATAAATAGGATATCACTTGGTTGGTTTGATATTATTGGCCCTCAAACCTCATATCAGCCTTTGGTCTCAGGCTGATATGAAGTTACCTCGGGCTGATGTCAGGCCTAATATCAAACAAACCAAGTACAGTAATGCCCTAAGTAATCGACTCCTTAACCACAGCAGAATTATGGGTAACTTTTCAGGATTTAGTCAGAAATATGGCTTGTTCCCATTCAATGGAAAGCTCTCCCCGATGAATGGCAACAAGCCATATTTCCGACTAAATCCTGAAAAGTTACCCATAATTCTGCTGTGGTTAAGGAGTCGATTACTTAGGGCATTACTGTAATATCCTCTAAATATCAGCCAGAGATAACTTCATATCGGCCTGAGACCGAGGTCTCATATTTCTTGGATAATATCAAATTACCTTACATGTATGTAAATTTGCTCAGTACTATTTTTCGCGCACCCATATGTGCACAAATTTTAAACTGAGGAAAAATAGTACGACTATAAAAGTTTTAAATCTCGAACCACGGGAAAATGTGAGAGTTTATGGGAAGTGAGTTTATTTATTGCTCAACTATACAAAAAAATGAATGCACGTCTGGATATAATGTGTCTGTTATGGTGGGCTAGCATTTCCAAATTCACCCTCTGGGAACCAGAATCTTTAATGCTATACCAGCGCAACTCCCGTCATGAAAGGGTTAATATTGCAAGTTAATTTGATATACATTACTACTATATGTGAGACAGCCAGCATTAAGATGGTCGCTATCAATATATGGTTACTAATATTCCATCCTGTTCTTGCCATGTGTGATGATGCTGTTTTCATGATCGATTCCCTAAATATGCAACGAAACAGGGTATGTTTATCTCCATTGTAACAGTAATTCAATCCATCAAGAAATATAATAATAAAAGGAACTGCATTAAAAGCACTTTTTATCGACATTACATGCTTTGAAGTCAGATATCATTTTTGCAGTAATCAAATCTATGGTTACTTTCCATAACTTCCTGTTAACTGCATCTATAGAAAACAGCGATCCGGTTGACTCGAGTATGAGGCACCTTGCAGTGCGGTAATGTATTTTACGCCATCGTCGATGACACCGTGCTCCATTCAAAATTTGTGCACGCTTCAGCGACCAATGCTGGTGAATCGGAAACTACAGTTAGCAATTTTCGGCCAATCAGAATACCTGTTTCAGTGACAAATATTCAACATTAATTACAATTATATTTATATGTGTATTTTAAAGATACTCAATCCGATTAAATTGTCCCCATATCATCAGATTCCAACAACAACAACATTTTTAGCTCAACTTACTTTGTAAGTTTGAGCTATTGCCATGGTTTGGCGTCCGTCGTCCGTGTATGCGTGTGTGCGTGTGTCCGTCAACAATTTCCTTTGGCGCGGGCTACAGGTCGTACCTTTGGTCTGATCTTTATGATATTTGTCATGAATGTTGACATGTAGATGGGAACGAGTCATTTTGGGGTCATTCGGCAAAAAAACATGGCCGCCAGTGGCCATCTTGGATTTCAAAATTCAATCCATTGGCGCAGGCTACAGGTCGTACTGCTTATCTGATCATCATAAAATTTGCCATGGATGTTAACATTTACATGTAGATGGGAACGAGTCATTTTGGGGTCATTTGGCCAAAAAACATGGCTGCCAGCAGCCATCTTGGATTTTACTCTTTGCATGACTAAATCCTTTGGCGCGGGCTACAGGTCATAGCTTTGGTCAGATCTTAATGAAATTTGTCATGGATGTTAACAGTGACATGTAGATGGGAACGAGTCGTTTTGGGGTCATTCGGCCAAAAAACATGGCCGCCAGCAGCCATCTTGGATTTTACTCTTTGCATGACTAAATCCTTTGGCGCGGGCTACAAGTCATAGCTTTGGTCAGATCTTAATGAAATTTGTCATGGATGTTAAAAATGACATGTAGATGGGAACGAGTCATTTTGGGGTCATTCGACAAAAAAACATGGCCGCCAGTGACCATCTTGGATTTCAAAATTCAATCCATTGTGCGGTTTACAGGTCGTACTGCTTATCTGATCATCATAAAATTTGTCATGGATGTTAACAATGACATGTAGATGGGAACGAGTTATTTTTGGGTCATTCGGCCAAAAAACATGGCCGCCAGCAGCCATCTTGGATTTTACTCTTTGCATGACTAAATCCTTTGGCGCGGGCTACAGGTCATAGCTTTGGTCAGATCTTAATGAAATTTGTCATGGATGTTAAAAATTACATGTAGATGGGAACGAGTCATTTTGGGGTCATTCGACAAAAAAACATGGCCGCCAGTGACCATCTTGGATTTCAAAATTCAATCCATTGTGCGGGCTACAGGTCGTACTGCTTATCTGATCATCATAAAATTTGTCATGGATGTTAACAATGACATGTAGATGGGAACGAGTTATTTTTGGGTCATTCGTCTAAAAAACATGGCCGCCAGCAACCATCTTGGATTTTACTCTTTGCATGACTAAATCCTTTGGCGCGGGATACAGGTCATACCTTTGATCTGATCTTTATGAAATTTGTCATGAATGTTGACATTGACATGTAGATGGGAACGAGTCATTTTGGGGTCATCTGGCCAAAAAACATGGCCGCTGGTGGCCATCTTGGATTTCAAAATTCAATCCATTGGCGCGGGCTACAGGTCGTGCTGTTCGTCTGATCATCATGAAATTTGTCATGGATGTTAATATTGACATGTAGATGGGAACAAGTGATTTTGGGGTCGTTCAGCCAAAAAACATGGCCGCCAGCAGCCATCTTGGATTTTACTCTTTGCATGACTAAATTCTTTGGCGCGGGCTACAGCTTGTAGCTTTTGTCAGAACTTCATGAAATTTGTCATGGATGTTAACAATGACATGTAGATGGGAACGAGTGATTTTGGGGTCGTTCGGCCAAAAAACATGGCCGCCAGCAGCCATATTGGATTTTACTCTTTACATGACTAAATCTATTGGCACAGGCTACAGGTCGTACCTTTGATCAGATCATTATGAGATTTGTAAAGGCTGTAGATGGGAACAGGTCATTTTGGGGCAATTCGGAAAAAAACATGGCTGCCTGTGGCCATTTTAGAATTTACTCTTTGCATCAATAAATCCTTTGGCACACCATAATCACCACATCCCTGATCCGATCATTATGAAACCTGTCATGAATGTTGATATTGACATGTACATCTAGTCTTACTTAGACATTTCAATTAGCACCTTTCCTATTCCTCCATTTACTGTCAACCATTAAATTATTCCCCTACCTAAGTTGAGCTACAGTGTCATTGACACTTTCATTTTAAAGGTACTCAACCCGATAAAACTCCTCTCAATTACTATTTCAATGGCTTCGGGGGTCAAAAATATTTGATTCGAGTCGAGGAAGTCACCCATCAAAGTTCAGATTTGTTAGATATCGATTTTAGAAATCTATTATTTTTCATTATCGGGAATACTATCTGGCCCAGAACTCAGTCAAAATTGAGTTAAAATTACCACTTGATTTTAGAGTTATCCATCCTTGTCTGTTTGAATAGATTTGGAGAACACATCCAGAGCAGATTACGGCAGTTAGTAGTACTGATCTCGAGTTTATAACAAATTTCAAAAATCAATATCTAATAACTCTGAGCTTTGTTTGATGGATTCCTCGACTCGAATCAAATATTTTTTACCCCCAAAGCCAAATAAATAGTAATATAGGACCCTCCGATCGGATTGTTGTTGTTGGAATCTGTTGAGATGGGGACCCTCTTTACGGGTTGAGTACCTTTAAATGCCGTTTCAGTCACCAGAATCGATTAATTGTCCAAAAATAATGCCACTAACCACCATCAACTTTAGTATAATATTGCCGAAAATCTGTTATTTATCAACATTTTGTTCAATGAAAGCCACTTGATTTTAGAGTTATTCATCTTCATCTGCAATCTGGTCCGAGACTGTCGGCTCGTAAACTTTTTTCTAGGCCACTATAATGTACCGGTGGTGAAAAATAATAGACTTCAAAAGTCGATATCTGATCACTCTGAACTTTGATGGGTGGGATCCTCGACTCCAAACAAACATTTTTTACACCCCGAAGCCAAAGAAAAAATAATTTACAAGTGTTAATTTGGATTATGCATCTTGAATATTACAGGTGAATTTGATATTTTGCTACTATATGTGAGACGGCCAGCGTTGGGATGGTCTCAGTCGTTATATGGTTACTACAGATCATATGAAAGTTTTGCCAGGTTTCTGCCACTCGTAACATTGCTGCCTTACCTGAAACGGAGGTTCCATGTTAGAGATACAAAGTTGTTAATCCTTGGTTTGTTGTCTCGCATTGTTTCGCTCATCCTCGTTGGAATATCTTCTCAAACATGGATTATGTTCGTCGGTGAGTAATATTATCATTCCTAAATACTCCACCTAAGGCCAAATTAACCCTTTATAGATCCCCACATAGACTGCAGCAGACGACACTCTGTAGCACATGCTTCCATCTGTATCTGTGTGAGGCTCCCTATGGATTAAACATTAAAATTATATATCACCCCGGTTATTATCACTTTCACAACGGGAGTTGCGATTGTGCAACATTAAAGATGCGAGTCTCCCATAGGGAGCCTCACATATATAAGTCAATGCACTGGCTCACAAGGTCAAGGTAAATATTGTTAGGCCAATGTTTTCTCTTATACATGTATATGCGAGGATCCCTATGGGAGACTTGCATATATAAGAGAATGCATTGGAACAGGGTTTTTGCAAAATTTCAGGAATCTCCAGTCATGGAAGGGTTGAAATGTATGTGTGTTTCCCGTAACCTGCTTGTCCCAATCTCAAATATTGCACCAAATTTTTTTTCTCTCGGAATTTTCCATTTTTCGTTACTGAACATTTTTATTTTTTTGTCAATCATAAATATTCTCATTTTGTGTACCTGGGCAAAAAACTCCCGAACCATGAGAGAATGACCAATTTAGCGATATTTGCACCAGTAATTTTCTTTGAATCTCTTATTTGGTGGACATATGGCGGTTTGCACTCCTTACACCTTATAATATTCGCTTTTGAATTTTTCCCGGTTTCAAAATAGCTTGATAAAATACCTTTCTATGAGCACTATATGTCCCAACAGGATGCATTGAAGTCATAAAAAATACAAACTTGTACACAATGAATGGGTCCCAATCAAATATTACGACATTTTGTATTCATTGCAATTCCAGAATTGGAAACGAGATAACGAGCGACTTTCGGAAAAGGTACATTGTATTATCATTTAAAACATGAAACAAATTAAAAACTTCATGCATTGCTTTCTCTTTAGTTTTAATCGTCAATGTTCTGTAATACCATAAATGTTTCAGAGCAAAGACAGCTGTAGATGTTCTTCTCATGGTCTAAATGTGTAAATTTACACCACTGCGGATTAAAACATTTTAACTGATACAAAGAAACGGTCTGAAATTTATTGAAAATATAAGAAACAAAACACGTATTTTCACCGCTATATTGTTCAGAAAATATCTGCGTATGTATACTCTTGAGATATGTACTTTTACCAAAAATTTACATAATATTGGTGTTCGAACGAGCCACGTCCCTTTGACATGTAGACTGCCGACTACATGTACAGTAATGCTCTATTTAATCGACCTCTTAACCAAAGCAGAATTATGGGTAACTTTTCAGGATTTAGTCGGAAATATGGCTTGTTGCCATTCATCGGAAAGCTCTCGGGGAGAGCTTTCCGATGAATGGCAACAAGCCATATTTCCGACTAAATCCTGAAAAGTTACCCATAATTCTGCTTTGGTTAAGAGGTCGATTAATTAGAGCATTACTGTACCTCATAATTTTTGCATGTAATTGAATGGGAGTTGGCAGTCAACGTATTAAGTTCAGAATGTCATGGAATTCAGTTGATTATTATTGACCAATAGAAACAGTAGGATTTTTCTAGTCGACAAATAGTTCTGCAAGAACAGAGTGACTTTTCAGTATTTACTCTACAAAGACAGCTACAATAATATCTAGAATTTGAAACATTTAAATAAAAGATATTGTTGATATATTTTGACCTCATATAACATATTTGAATTTCAATTACAGCTGGTACTTTGGGATTTCTACAAGGATTTTCCTCTTGTGCAATCAGGTCTTTCTCAGCTAGTCTGGTCGATAAAAACGAACATGGTTAGTACTTTGTATATATATCAGAAATGATCTATCGTCTGGTTGATAAAAACGAACATGGTTAGTACTTTGTATATATATCAGAAATGATCTATCGGGGTCATTAACGAACATGGTTAGTTCATTTGGATATATATCAGAAATGATCTATCGGGGTCATTGGATTTTGACTGGCTGAGTAATTAAATTTCTCTGAGTAGTTTAACCCTTTACCCAACAGAAGGGCCCTGTGCCAATGCATTCTCTTATATATGCGAGTCGACCATAGGTCGCCTCGCATATATACGAGAATGCATTGGCCTAACACATTAAAAATTATAAAATTGTTAAAGAATGTAAGAAAAAATGGTAAAAAGTGTTAAAAAATGTTTTTTTTTAGGCCAATGCATTCTCTTATATATGCGAGGCGACCTATGGTCGACTCGCATAAATAAGAGAATGCATTGGCACAGGGCATAACTGTAACTAACACAATGTGGTCAAGGAGCCGGTTCCAATGATATCCATATTTGTATGGTTCTATTGAGACAGACCGAAGATATTTTAGGCTGTTGAAGCTTTATTTGGCCGGTTTTGGCCGGTTTGTTGGGTAAGGGTTAACTCTTTCATGATATCTCTTTGAAAGTTTTTGGTATGTGAGTTCAGAAGAGGAGTTTCTGAAATGATTTTGCAAATTAGGCCGGCCGTACATTTTTATCAGAGATGCGGACCTTTGATTGTTATTTTTTAGTGTTGCAATTTAAATTTGAAGCCCGAACTAAAACAAATATTAACCAATCTCAAACAAATATTAACTAATTTCAATTATTTTTGAAAATACTCATTCCCGACTTCGCCCACCTAGGTTCGGGATATCGCTGTTGTCGACGGCTTGTTTATTTTAAAAAGGATTTATACATGTATATTTATAAGGTAATGCTTAGTTAATCCATTTAATTAATTTTATAATTACTGATTCCTAGGACTGTGATTTAGGCCGCCATATAGGGCCAAATAAACAATGTTGAACAATCCTTTGGCTTGAGGGATCCAGGCAGACTTTGTGATATCAAAAGGAACCTCAAATCTGCATGTTACATTCTAAAATATCAATTTTACAATTCAAAGAATATTTTAAGAAAATGTCGATACGACAAAAAAATATTTGCTCAAAATATGGGACAACCCGATTCTGGAAAATTGACAACCGACCCAAATTACGCCTGGTTTGAGTTGTCCGTGGATCAGCTGTCACATCTCTTCTTAACACTTCCATTTATTCTGTACAGGTCGGTTATTCGCCATCATAGGGTCCACAGAGAGCATCGCTACGTTCATATCATCTGTGATATTTAACGAGCTGTACCGGTTACACTGGATATGTGGGCATACCGTTCCTGCTAGCTGTCACATCTCTTCTTAACACTTCCATTTATTCTGTACAGGTCGGTTATTCGCCATCATAGGGTCCACAGAGAGCATCGCTACTCTCATATCATCTGTGATATTTAACGAGTTGTATCCGGCTACACTGGATATATATGCGGGCATACCGTTCCTGCTAGCTGCCATGCTGTGCATAATCGCTGGAGGCATAGCTGTGTGAGTACAATTATGAATGTTATAATCGCTGGAGGCATAGCTGTGTGAGTACATGTATGAATGTTATAATCGCTGGAGGCATAGCTGTGTGAGTACATGTATGAATGTTAGCTGTGTGAGTACATGTATGAATGTTAGCTGTGTGAGTACATGTATGAATGTTAGCTGTGTGAGTACATGTATGAATGTTAGCTGTGTGAGTACATGTATGAATGTTAGCTGTGTGAGTACATGTATGAATGTTATAATCGCTGGAGGCATAGCTGTATGAGTACATGTATGAATGTTATAATCGCTGGAGGCATAGCTGTGTGAGTACATGTATGAATGTTATAATCGCTGGAGGCATAGCTGTGTGAGTACATGTATGAATGTTATAATCGCTGGAGGCATAGCTGTGTGAGTACATGTATGAATGTTAGCTGTGTGAGTACATGTATGAATGTTAGCTGTGTGAGTACATGTATAAATGTTAGCTGTGTGAGTACATGTATGAATGTTAGCTGTGTGAGTACATGTATGAATGTTAGCTGTGTGAGTACATGTATGAATGTTATAATCGCTGGAGGCATAGCTGTGTGAGTACATGTATGAATGTTAGCTGTGTGAGTACATGTATGAATGTTAGCTGTGTGAGTACATGTATGAATGTTAGCTGTGTGAGTACATGTATGAATGTTAGCTGTGTGAGTACATGTATGAATGTTAGCTGTGTGAGTACATGTATGAATGTTAGCTGTGTGAGTACATGTATGAATGTTATAATCGCTGGAGGCATAGCTGTGTGAGTACATGTATGAATGTTAGCTGTGTGAGTACATGTATGAATGTTAGCTGTGTGAGTACATGTATGAATGTTAGCTGTGTGAGTACATGTATGAATGTTAGCTGTGTGAGTACATGTATGAATGTTATAATCGCTGGAGGCATAGCTGTGTGAGTACATGTATGAATGTTAGCTGTGTGAGTACATGTATGAATGTTAGCTGTGTGAGTACATGTATGAATGTTAGCTGTGTGAGTACATGTATGAATGTTAGCTGTGTGAGTACATGTATGAATGTTAGCTGTGTGAGTACATGTATGAATGTTAGCTGTGTGAGTACATGTATGAATGTTAGCTGTGTGAGTACATGTATGAATGTTAGCTGTGTGAGTACATGTATGAATGTTATAATCGCTGGAGGCATAGCTGTGTGAGTACATGTATGAATGTTAGCTGTGTGAGTACATGTATGAATGTTAGCTGTGTGAGTACATGTATAAATGTTAGCTGTGTGAGTACATGTATGAATGTTAGCTGTGTGAGTACATGTATGAATGTTAGCTGTGTGAGTACATGTATAAATGTTAGCTGTGTGAGTACATGTATGAATGTTAGCTGTGTGAGTACATGTATGAATGTTAGCTGTGTGAGTACATGTATGAATGTTATAATCGCTGGAGGCATAGCTGTGTGAGTACATGTATGAATGTTAGCTGTGTGAGTACATGTATGAATGTTAGCTGTGTGAGTACATGTATAAATGTTAGCTGTGTGAGTACATGTATGAATGTTAGCTGTGTGAGTACATGTATGAATGTTAGCTGTGTGAGTACATGTATGAATGTTATAATCGCTGGAGGCATAGCTGTGTGAGTACATGTATGAATGTTATAATCGCTGGAGGCATAGCTGTGTGAGTACATGTATGAATGTTAGCTGTGTGAGTACATGTATGAATGTTAGCTGTGTGAGTACATGTATGAATGTTAGCTGTGTGAGTACATGTATGAATGTTATAATCGCTGGAGGCATAGCTGTGTGAGTACATGTATGAATGTTATAATCGCTGGAGGCATAGCTGTGTGAGTACATGTATGAATGTTAGCTGTGTGAGTACATGTATGAATGTTAGCTGTGTGAGTACATGTATAAATGTTAGCTGTGTGAGTACATGTATGAATGTTAGCTGTGTGAGTACATGTATGAATGTTAGCTGTGTGAGTACATGTATGAATGTTAGCTGTGTGAGTACATGTATGAATGTTAGCTGTGTGAGTACATGTATGAATGTTATAATCGCTGGAGGCATAGCTGTGTGAGTACATGTATGAATGTTATAATCGCTGGAGGCATAGCTGTGTGAGTACATGTATGAATGTTATAATTGCTGGAGGCATAGCTGTGTGAGTACATGTATGAATGTTAGCTGTGTGAGTACATGTATGAATGTTAGCTGTGTGAGTACATGTATGAATGTTAGCTGTGTGAGTACATGTATGAATGTTAGCTGTGTGAGTACATGTATGAATGTTAGCTGTGTGAGTACATGTATGAATGTTAGCTGTGTGAGTACATGTATAAATGTTAGCTGTGTGAGTACATGTATGAATGTTAGCTGTGTGAGTACATGTATGAATGTTAGCTGTGTGAGTACATGTATGAATGTTATAATCGCTGGAGGCATAGCTGTGTGAGTACATGTATGAATGTTAGCTGTGTGAGTACATGTATGAATGTTAGCTGTGTGAGTACATGTTTGAATGTTAGCTGTGTGAGTACATGTATGAATGTTAGCTGTGTGAGTACATGTATGAATGTTAGCTGTGTGAGTACATGTATGAATGTTAGCTGTGTGAGTACATGTATGAATGTTAGCTGTGTGAGTACATGTATGAATGTTAGCTGTGTGAGTACATGTATGAATGTTAGCTGTGTGAGTACATGTATGAATGTTAGCTGTGTGAGTACATGTATGAATGTTAGCTGTGTGAGTACATGTATGAATGTTAGCTGTGTGAGTACATGTATGAATGTTAGCTGTGTGAGTACATGTATAAATGTTAGCTGTGTGAGTACATGTATGAATGTTAGCTGTGTGAGTACATGTATGAATGTTATAATCGCTGGAGGCATAGCTGTGTGAGTACATGTATGAATGTTAGCTGTGTGAGTACATGTATGAATGTTAGCTGTGTGAGTACATGTATGAATGTTAGCTGTGTGAGTACATGTATGAATGTTAGCTGTGTGAGTACATGTATGAATGTTAGCTGTGTGAGTACATGTATGAATGTTAGCTGTGTGAGTACATGTATGAATGTTATAATCGCTGGAGGCATAGCTGTGTGAGTACATGTATGAATGTTATAATCGCTGGAGGCATAGCTGTGTGAGTACATGTATAAATGTTAGCTGTGTGAGTACATGTATGAATGTTAGCTGTGTGAGTACATGTATGAATGTTAGCTGTGTGAGTACATGTATGAATGTTAGCTGTGTGAGTACATGTATGAATGTTAGCTGTGTGAGTACATGTATGAATGTTAGCTGTGTGAGTACATGTATGAATGTTAGCTGTGTGAGTACATGTATGAATGTTAGCTGTGTGAGTACATGTATGAATGTTATAATCGCTGGAGGCATAGCTGTGTGAGTACATGTATGAATGTTAGCTGTGTGAGTACATGTATGAATGTTAGCTGTGTGAGTACATGTATGAATGTTAGCTGTGTGAGTACATGTATGAATGTTAGCTGTGTGAGTACATGTATGAATGTTAGCTGTGTGAGTACATGTATGAATGTTAGCTGTGTGAGTACATGTATGAATGTTAGCTGTGTGAGTACATGTATGAATGTTAGCTGTGTGAGTACATGTATAAATGTTAGCTGTGTGAGTACATGTATGAATGTTAGCTGTGTGAGTACATGTATGAATGTTATAATCGCTGGAGGCATAGCTGTGTGAGTACATGTATGAATGTTAGCTGTGTGAGTACATGTATGAATGTTAGCTGTGTGAGTACATGTATGAATGTTAGCTGTGTGAGTACATGTATGAATGTTAGCTGTGTGAGTACATGTATGAATGTTAGCTGTGTGAGTACATGTATGAATGTTAGCTGTGTGAGTACATGTATGAATGTTAGCTGTGTGAGTACATGTATGAATGTTATAATCGCTGGAGGCATAGCTGTGTGAGTACATGTATGAATGTTATAATCGCTGGAGGCATAGCTGTGTGAGTACATGTATAAATGTTAGCTGTGTGAGTACATGTATGAATGTTAGCTGTGTGAGTACATGTATGAATGTTAGCTGTGTGAGTACATGTATGAATGTTAGCTGTGTGAGTACATGTATGAATGTTAGCTGTGTGAGTACATGTATGAATATTAGCTGTGTGAGTACATGTATGAATGTTAGCTGTGTGAGCACATGTATGAATGTTAGCTGTGTGAGTACATGTATGAATGTTAGCTGTGTGAGTACATGTATGAATGTTATAATCGCTGGAGGCATAGCTGTGTGAGTACATGTATGAATGTTAGCTGTGTGAGTACATGTATGAATGTTAGCTGTGTGAGTACATGTATGAATGTTAGCTGTGTGAGTACATGTATGAATGTTAGCTGTGTGAGTACATGTATGAATGTTAGCTGTGTGAGTACATGTATGAATGTTAGCTGTGTGAGTACATGTATGAATGTTAGCTGTGTGAGTACATGTATAAATGTTAGCTGTGTGAGTACATGTATGAATGTTAGCTGTGTGAGTACATGTATGAATGTTAGCTGTGTGAGTACATGTATGAATGTTAGCTGTGTGAGTACATGTATGAATGTTATAATCGATGGAGGCATAGCTGTGTGAGTACATGTATGAATGTTAGCTGTGTGAGTACATGTATAAATGTTAGCTGTGTGAGTACATGTATGAATGTTAGCTGTGTGAGTACATGTATGAATGTTAGCTGTGTGAGTACATGTATGAATGTTAGCTGTGTGAGTACATGTATAAATGTTAGCTGTGTGAGTACATGTATGAATGTTATAATCGCTGGAGGCATAGCTGTGTGAGTACATGTATGAATGTTAGCTGTGTGAGTACATGTATAAATGTTAGCTGTGTGAGTACATGTATGAATGTTAGCTGTGTGAGTACATGTATAATTGTTAGCTGTGTGAGTACATGTATGAATGTTAGCTGTGTGAGTACATGTATGAATGTTAGCTGTGTGAGTACATGTATGAATGTTATAATCGCTGGAGGCATAGCTGTGTGAGTACATGTATGAATGTTATAATCGCTGGAGGCATAGCTGTGTGAGTACATGTATAAATGTTAGCTGTGTGAGTACATGTATGAATGTTAGCTGTGTGAGTACATGTATGAATGTAAGCTGTGTGAGTACATGTATGAATGTTAGCTGTGTGAGTACATGTATAAATGTTAGCTGTGTGAGTACATGTATGAATGTTAGCTGTGTGAGTACATGTATGAATGTTAGCTGTGTGAGTAAATGTATGAATGTTATAATCGCTGGAGGCATAGCTGTGTGAGTACATGTATGAATGTTATAATCGCTGGAGGCATAGCTGTGTGAGTACATGTATGAATGTTAGCTGTGTGAGTACATGTATGAATGTTAGATGTGTGAGTACATGTATGAATGTTAGCTGTGTGAGTACATGTATGAATGTTATAATCGCTGGAGGCATAGCTGTATGAGTACATGTATGAATGTTATAATCGCTGGAGGCATAGCTGTGTGAGTACATGTATGAATGTTATAATTGCTGGAGGCATAGCTGTGTGAGTACATGTATGAATGTTATAATCGCTGGAGGCATAGCTGTGTGAGTACATGTATGAATGTTATAATCGCTGGAGGCATAGCTGTGTGAGTACATGTATGAATGTTATAATCGCTGGAGGTATAGCTGTGTGAGTACATGTATGAATGTTATAATCGCTGGAGGCATAGCTGTGTGAGTACATGTATGAATGTTAGCTGTGTGAGTACATGTATGAATGTTAGCTGTGTGAGTACATGTATGAATGTTAGCTGTGTGAGTACATGTATGAATGTTATAATCGCTGGAGGCATAGCTGTGTGAGTACATGTATGAATGTTATAATCGCTGGAGGCATAGCTGTGTGAGTACATGTATGAATGTTAGCTGTGTGAGTACATGTATGAATGTTAGCTGTGTGAGTACATGTATGAATGTTAGCTGTGTGAGTACATGTATGAATGTTAGCTGTGTGAGTACATGTATGAATGTTAGCTGTGTGAGTACATGTATGAATGTTAGCTGTGTGAGTACATGTATGAATGTTAGCTGTGTGAGTACATGTATGAATGTTATAATCGCTGGAGGCATAGCTGTGTGAGTACATGTATGAATGTTAGCTGTGTGAGTACATGTATGAATGTTAGCTGTGTGAGTACATGTATGAATGTTATAATCGCTGGAGGCATAGCTGTGTGAGTACATGTATGAATGTTATAATCGCTGGAGGCATAGCTGTGTGAGTACATGTATGAATGTTAGCTGTGTGAGTACATGTATGAATGTTAGCTGTGTGAGTACATGTATGAATGTTAGCTGTGTGAGTACATGTATGAATGTTAGCTGTGTGAGTACATGTATAAATGTTAGCTGTGTGAGTACATGTATGAATGTTAGCTGTGTGAGTACATGTATGAATGTTAGCTGTGTGAGTACATGTATGAATGTTAGCTGTGTGAGTACATGTATGAATGTTAGCTGTGTGAGTACATGTATGAATGTTAGCTGTGTGAGTACATGTATGAATGTTAGCTGTGTGAGTACATGTATGAATGTTAGCTGTGTGAGTACATGTATGAATGTTAGCTGTGTGAGTACATGTATGAATGTTAGCTGTGTGAGTACATGTATGAATGTTAGCTGTGTGAGTACATGTATGAATGTTAGCTGTGTGAGTACATGTATGAATGTTAGCTGTGTGAGTACATGTATGAATGTTAGCTGTGTGAGTACATGTATGAATGTTAGCTGTGTGAGTGCATGTATGAATGTTATAATCGCTGGAGGCATAGCTGTGTGAGTACATGTATGAATGTTATAATCGCTGGAGGCATAGCTGTGTGAGTACATGTATGAATGTTAGCTGTGTGAGTACATGTATGAATGTTAGCTGTGTGAGTACATGTATGAATGTTAGCTGTGTGAGTACATGTATGAATGTTAGCTGTGTGAGTACATGTATGAATGTTAGCTGTGTGAGTACATGTATGAATGTTAGCTGTGTGAGTACATGTATGAATGTTAGCTGTGTGAGTACATGTATGAATGTTAGCTGTGTGAGTACATGTATGAATGTTAGCTGTGTGAGTACATGTATGAATGTTAGCTGTGTGAGTACATGTATGAATGTTAGCTGTGTGAGTACATGTATAAATGTTAGCTGTGTGAGTACATGTATGAATGTTAGCTGTGTGAGTACATGTATAAATGTTAGCTGTGTGAGTACATGTATGAATGTTATAATCGCTGGAGGCATAGCTGTGTGAGTACATGTATGAATGTTAGCTGTGTGAGTACATGTATAAATGTTAGCTGTGTGAGTACATGTATGAATGTTAGCTGTGTGAGTACATGTATAAATGTTAGCTGTGTGAGTACATGTATGAATGTTAGCTGTGTGAGTACATGTATGAATGTTAGCTGTGTGAGTACATGTATGAATGTTATAATCGCTGGAGGCATAGCTGTGTGAGTACATGTATGAATGTTAGCTGTGTGAGTACATGTATGAATGTTAGCTGTGTGAGTACATGTATAAATGTTAGCTGTGTGAGTACATGTATGAATGTTAGCTGTGTGAGTACATGTATGAATGTTAGCTGTGTGAGTACATGTATGAATGTTAGCTGTGTGAGTACATGTATGAATGTTAGCTGTGTGAGTACATGTATCAATGTTAGCTGTGTGAGTACATGTATGAATGTTAGCTGTGTGAGTACATGTATGAATGTTATAATCGCTGGAGGCATAGCTGTGTGAGTACATGTATGAATGTTAGCTGTGTGAGTACATCTATGAATGTTAGCTGTGTGAGTACATGTATGAATGTTATAATCGCTGGAGGCATAGCTGTGTGAGTACATGTATGAATGTTATAATCGCTGGAGGCATAGCTGTGTGAGTACATGTATGAATGTTATAATCGCTGGAGGTATATAGCTGTGTCAGTACATGTATGAATGTTATAATCGCTGGAGGTATATAGCTGTGTGAGTACATGTATGAATGTTATAATCGCTGGAGGTATATAGCTGTGTCAGTACATGTATGAATGTTATAATCGCTGGAGGTATATAGCTGTGTCAGTACATGTATGAATGTTATAATCGCTGGAGGTATAGCTGTGTGAGTACATGTATGAATGTTATAATCGCTGGAGGTATATAGCTGTGTGAGTACATGTATGAATGTTAGCTGTGTGAGTACATGTATGAATGTTAGCTGTGTGAGTACATGTATGAATGTTAGCTGTGTGAGTACATGTATGAATGTTATAATCGCTGGAGGCATAGCTGTGTGAGTACATGTATGAATGTTATAATCGCTGGAGGTATATAGCTGTGTCAGTACATGTATGAATGTTATAATCGCTGGAGGTATATAGCTGTGTGAGTACATGTATGAATGTTATAATCGCTGGAGGTATATAGCTGTGTGAGTACATGTATGAATGTTATAATCGCTGGAGGTATATAGCTGTGTGAGTACATGTATGAATGTTAGCTGTGTGAGTACATGTATGAATGTTAGCTGTGTGAGTACATGTATGAATGTTAGCTGTGTGAGTACATGTATGAATGTTAGCTGTGTGAGTACATGTATGAATGTTATAATCGCTGGAGGCATAGCTGTGTGAGTACATGTATGAATGTTATAATCGCTGGAGGTATATAGCTGTGTGAGTACATGTATGAATGTTAGCTGTGTGAGTACATGTATGAATGTTAGCTGTGTGAGTACATGTATGAATGTTAGCTGTGTGAGTACATGTATGAATGTTAGCTGTGTGAGTACATGTATGAATGTTAGCTGTGTGAGTACATGTATGAATGTTAGCTGTGTGAGTACATGTATGAATGTTAGCTGTGTGAGTACATGTATGAATGTTAGCTGTGTGAGTACATGTATGAATGTTAGCTGTGTGAGTACATGTATGAATGTTAGCTGTGTGAGTACATGTATGAATGTTAGCTGTGTGAGTACATGTATGAATGTTAGCTGTGTGAGTACATGTATGAATGTTAGCTGTGTGAGTACATGTATGAATGTTAGCTGTGTGAGTACATGTATGAATGTTATAATCGCTGGAGGCATAGCTGTGTGAGTACATGTATGAATGTTAGCTGTGTGAGTACATGTATGAATGTTAGCTGTGTGAGTACATGTATGAATGTTAGCTGTGTGAGTACATGTATGAATGTTAGCTGTGTGAGTACATGTATGAATGTTAGCTGTGTGAGTACATGTATGAATGTTAGCTGTGTGAGTACATGTATGAATGTTAGCTGTGTGAGTACATGTATGAATGTTAGCTGTGTGAGTACATGTATGAATGTTAGCTGTGTGAGTACATGTATGAATGTTAGCTGTGTGAGTACATGTATGAATGTTAGCTGTGTGAGTACATGTATGAATGTTAGCTGTGTGAGTACATGTATGAATGTTAGCTGTGTGAGTACAAGTATGAATGTTAGCTGTGTGAGTACATGTATGAATGTTAGCTGTGTGAGTACATGTATGAATGTTAGCTGTGTGAGTACATGTATGAATGTTAGCTGTGTGAGTACATGTATGAATGTTAGCTGTGTGAGTACATGTATGAATGTTAGCTGTGTGAGTACATGTATGAATGTTAGCTGTGTGAGTACATGTATGAATGTTAGCTGTGTGAGTACATGTATGAATGTTAGCTGTGTGAGTACATGTATGAATGTTAGCTGTGTGAGTACATGTATGAATGTTAGCTGTGTGAGTACATGTATGAATGTTAGCTGTGTGAGTACATGTATGAATGTTAGCTGTGTGAGTACATGTATGAATGTTAGCTGTGTGAGTACATGTATGAATGTTAGCTGTGTGAGTACATGTATGAATGTTAGCTGTGTGAGTACATGTATGAATGTTAGCTGTGTGAGTACATGTATGAATGTTAGCTGTGTGAGTACATGTATGAATGTTAGCTGTGTGAGTACATGTATGAATGTTAGCTGTGTGAGTACATGTATGAATGTTAGCTGTGTGAGTACATGTATGAATGTTAGCTGTGTGAGTACATGTATGAATGTTAGCTGTGTGAGTACATGTATGAATGTTAGCTGTGTGAGTACATGTATGAATGTTAGCTGTGTGAGTACATGTATGAATGTTAGCTGTGTGAGTACATGTATGAATGTTAGCTGTGTGAGTACATGTATGAATGTTATAATCGCTGGAGGCATAGCTGTGTGAGTACATGTATGAATGTTAGCTGTGTGAGTACATGTATGAATGTTAGCTGTGTGAGTACATGTATGAATGTTAGCTGTGTGAGTACATGTATGAATGTTATAATCGCTGGAGGCATAGCTGTGTGAGTACATGTATGAATGTTAGCTGTGTGAGTACATGTATGAATGTTAGCTGTGTGAGTACATGTATGAATGTTAGCTGTGTGAGTACATGTATGAATGTTAGCTGTGTGAGTACATGTATGAATGTTAGCTGTGTGAGTACATGTATGAATGTTAGCTGTGTGAGTACATGTATGAATGTTAGCTGTGTGAGTACATGTATGAATGTTAGCTGTGTGAGTACATGTATGAATGTTAGCTGTGTGAGTACATGTATGAATGTTAGCTGTGTGAGTACATGTATGAATGTTAGCTGTGTGAGTACATGTATGAATGTTAGCTGTGTGAGTACATGTATGAATGTTAGCTGTGTGAGTACATGTATGAATGTTAGCTGTGTGAGTACATGTATGAATGTTATAATCGCTGGAGGCATAGCTGTGTGAGTACATGTATGAATGTTAGCTGTGTGAGTACATGTATGAATGTTAGCTGTGTGAGTACATGTTTGAATGTTAGCTGTGTGAGTACATGTATGAATGTTAGCTGTGTGAGTACATGTATGAATGTTAGCTGTGTGAGTACATGTATGAATGTTAGCTGTGTGAGTACATGTATGAATGTTAGCTGTGTGAGTACATGTATGAATGTTAGCTGTGTGAGTACATGTATGAATGTTAGCTGTGTGAGTACATGTATGAATGTTATAATCACTGGAGGCATAGCTGTGTGAGTACATGTATGAATGTTATAGTCGCTGGAGGCATAGCTGTGTGAGTACATGTATGAATGTTAGCTGTGTGAGTACATGTATGAATGTTAGCTGTGTGAGTACATGTATGAATGTTATAATCGCTGGAGGCATAGCTGTGTGAGTACATGTATGAATGTTAGCTGTGTGAGTACATGTATGAATGTTAGCTGTGTGAGTACATGTATGAATGTTAGCTGTGTGAGTACATGTATGAATGTTATAATCACTGGAGGCATAGCTGTGTGAGTACATGTATGAATGTTAGCTGTGTGAGTACATGTATGAATGTTAGCTGTGTGAGTACATGTATGAATGTTAGCTGTGTGAGTACATGTATGAATGTTAGCTGTGTGAGTACATGTATGAATGTTAGCTGTGTGAGTACATGTATGAATGTTAGCTGTGTGAGTACATGTATGAATGTTAGCTGTGTGAGTACATGTATGAATGTTAGCTGTGTGAGTACATGTATGAATGTTAGCTGTGTGAGTACATGTATGAATGTTAGCTGTGTGAGTACATGTATGAATGTTAGCTGTGTGAGTACATGTATGAATGTTAGCTGTGTGAGTACATGTATGAATGTTATAATCGCTGGAGGCATAGCTGTGTGAGTACATGTATGAATGTTAGCTGTGTGAGTACATGTATGAATGTTAGCTGTGTGAGTACATGTATGAATGTTAGCTGTGTGAGTACATGTATGAATGTTAGCTGTGTGAGTACATGTATGAATGTTAGCTGTGTGAGTACATGTATGAATGTTAGCTGTGTGAGTACATGTATGAATGTTAGCTGTGTGAGTACATGTATGAATGTTAGCTGTGTGAGTACATGTATGAATGTTAGCTGTGTGAGTACATGTATGAATGTTATAATCGCTGGAGGCATAGCTGTGTGAGTACATGTATGAATGTTAGCTGTGTGAGTACATGTATGAATGTTAGCTGTGTGAGTACATGTATGAATGTTAGCTGTGTGAGTACATGTATGAATGTTAGCTGTGTGAGTACATGTATGAATGTTAGCTGTGTGAGTACATGTATGAATGTTAGCTGTGTGAGTACATGTATGAATGTTATTTGTCCCCCAGAGGAGTATTGTAATCAGCCTTGTGTGTCTTTATTTATAGTTATATATCTTGTTCTTTATTAACCCTTTACCCAACAGAAGGGCCCTGTGCCAATGCATTCTCTTATATATGTGAGGCGACACATTAAAAATTATAAAATTGTTAAAGAATGTAAGAAAAAATGGTAAAAAGTGTTAAAAAGATTTTTTTTAGGCCAATGCATTCTCTTATATATGCGAGGCGACCTATGGTCGACTCGCATATATAAGAGAATGCATTGGCACAGGGCATAACTGTAACTATCACAATGTGGTCAAGGAGCCGGTTCCAATGATATCCATATTTGTATGGTTCTATTGAGACAGACCGAAGATATTTTAGGCTGTTGAAGCTTTACTTGGCCGGTTTGTTGGGTAAAGTGTTAAAGGCCCACTTAATTTTTGAGTCACTGATTATTTTTTTTATGCCTTGATATACGGTTTTAATAACAATCTATCCCATAAAATATGATTAAATAGAGAGTTATCGATTGGTTCAGAGAATTACGTTAAATAACTCACAAGAGGCAAGAGACATTGGTAAGAAATGAGTGCGCGTTAGCGCACAAGTTTCTTACCTAAATGTCCCTCGCCTCGAGTCAATTATTTAACATAATTCTCTGAACTAATTGATTGCTCTATTTATTACACTTCTGCATCAATTTGGTTCACCAAATTTGATTAAAACACCCAGATGCATGAAAGTCCTGATGTGGCAAAAAATCAACCATCTAAAATTCAATCTAGATCAGTAAGTGATGTAACGTCAGTGACGTCACAAGATATGACATAATTCACTAGTGACATTACCATTTTTAATTAACGGCATTTTCAATGGAAATTGCACATATGAGTGTAATAAAATACTATAATTCCTCACCATTTGGAATGTCTGTGTCATGTGGGGGTTCTCGAAGGTAAGCCCAGTCGTGTCATGTGGGGGTTCACGAAGGTAAGCCCAGTCGTGTCATGTGGGGGTTCACGAAGGTAAGCCCAGTCGTGTCATGTGGGGGTTCACGAAGGTAAGCCCAGTCGTGTCATGTGGGGGTTCTCGAAGGTAAGCCCAGTCGTGTCATGTGGGGGTTCACGAAGGTAAGCCCAGTCGTGTCATGTGGGGGTTCACGAAGGTAAGCCCAGTCGTGTCATGTGGGGGTTCACGAAGGTAAGCCCAGTCGTGTCATGTGGGGGTTCACGAAGGTAAGCCCAGTCGTGTCATGTGGGGGTTCACGAAGGTAAGCCCAGTCGTGTCATGTGGGGGTTCACGAAGGTAAGCCCAGTCGTGTCATGTGGGGGTTCACGAAGGTAAGCCCAGTCGTGTCATGTGGGGGTTCACGAAGGTAAGCCCAGTCGTGTCATGTGGGGGTTCACGAAGGTAAGCCCAGTCGTGTCATGTGGGGGTTCACGAAGGTAAGCCCAGTCGTGTCATGTGGGGGTTCACGAAGGTAAGCCCAGTCGTGTCATGTGGGGGTTCACGAAGGTAAGCCCAGTCGTGTCATGTTGGGGTTCACGAAGGTAAGCCCAGTCGTGTCATGTGGGGGTTCACGAAGGTAAGCCCAGTCGTGTCATGTGGGGGTTCACGAAGGTAAGCCCAGTCGTGTCATGTGGGGGTTCACGAAGGTAAGCCCAGTCGTGTCATGTGGGGGTTCACGAAGGTAAGCCCAGTCGTGTCATGTGGGGGTTCACGAAGGTAAGCCCAGTCGTGTCATGTGGGGGTTCACGAAGGTAAGCCCAGTCGTGTCATGTGGGGGTTCACGAAGGTAAGCCCAGTCGTGTCATGTGGGGGTTCTCGAAGGTAAGCCCAGTCCCAAGTTTTTGTGTAAAAAAATTGATGGGTGTGTAGAGTATATTTTATTGTTTTCAGGTGGTTACACTATGACACAAGAGCTCTGATGAATGTCACATATGGTGATCTGCTTGACGAAGACGATGGAGCAGAACAGAGATGGAGCAGAACAGATTCCTTCACCTTTTGAAGTCAGTGTTGATTCTTGATGGGAGTTGAATCTCATATTATATACAGAGTTTATTCAGTTTAACCCTTTACCCAACAGAAGGGCCCTGTGCCAATGCATTCTCTTATATATGCGAGTCGACCATAGGTCGCCTCGCATATATAAGAGAATGCATTGGCTTAACACATTAAAAATTATAAAATTGATAAAGAATGTAAGAAAAAATGGTAAAAAGTGTTAAAAAAAGATTTTTTTAGGCCAATGCATTCTCTTATATATGCGAGGCGACCTATGGTCGACTCGCATATATAAGAGAATGCATTGGCACAGGGCATAACTGTAACCATCACAATGTGGTCAAGGAGCCGGTTCCAATGATATCCATATTTGTATGGTTCTATTGAGACAGACGGAAATGTTTTATTTTTGATTAAATCCAATCAAGTCTGGATATAGTGGGTCTGACATTTGCAGAGGCTAAATTTTGTGATACTACCCCGCACAGCTGACTAGCATAACCAAATTTACCCTCTTCAGACCTCATTCTACTTAGGCCTCATCTTCTTGGATTTATCTACAGTCTCAAATTAACATTGTTTTTAGTTACTTTTTCCCCTTCTGTTCAGTTTTGATATCTTCCTAATTTGCCGATTAGATAAAATATATAATCAAGGTGACTAATGGGTGAACATTACCAACTTCAAATTGGGAACTCCAATCTGATCCTAGTTGGGGCATAAGCAGAATGAGGTTCCCAGAGATGAATTTGGTGATGCTAGTCCACTGTGTGGGATAGCATCTCTAAATTCACCCTTTGGAGACCTCAATCTGAAAATGTCAGACACACATATCCAGGCTTGAATGCAATCGACTCCATCAATGATCGTGAAGAGGATATTTTGTACACTATAATACTATTGTTACATTTTACTACATATTGGATTGACTTTTATAAAGGTGTACGATACGCACAACAAAATCAAGTGATTTCTCCCGCAAGATGCATCTCCATAACATTGTCATAGTAACACATGTACAAGTTACATCTACATGTGGCTGAACCTTACTATTATTATCTTTATTATAAAACAATATATGTGCTTGGGGATTCTCTACTGACCATATTTTAAAGTTTTTTTCACAGTTTTCAAGAATAATCTTTCGACTTTTTATGTAATTTTTTTTATAAAAATCTTTTTCAATTTTTCAGAATAGATTGATTTCTCAATGAAAGCAAATTGTTTACCACAGGTTACACAAGGTTACAATGGTTTAACCCTTTCAGTGCCTAATTTACGGTCTAAAATCGGCCCTAAAAAAAACAAAAAAACAACAACAATTAGGGGCATGTTATAACTCAAAACTATCACCAAGTATTCATAGTAATAATTTTGATGCCCATGAAAAACGTAAGATTCCCTGGCACTAAACCTACAAAATAAGTCTGTTAAAGAATATAAGAAAATATTATTAAAATTGTAAAAAATAATAACAAATGATGAAAAATTGTTAGGCCAATGCATTCTCTTATATATATGCGAGGCGACCTATGGTCGACTCGCATATATAAGAGAATACATTGGCACAGGGTATATGGGTTGATACAAAAATCAGACCTGGCACTGAAAGGGTTAAACATTTGTTAAAATCATGTTTTGATTTTTAAAGGCCCACTTAATTTATGAATGCCCAGATCACATGATACACAACATATTCCATATAAAATATCATTTGGAAGAGGAACCAAAAATATATAGATTCCACCAAAATATGGAACAGCTGTGGCCTTGGAGTGTCCACCAAGTGATAGAGATTCTTAGATTCACATCAATACTTCCCCCGTTATTTACCCCAGAATGCATCATAATTCACAACTAAGAGATAGTGTTATTCCCCTCCATTGAGAATAATAACCTGGCAGTACAGACCAGATCAAAATTAAGCACAGTACACACGTCGGTACCTTGACAAAAACAACATTTTCACAGTTTATTCAACTGGATAAGTTGATAATACAATGCTTTGGACTTCCTCTTTCAGATGGTATATAATATGGAATATGTTGTATATAATGTGATTAATTAAGTGGGCCTTTATGAATACCTACCAACCCTAATTATTTCTGATTTTTAACCCCAACCACACACTTACATTTTCTTTTGCCTAACAGTCATACACCACATCTCATCTTCTACCTTATATTATTTTTGAAACTCAAGGAGGACATTTCTTTGAAGAATCTCAATCTATAAGCTGCCTTTACATACTATATGTATAAGTATAAGATTTGTTCATTGTTTATTGTGAGGTAAGTTTTCAAATAGATGTTGAATGAATAATTGTTTATTGTTTATCTATTGACTGCTTTAATTCTAGTTGAATATTTGTCGCTAAAATGCACATTATGTTTGCTTGCAAGCCTGCAAATAGTGTGTCTGTCATTTGCAGAATGAGGTCCTCACAGCGGGCTAGCATCACCAAATTCACCCCCTGGGGACCTCATTCTGCTTAGGCCTCATCTTCTGGGAAGTACATATAGTCTCAAATTAACATTGTTTTAGTCACTTTTTCCCTTCTGGGAAGTTTCTTTATTCCCTAATTTGCAGAAGATAAAATCCATAATCGAGGTGACTAATGGGTGAATATCACAAACTTCAACTGGGGAACTTCATTCTGATCCTAGGTCTCCCATAGCAGTTGAGACCTAAACAGAATGAGTTTCCGTGCGGGATAGTGTCACTAAATTCACCCTCTTGGGACCTCATTCTGTAAATGGCAGACACACTATTTGCAGACTTGATTGTTTGAGAGCTGCTAACTTTAGTTTTCAATTTGCCAGCATCGCTGATGTGCAAACAAATTTAAATGGAGCACGTGGCGATTGATAATGCGTGTCAAATACATCACCTCGCACCCAGGAGTCACATAATCAAATTCAACGGAAAGCTGTTTACGGTAATAGATACAATTAACGGGAAATTGTTCGGCCGATTTTCTGAATAACCCCATAGGAATTTGATCACTGGAAAATAAGGACATCTCACTTCATAGCCAGGGTTGGTATGGACCAAAGTATTATCTTGTCAAAACATAATTGCCAAATTAATTTTTTTTGGCAAAATTTCAAAAGGACTTGCCAAATTGAATTGAGGGTCTAATTTGAGAAAATTTGGGAACAATTCTTATTTGAAGTTAAAATGCATCCATTAATAGACAAAAAATAAATGCTTTAAACAAGTTAGTATCATTAATGTATATCAAAGCAGTCTATTTGAAAAGCCGACGAAAATCCTAACGGATGTACTTCTCTAGATTTGTGATTAGTTTCTGCATTGATGGGATTCACTCCATTTCATTGGAGAGTGGCGCAGAGTACACACGATTTCATTGGTTAATGGCATAACAGATCACTTCACAGATCAAAGGTCAATGAGATGTTGTCAATTTTCCCATGCATTGTCAAACACAACTAACGTTGGAAAACTGAATACAGGCAATATATCCATAATTCATTATACTCATCGCAATATTGGAGACATCATCTTCGAGTTTTTATCAGTCAATGATATTCATGACTGATTATCCTTTCGCATCTTGTATTTGTAACTATTTCTAAATATGATTCTCACAAACATTTACTCTGCCAGGAATGCACTCCATATTTGGAAATGGTTTATTACGTCATGTTAGGTATGCCACTTCCTCGAAGAAATGAGATATAACTGACAAATCTAGAGATGTACATCCGTTAGGCTTT
This sequence comes from Siphonodentalium dalli, assembly GCA_032622095.1. NCBI lineage: Eukaryota > Metazoa > Mollusca > Scaphopoda > Gadilida > Siphonodentaliidae > Siphonodentalium > Siphonodentalium dalli. The sequence goes on from CP136066.1 coordinate 210,299,267, forward strand.
GTTGGCTTTTCAATTATAAAATGCATGGAATACAATGTCACCATTAATATATTTGTTACAATGACTGTGCACATTACCTCCATGACCCGAACAGACAAAAGAAGATTAACTGTAAAAACAATTTTATCATTATATTTTGCTGTTCGTGCAAAGTAACAATCTTTCTTGAGAGACGAACAGCCTGTTACAAATAAATTAAGTATACCAGCATCGATACAAACTTTACAGAACATTGCTTTTTTCTGACTGTCATGTTTTAACCACAGTCGATTAACTATCTATACATTTTTGAATGTCGGTTTTGTCAATTGTGTAGGATTGTTAGTGACTTTGAAGGTTGTTCATTGAATCTAATGCCGATAAATAGTGCTTTTCGTTGCATTTCTTTTTAATTTTTTAATAGATGGAATTGCAATGGAGATTAATTTACTATGTTGGATATTTGGGGAATCGAGCATGAAAACAGTTTGTGAACTCGCCCCAGCAAACTTGAATCCCTGAATATCCAACTCAGTTCTAATCAAGCATGCAAATAGCGTGTCTGTCATTTGCAGAATGAGGTCCCCAGAGGGTGAATTTAGTGACGCTACCCCGCATAGTGGGCTAACATCACTAAATTCACCCTCCGGGGACCTCATTCTGCTTTGGCCCTCAACTGCTATGGCAGACCTAGGATCAAATTGAAGTTCCCCAGTTGAAGTTGGTGATGTTCACCCATTGGGAGCCTCGATTATGGATTTTATCTTCTGAAAATTAGGGGATATAGAAACTTCCCAGATGGGAAAAGGTAACTAAAAACAATGTTAATTTGATACCATAGATACTTCCCAGAAGATGAGGCCTAAGCAGAATGAGGTCCCCAGAGGGTGAATTTAGTGATGCTAGCCTGCTATGCGGGATAGCGTCACTAAATTCACCCTCTGGGGACCTCATGCTGCAAATGACAGACACACTATTTGCACGCTTGGTTCTAATTAAAATTAGACTCTTGAACAAGCTATGTGTTACAGAGTCTAAAGAAAATAGTGGGGTATTTCATTGTCTCCACAAATAAAAGCATTACATCAGTGTAAGCCAGTCACATCATTTAACTGTAAAGTGATGGAGCCAATCAGGTGATTGTCAGAATTCCTATACAGTGACGGGTTGAATCCTCACGCAGCTAAAAATAGCGCAATAATTTTTCGTTACATTGATAATTTCACACAGCGTTTACAAAATTAGAGGTTATGACAACTAATTAAACACCAAAAGCGTCTATGAATAATCCAGAATTGACAAAATAATACTTAGCTTTGAGAATAGAATTAAGTTAACTCCCGGTTTTGTTATTCAGCAGAAAATTAAACCAAATGGAGATATCTGTCAATAGTAAAACTCTTTGTGTGCTGTGATGTCATACTACAGGGATTGTATGCAGAGGCTATTTATAGCAGCGGTAACGTCAATGCTAGTGAAATCCTTTACATTCTTTAATGAGTAACTTGTTTGAAAGGATAAATTTAATTAGAACTGATATAACTTAAGAATCTCCAGTATAACATTTCTCAATCTCAATCTATAAGCTACCTCTTCTTAACCCCTTTCATGTCGGGAGCTGTGCTGGTGCAGCATTAATGATCCTGTGCCAGTGCATTCTATTATATATGCGAGGCTCCCTATGGGATATATGAGCATAAGTGCAAAATTTATACATTGTTTATTGTGTGGTATGTTTACAGATAGTAATTGTATGTTTATGTTTATCTATTGGCTAGTCTTCATTCTCTTGTGGACCTATTTAAATGTTTAGATATTATTGAAGAAAAATGGTGGGGGTGACTATATTAGATTGACTTGGTCCATCTTTCTTTCCGGGCATACAGCTGTAGATCTGAGTCATGGGTTATTCGATCTGATTGAAATTTGGTATGGAGATTGTTCAAAAGAGGGGTCAATGAAATTTGCATTTTTATGTGTACCCATACCATAGTATGGTACACATAGTGTCGAAGCCTGGATTGACCACTCGTCGTTTGTCTGTCCGTCTGTCTGTCCATCCGTAGACACTTTACGCATAATGCAATAACTAAAACATTTTCTATCCGATCGGAACCAAATTTTGTATATGGGTTTCCGAGTCCAAAATACAGATCGTGTTCGAATATGGGTTTGATCCGAGTTTTTTTTTACGGAGTTATGACCCTTTTTCGACTTCGAATTCATGCATGCTGCCATAACTCAAAACAATTTTTATCTGATCGGAACCAAATTTGGTATGCGAGTTTCTCAGGCCAAAATACAGATCGAGTTCGAATATGGGTTTGATCCGATATTTTTTAATGGAGTTATGGCCCTTTGACATAGAATTCATGCATGCTTTGATAAATCAACCATTATTCATCTGATAGGAACCAAATTTGGTATGTGAGTTTCTCAACTCAAAATACAGATCGAGTTTGAATATGGGTTAGATCCGATATTTTATACCAGAGTTATGGCCCTTTTTCAACTAAGAATTGAACAGATTTGAGATTTTTAGGCTCACAAGATAACCATAGCAGTCTACAATTAATTACCAGTGATATCAATTTAGCTCTGAGAGACAAGAGGTCAATCTGTATTATTTTTAGCCATCAGTGTAAGGTGTAACCCATTCATGAATCAAGAGACTCTCCCATTCAGTTCTAAAAGTATAAATTGTAAGAGTCTATTTTTTATTTGTAGGGATGTTCTTTAGATTTTAAGCAGACTTGAATAGCTGTCTGTTGTTTATTGCATTTCCATAGTGTTGGCCCAGTGTTTATCAACTCTGGCATAGCTCTCTGGTTTAGCATATCAATGCAATATTCAAGTGACATACCTGGTACAGTCCCCTAATTTTATAGAGTTAAAATTGTTAACCCTGGTCGTCAATTTTATGCTTTTGTATATTTTTCATGTAATCATTCTCCTATTATATTGCCAGGTTTCTCCTTCACTTCATTTTTGTAGTTAAAAATGAACCATTCTCAACATTCCTGATACTTTAACAGAAATATCTTTCATCTGTTATATCTCATTTTATTGAGATGTATGTAAATTTGGTATGTGAGTTTCTCAGCCCAAAATACAGTTAGAATTCGAATTTGGGTTTGATTCGTTTTTTTAAATGGCGTTATGGCTTATGGATTTTTGCATCCAAGCTGAAAATAGCTGATCACTATCGCCAAGGTATGGGTTAAACATCTGCCGATCGTGATCGGCCTCTCGTTCATTCTAGAGTTATCTTTTTTAATGTCTTTTTTTTTTGTCGGTCCAAGCATACATCTCAGTCATGGTTTATCAGATCTGCCATGTGGGTATGTGAGCACCCGAGGTGCAACGTCTTATTTGTACCTGTACAATACTTGTTGTATGCTCTGGGGTTGATTGAGGATATATAACTTTGCACCCATTAAAACAAGTTTGGACACATTGAGTTTTGGAGCCCAAAATGAAGCTTGGGATAAATAATGTTCATACCTCACATCCAAAATATTCATACGTCACATCCAAAATATTAGTCCAAGTTTTCGAATATGTGTTGATTATATGTAGATGTGACTATAATTCCGGTTGTTATCCCTCACAGACTGTAATGACTTAATATGTTTTATTGGATGATAGAAATGGATTATCTGTCCACAACAACTTTGGTGCTCTCTATCTCAGTCTTAATAGGCTGGATTTTAAGCCTTGAAATAGGGTGTATGTCATTTGCAGAATGAGGTCCCCAGAGGGTGAATTTAGTGATGCTACCCCGCATAGCGGGCTAGCATCACCAAATTCACCCTCTGGGAACCTCATTCTGCTGAGGTGTAAGCAGAATTAGGTCCCCAGAGGGTGAATTTGACAGACACACTATTTCAAGGCTTGGGGGGGGGGGGGGGGGGGGGGAGGATATCCACATGGAACAGGTTTTGTCTGTTCATTTTAATATGCCCAAATTTTTTTTGTTATTGGTCTGTCTGTCCAGTTCCACATCTTTACACACTTGAAATGTTGTGTGGCAACTCAAACATATTCCTGGACATTTTTCTGAATTTTATATATTAGAGGTTGTTCAATGTCAATTGCTTTATTGTTATTTTTCAAGGAATTTTGTGTATGAAAAAAAGGCACTAAAAAATTACTTCTCATTTACGTAAGGTTTTGTCCATTAATTTTGATATGCCCGTTTTAAAAAAAATGTTGTTATTGGTCTGTCTGTCCAGTTCCACATCTTTACACAATTGAAATGTTGTGTGGCAACTCAAACATATTCCTGGACATCTTTCTGAATTTTATATATTAGAGGTTGTTCAATGTCAATTGCTTTATTGTTATATTTTAAGGAATTTTGTGTATGAAAAAATGACTTCTCATTTACGTAAGCTATTCGAAGTGAGTGGTAGACCAAGTCTTCTCAGTCCAACAGCTTGGGATATCGGTTGGGCTGACTTGGGATATTGGTTGGGTTGACTTGGGATATCGGTTGGGATGATGCTGTTTATGGACCGAGTCCCTCCCCATTGCTCTTCTATAATGGACTTTCATTCAAAAGACGTACTATATGTAAACGTGGAGCCCAGGGATTCACATATACACATGAATGTGATTAATCATGACATGTCTGTGATTAGTCTGACTTTAACCCTTTACCCAACAAAACGGCGCTGTGCCAATGCATTCTCTTATATATGCGAGTCGACCATAGGTCGCCTCGCATATATAAGAGAATGCATTGGCTTAACACATTAAAAATTATAAAATTGTTAAAGAATGTAAGAAAAAATGGTAAATGGTCGACTCGCATATATAAGAGAATGCATTGGCACAGGGCTAACTGTGACTATCACAATGTGGTCAAGGAGCCGGTTCCAATGATATCCATATTTGTATGGTTCTATTGAGACAGACCGAAGATATTTTAGGCTGTTGAAGCTTTATTTGGCCGTTTTTGGCCGTTTTGTTGGGTAAAGGGTTAAAATAATATATCATCAACCGTAATAGAAAAAGGTGTTAGTGATGATACAATCGTAAAGCTTCCATTTGACCTAATCTGAAGACATACAAGCAAGATGACTCCCGCCCACGATTCTGGGTGTAACGTCCGTTATAGAAGAGTAACAGGATGGGACTCAGTCCAAATACGTTACATCATCAACCCAAACTGATATCCCAAGCTATGGTCAACTGAGAAGACTTGGTCTAAGTGAGTGGATGTGAGAAATTATAAAAGTCTGTAAATTGAACACCAAGAAAAATGTGGAAAAATAGATCAAATTAGTTCTCATATTGACAATAAATAATTCCCCAATAACGATATTTCTGACGTTGATACCATTGTTATAACGATATTTCTGACGTTGATACCATTGTTATAACGATATTTCTGACGTTGATACCATTGTTAACGATATTTCTGACGTTGATACCATTGTTATGACGATATTTCTGGCGTTGATACCATTGTTATAACGATATTTCTGATGTTGATACCATTGTTATAACGATATTTCTGACGTTGATACCATTGTTATAACGATATTTCTGACGTTGATACCATTGTTATAATGATATTTCTGACGTTGATACCATTGTTATAATGATATTTCTGACGTTGATACCATTGTTATAACGATATTTCTGACGTTGATACCATTGTTATAACGATATTTCTGACATTGATACCATTGTTAACGATATTTCTGACATTGATACCATTGTTATGACGATATTTCTGACGTTGATACCATTGTTATAACGATATTTCTGACGTTGATACCATTGTTATGTAAACATTACTGTTACAGGAATTTGTCAACAAACATTTCAATCTAGTAGGTACCGCAATTGAATAATTTAAATATTCTAAATATGTTTTTTCTGAATATTTTTCATTGCTTTCACCTTTTCCAATGTTTACCATCAAGTTTTTATTAAACATTGGTTTCTTGTTTGACTAATTGGGACTTTGATCGGAAATGTAGCTGTAACAGTAATGTTTATATAACAATGGTTTCGATATGCGAATTCTCGCTATGCAATAAAGCGAAATTGACTGTGTTGAATTGTTATTAATAATAATAATGAAAATAAGACTAAAAATTCTATATATTTTTACCTACAACCGAAAATGTTGATTCCTCTCACTGGGATTCATAATAGCAATTTTAAATAATTACTCCAAGCAATATATTTAATACCGTCAGATATTTCAATCATTTGACTGACAATCACTCATGTCCTTTAACCCTTTACCCAACAAACCGGCCAAAACCGGTCAAATAAAGCTTCAACAGCCTAAAATATCTTCGGTCTGTCTCAATAGAACCATACAAATATGGATATCATTGGAACCGGCTCATTGACCACATTGTGATGGTTACAGTTATGCCCTGTGCCAATGCATTCTCTTATATATGTGAGTCGACCATAGGTCGCCTCGCATATATAAGAGAATGCATTGGCCTAAAAAAAACACTTTTTACCATTTTTTCTTACATTCTTTAACAATTTAAAAAAATTTAATGTGTTAAGCCAATGCATTCTCATATATAAGAGAATGCATTGGCACAGGGCCGTTCTGTTGGGTAAAGGGTTAACTATATTCCTCTGAGTAATGAATTTACATTGCTATTTTTACATACAGTATACTTAACAATTTCATGACTGGAGCTTCCTGAAATTTTGGAAAAAATCTGGTGGCAATGCATTCTCTTATATATGCAAGACTCCCAAAGGGAGCCTCACATATAAAAGAGAATACATTGGTCTAACAATACTTACCTGGACCTTGTAAGCAAGCCTTGAAATAGTGTGTCTGTCATTTGCAGAATGAGGTCCCCAGAAGGTGAATTTAGTGATGATACCCCGCATAGCGGGCTAGCATCACCAAATTCACCCTCTGGGGACCTCATTCTGCTTACTCCTCAGCAGAATGAAGTTACCAGAGGGTCAATTTGGTGATGCTAGCCCGCTATGCGGGGTAGCATCACTAAATTCACCCTCTGGGAACCTCATTCTGCAAATGACAGACACACTATTTCAAGGCTTGCTTGTAAGCCAGTACATTCTCTTACATGCATGGCACAGGATCTTTAATGCTGCACCAGCTCAGCTCCCTTCATGAAAGGGTTAATGATGATCGTTGTTTTACAGACTTTTATAACATTTACATGTATGTGAAGGACCCACTTTGAAGCAAGCCTGCAAATAGCGTGTCTGTCATTTACAGATTGAGGTCTCCAGAGGGTGAATTTAGTGACACTACCCCGCATAGTGGGCTAGCATCACGCTATTTGCTGGCTTGACTGCATTGCTTTAGAATTGCATGAAATTATATATTGGCTTCTATCGCATTTTCTGTGGCAGACACGCTATTTGCAGGCTTGCTTTGAAGCCCTTTTGATTACTCAAGAAATGATAAAGTCTGGATATAGTGTGTCTGACATTTGCAGAATGAGATCCCTACTGGCAGAGGGTGAATTTAGTGACACTGTCCTAGTGACACAGCGGGCTAGCGCATTACCAAATTCACATGTATAATCAAGGTGACTAATCAGTGAACATGACCAACTTCAACTGGGGAACTTCAATCTGATCCTAGGTCTCCCCATAGCAGTTGATGCCTAAGAACAATGAGGTCCCCAAATGGTGAATTTTGTGACGCTATCCTACACTGCGGGCTAGCATTACAAAATTCACACTCTGCGGACCTCACTCTGCTTTCCAGGCCTAATATTTTGGGAAGTATCTATCGCCTCAAATTAACATTGTTTTTATTTACTTTTTTTTTTTAGTTTCTATATCCCCTAATTTGCAGAAGATAAAATCCATAATCAGGGTGACTAATCAGTGAATATGACCAACTTCAACTGGGGAACTTCAATCTGCCTAAGCAGAATGATATTCCCAAATGGTGAATTTGGTGATGCTAGCTCGCTGTGCGGGATAGCATCACTAATTTCACCATCTGGGGACCTCATTCTGCAAATGTCAGACACACTATATCCAGACGTGAAAATAATATCATTCCAGCATAATAGTCTTTCTGTCTTTATATATTGTTATATTTCTATGTTGTTATTTATGTAAGCAGATATTTTTGAATGTTTATTTTATTGTCAGTTATTTACATCTATATTCTTAATAAATTTTCAATGGCCAGACATCTGATTAATCTATTCTGCAACAACCATGATTTATAAGTGAAATTGGTATCCATGGTAACTACTTTATCTCTGCTTTAGACCAAGTCTTCTCGGTCCACAACAGCTTTGGATATTGGTTGGGCTGATGCTGTTTTGAACAGAGTCCCAACCCGTTAGTCTTGTATAACAGGCTTTCATTAAAAAGACGTACTACATTTACACTTGGAACCCGGGCATTCATGTGAACCCCTGAATGCGATTAATCATATTTCTTCAAAATGGTATATAATTTACCATGATAGAAAAAAGTTAAAGTGATGATATGATCTTTTAATATATTGTTAGCACAACAAATTGAAACAAGGCTTTGTTTACTTATAAATCTCATTGCTTTGACATCCAACGGACCTGTGATGTATGCATGTTTGATATAATCATTCTTGGGAAAGGCTGCCCTCTATGTTCATATACGCAAAGCATCCATTTGACCTAATCCGAAGACAAGCAAGATAACTCCTGCCCACAATTCTGGGGATAAAGTCAGTTATAGAAGACTAACGGGACGGGAATCGGTCCAAAACAGCATCAATCTAACCAATATCCCACACTGTTGTGGACCGTGAAGACTTGGTCTGCTCTGTTTGGATTAGTCATGAAATTCATCACATTGCCATTTAACCCTTTACCTAACAGAACGGCCCTGTGCCAATGCATTCTCTTATATATGCGAGTCGACCATAGGTCGCCTCGCATATATAAGAGAATGCATTGGCTTAACACATTAAAAATTATAAAATTGTTAAAGAATGTAAGAAAAAATGGTAAAAAGTGTTAAACCGGTTTGTTGGGTAAAGGGTTAATTGAGGTTTCCACACATATTCATAAGAGGGAGGAACTTACAGTTTCTAGGACTCAATGCATCTGCAGAAACAGTTTAATTAGTTTTACAGAGCCACATGCCTAGATGATATAATAGATCTGAGATCCCATCTTTTCGTCTTCATTTGTGAAAAATATGACAGATGTCATGCGGACTCATGCAAAATGAAAAACATTGTTATAATCATTGATGATTTTCAAACTTCCACAAATCTAAATTTCAGTACATTGTGATTTGACAACAAACAAGTTGTTTGAAAACAGGTAATTTAACACTGACAGTATGCGTGGATATAACAATCAAGGCGAACAAAGAATTCTCAAGGCAGCATTAGTGACCGGCTCAGTCGCTGATTGGTAGAAAATAACTGCTAATAATTATTTGATTTCCATTGTTGTTTAATAGAAAGATCCCAAGTTCAACTTCATCAAGAGAATATAGGTCTAATTTATATATCATATTTTAATTTCAACATTTTAACAGAACAAAGCAGACACAATGTTGAATTCAAAATTTTATATTGTTTGTTGTAGCTGGAGTTCTTTAACCCTTTACCCAACAGAAGGGCCCTGTGCCAGTATCATAGCTGTCGTTACTTTAACCCTTTACCCAACAAACCGGCCAAAACCGGCCAAATAAAGCTTCAACAGCCTAAAATATCTTCGGTCTGTCTCAATAGAACCATACAAATATGGATATCATTGGAACCGGCTCCTTGACCACATTGTGATAGTCACAGTTAGCCCTGTGCCAATGCATTCTCTTATATATGCGAGTCGACCATTTACCATTTTTTCTTACATTCTTTAACAATTTTATAATTTTTAATGTGTTAAGCCAATGCATTCTCTTATATATGCGAGGCGACCTATGGTCGACTCGCATATATAAGAGAATGCATTGGCACAGCGCCGTTCTGTTGGGTAAAGGGTTAAAGTCAGACTAATCACAGACATGTCATGATTAATCACATTCATGTGTATATGTGAATCCCTGGGCTCCACGTTTACATATAGTACGTCTTTTATATAGTACGTCATTGTGATAGTTACAGTTAGCCCTGTGCCAATGCATTCTCTTATATATGCGAGTCGACCATAGGTCGCCTAGCATATATAAGAGAATGCATTGGCCTAAAAAAAATATTTTTTTTAACATTTTTTCTTACATTCTTTAACAATTTTATAATTTTTAATGTGTTAAGCCAATGCATTCTCTTATATATGCGAGGCGACCTAAGGTCGACTCGCATATATAAGAGAATGCATTGGCACAGGGCCCTTCTGTTGGGTAAAGGGTTAACCCTTTCTATACTAAATACTCATTTGGAAATGTTCACATAATAAGTTCAATAAATTTCCTTCTGTGCTCTTCTTATTTCTGTCATCTGCTCATATTTCTATACACTTTTTACAGGAGAATCCATTTAGTCAAGAAAGGGCTAATTGCATATAATTCCAACCAGAGGTCAGAGGTCTCTCTCTCTCTTTCAACTCTCAAGTGTTCAGGCTCACAGCTGCAAATATAGAGGATCTCAAACGAGTTACTATTTTATACGGAATTTATCAACCAAGTTCACTAAATTCGATTCGAGCCAAGGTTTACCGAGGCTCAAATAGAATTTAGTGGACGAGGTTGATAAATTACGTATAAAATAGAACGAGTTTGAGATACTTTTTATCACATGATCATATAATCGCTAAAATTTTATCGAAAAACAACAATTAACTGCAGCTAGCGATCATTGTCCCAAAGAGCAGCGTGACGTCATTGCACGCGACGATATTACACGTGTCTATTACGCTCGAATATTACATCGGAAAATAGTGCTAATCATGTGATAAAAGGACATTCCACATTTCCAAAAATTTTGAGATTGCCATTTGGGTGTCTCTGTGACTTGTTTCAGAATCAGTTGTCAGCCATGTTGTTTTATCTTTGTTCTTTCAGTAGTAGTGCCCATCCCCCGTGATACCTCTTGCCGTGTACATGAATGTCTGGATGAATTGGATATGTGTTTGAAAATTGACATGGCTTTGATCATTTGTCAACCTTGTTACTTTATCTCTGATCGTTCAGTAGTAGTGCCCATCTGCCCGTGATACCATATATCTCTTTGCATGTATATCCAGATGCATAGGATAAGTGCTGGGAAATAGACACGGCGTTGATCAGTTGTCACCCATGTTGTTTTATCTTTGTTCTTTCAGTAGTAATGCCCATCCGTGCGTGATACCATATATCTCTTGGCGTGTACATGAATGTCTGGATGCATTGGATAAGTGCTGGGAAATGGACACGGCTTTGTCTTCACAAACACTGTTCCTCCAGATAGCGGCACTATCTGACTGCTCTGAAATTCAGAAACCATTTATTTCTTTAGTTTTAACCCTTTCATGACGGGAGATGCTAGTGCAGCATTAAAGATCCTGTGCCACTGCATTCTCTTATATATGTCTCCCATAGGGAGCCTCGCATCTATAAGAGAATGTACTGGCTTACAAGGTCAAGGTAAATATTATTAGGCCAATGTATTCTCTTATATAATTATGTGAGGCGCCTCACATATATAAGAGAATGCAATGGCACAAACCTTCAACAAAGTTTCAGGAAGTTCCAGTAATGGAATGGTCAACATTTTCTTTACTTTACCATCTGTTAGATTAGCAAGCATGCCTGATATTGGTTATCCTCCAACATCATGAACAATCAATACACAATACAATACAATATACAGACAACAAAACATATAGCCCATATCTGTTTTAAAGAAAGGAAAAACTCTGGGTTGCCTTAGACCAGTGCAGTGCCAAAATACTAGACAGCTATTTGCATACCGGTCCACCCTTTTGTGAACAAGTCTACCAACAGCTGTCCAGTATGTAAAGATGCATAATCAGAATTAACGCTCCTAAATTAATATTTTATTCGAGTCGAGAAACACGCCCATAAAAGTTATCAGATATAAATTTTTGAAATCTGTTAATTTTCACCACCTGGAAATATGGCTGCCTAGCAAATATTCAACTAGCCGACCGACATTCTCTCTGGAAAATGTTATTGCAGAGTTGGCCGTGGTTTGCATTATTTTTGGGTAATTAATTGATTCTGATAACAAATGTGTATTTTGAAGAAATGTTGTTGTTGGGATCTGATGATACAGGGACCATCGAATAGGATTGTGTATGCTTCAGTTATCAGAATCGAGTAATTGCCCAAACATAATGGTAACCACAGTCGACTATAGTATAAAATTGCCCAAAACCTGTTATTTATCAACATTTTGTCCAAAAAAAATTGCCGGTTTGTCAAAAATACTGACACAAAAAAGCCACTGGATTTTAGAGTTACCCATCTTCATCCGCAAGTCTTCTCATCGACTGTTTACTGGGCCACTTAAAATTATCGGTGGTGAAAATACTAGATTTCAAACATCGATATCTGATTACTCTGAGCTTTGATGGGTGGGTTCCTCCACTCGAATCAAATATTTTTTTACCCCTGAAGCCAAGTAAATGGTAATTTGTGAGCGTTAATTTGGATTATGCATCTTTAACATTATTACCAATAGTGTTGATACCTCACCTCAACTTGGAATCGTTTCATGCTGACAATCTTAGTGTCTTTATCTTCACAAGCAGCCGTGTCGAGTTTACTATAGAAGTCCTTCATCTTATCCTCAAGACTCTTAAGATTGTAATCACTCGTTTCGTAATCAAAGTACTCCCCATCCCATAAGTCCACACCATTCTCACCCCCAAACAGAGATCGTTCAATCTCAGTCCTGCATTCACTTTTGGCACGTGCGGCAGAAATGATCTTTGACCTCACGTCTTCTCGCTCTTGTGCAATTATTTCCATTTCCTTGAAAATATCGTTAAATTGCTCATGGTTTTCTATTGGAACTTCCTCATCAGAATCATCATAATCAATACCACATCTCTTGAACCTGAACGAACCACTTGCCGTTTGCGGGCGCAATGACCCAGGTGTCAGAATATCACGACCAATTCTCGAGCCTGCCTCAGCAGTTCGTGGTCTTCCACAAATTATTTGCGGTTTCGGCGCAACATATTCTTCATCGCGATCCAGAAGCTCATTTTCCACTTTCATGTTTTTGAGTTGTTGTAAGCTGCGCGGAATTCGTCTGCGCATCATTGCGTATGTATCTTCTGCTAACTGTTCCTTTCGTTTCTTCTCCTCTGCTCGTTTCACATCCCACCTTTGCATTGATCTGATTTTATAGAACAGAGCATCAGGCACGTGCGGTTGTATGAGAGGAATTTTCCCACTTACAAACAAGTCTATCATCTGTTGGAATAACCTTTCCCTTCGCTTGGTGGAATCAGAATTTTGCGCTGTCGGAAGATGAGTTGCTGGAAGTATGTCTTTGGCTTTATTTGCCAGTAACTTCAAGATCGGGACACCAGAAAATGTTGTAGAACTCAGTCTGCCTGTTAGCTTTTGATGAACTAAATGCCTCAATTTCAACATAGTGTTTGGATTCTTTTTCGTTATCAATCGCTCAATATTTTTCATATCCAAAATGAAAACAGTTGTGTTTGCAGTACTAGCCACAGTGAAGACATTTGTGTCTAAATCCAAAGCAACCTCAATATCACCTGGAAAAACGTTAAAGCATATTAAACTGATGTGGAACACTCTGCGGGGTGTTTAGAGGGGAATAGCGAAAAATAGTAGTTATTAAAGATCATGTGCCGGTGCATTCTCTTATATATGCGAGGCTCCCAAAAAAGTCTCCCTTTGGGAGCCTCGAATATATAAGAGAATGCACTGGCTTACAAGGTCAAGGTAAATAGCCGATGAGCCCGACGTTATCCGGGCTATTCAAAAACCAAATTTCAAGTCGATAGCTCTACCCGTTTCCGAGATCTGGTCTGCGCATGCGCGAAGCTGGCGTCGCACGGGCTCGGCGACCCTATAAAATTCGTATCTGGGGCAAGATACATTCACATACCAAATTTCAAGTCGATAGGTCCACCCGTTTCCCAGATCTGGTCTGCGCAGCTGGCATCGCACGGGCTCGGCGACCCGATACAATTCGTATCCGGGGCAAGATACATTCACACAGCAAATTTCAAGTCGATGGCTCCACCCGTTTCCGAGATCTCGTCTGCGCATGAGCAAAGCGGGCGCCGCACGGTCTCGCCAATACGACGACCGCCTGGTCAAACTACACACACATACGTACCAAGTTTCGTCCCGATCGGTCGAGAATCGTAGATTTGTATAAATGACATACAGATCGACAGACAGACATACAGACAGAGGTCTTCAAAATATATATGAGATGAATGAATATTAGAGAATTCATTGTCACAGGGTTTCGCAAAAAATCAGGAAGCTCCAGTCATGGAAGGGTTAAACATACAAATATGTGTGTGGGCACAGAGGATCAAAGCACAAGTTGCCAAAATTATCAGAGCTCCTCTTATTGTATCAAAAGCCAACCATGATGCATCTCACTTTATCGTCCGTTACCAAATATTCTTAAACCATCTGACATAGACAGGTCCCCTTGGGAAAAATACTAAAATACCACTGGTATAGCTAGTCTATATTGGTATTTTAGTATTTTTTTCCCACACATCTTATATCATATATTCAATTTTGTTATATCATATATTCATTTAGTAACATCATCAAATGAATTATTGATATCACAAAATAGGTAATAAGTAGAATTTAAAAGGGTACACAAAATCCGGCCATTTATGGGACCATCCCCTTTTATACTCAACAGAATATATGCAAAAAATAAATGAATTTGAGCGATGCGTTAGTGCAAAATACACTTGTGAGCTCTATTAACGATGCAAACAACATGGTAACTATAATGAAAATGAATTTATGACTAGAGTCATAAATTGATTATCATTATAATTACAGTACCCCTTTAAATTCTACTTAGTACCTATTCATAGTCATAAATTCATTTTCATTATAATTACCATGTTGTTTGCATCATTCATTGAGCACACTAGTTTATTTTGGACTAACCCATGGTTCAAATTCATTCATTCGTTGCATATTTTCTGTTGAGTATAAATGGAGATGGTCCCATAAATGGCCGGATTAGTGTACAGTGCCCCTTTAAGAACGTTGGCCCCACAGATAATCTGCTGTGTATGAGATAAAATGGTTAGATTTTTAGACATGGTTACCGAATATTTCTCCTTTCTCTATGTAACACACATCAATGGATTTCATTCTGTTGTGTCGTTCGGCTGCAGCGTATCCTTCTGTCCTCTTCATATGAATCAGTCCCTGTCTCGTCTTAGCACTGCGGATGCGCATGGAAGTGTTCGTTCTGAAAAATGTTCAACAGTTGAAAATTTCATGGCGGACACAACATTAGTTGGAAATTGTACACCAGTGCATATGGGGTTGTTAGGTTGGAATATCTGCTGTTGTATGGAGAAGAGGTTCAAATAAGTTTTTGTGGAACTTGTCCTTCAATCCCTTAAGTGTCATATATTTGACATACATTATTTGACAATAGATAAACACTGATTGTTTTGCTTACACTGCTATCTCTCGTATATACATTTACATGCACGTGCAGGGGTCTTTGTATTTTGTATAGCATTTTGCAGCACTGGGTAGATTTTGCATAGCATTCCCTACCAATACATCTATTTTCAGTGTAAATTGGAAATTGCATCGCTAAATCCAGTTAAATTGAGCCCTGTGCACGGGGCAGTGGCTATTCGCCACCCGGGTGGCGAATAGTCATATAACATAGAAATCGCTATTCGCCACCTGGGTGGCGAATAGCGTTTATATATTTTCTTTATTTGCTCCACATACGGAGAGTATGGTGATCTCGAGCATCGGGAATAATGATTGTCAGTCCTTACGCAAAAGGCGGTGAGTTGCAATATGAGAAGGGGGGGGGGGGGGGGGGGGTACATAAATTTGTTTTCCCTAACACTGGAACTTCAAATACGGCATACTTGCATATTTTAGCTCAAAATTATGTGATCTGTATGACAGGTGGAGATGGAGGAGGGGAGGAGGGGATGGGGTGTTGCATAACTGATTGAGGATTTTAGGGGGTGGGGGAAGGTGTACCGTTTTTTTGGTCAAAAACTTGGTGTCAGATTATTTGTTGTGCATTATATGTAAGGATTTGTGTACTACATTAGGTGTTAATTTCAAGGTTTAGAAGTACATTTCGGACAAATATTTGTCATTGGAATTTGAGATGTGGGTGGCGAATATAAGTATTCTTAAATCTCGGACGTCAGTTAGATTTCTTCATTTGTGCAGTGGATTAGCCGATCCAGCCATCATAGACAATCATTTTCTAGAACTGGTAGTGTGGAATTGCGAAAACAAATATGTGACCCGAATAGGTTGGGGGAGGGGGTGGGTGGCGAATAACTTTAATCTCAACACTTGGATGTCAGATGAGTTTCTTGTTCTTTGTATTAGATTAGACGATCCTTCAATCATAAACAATCATTTTATTGAACTGGAGTGGAATTGCGAACAAAATTCTGCGTTCTGAATTGCTTGGTTGGGGGGGGGGGGGGGGGGGGGGGGGTGGCGAATAACTTTATACTCAAAACTTGGATGTCAGATGAGCAGATCATGAGCTTCTTATTTCGTGCATTAGATGAGGTGCGAATAATTTTATTCTTAAAACTTGGATGTCAGATGAGCTTGTTATTGTTTTGCACTAGATTAGACGTTCCTGCAATCATAATCAATCATTTGATAGAACTGGAAGTTAAATTGCAAACAAAAATGTGAAATCTGAATTGGTTGGGGGGGGGGGGGGGGGGTGGCGAATGACTTTATACTCAAAACTTGGATGTCAGATGAGTGAGCAGATCATGAGCTTCTTATTTCGTGCATTAGATGAGGGGCGAATAATTTTATTCTTTAAACATGGATGTCACATGAGCTTGTTATTGTTTTGCATTAGATTAGACGATCCTACAATCATAATCAATCATTTGATAGATCTGGAAGTGGAATTGCGAACAAAAATCTGCGATCTGAATTGGTTGGTGAGGGGGGGGGGGGGCGAATATTTTTGTTCTTTAAACCTGGACGTCAGATGAGCTTGTTATTGTTTTGCATTTGATTATACGATCCGGCAATCATCATCAATCATTTGATAGAACTGGCAGTTAAATTGCAAACAAAAATGTGAAATCTGAATTGGTTGGTGGGGGGGGGGGGGGGGGGGGGGGGGGGGGGGGGGTGGCGAACAATTTTAATCTTAAAATTTGGATGTCAGATGAGCTTTTTATTTTGTGCATTAGATTAGAATATTCTTCAATCAAGCAATCATTTTGTAGACCTGGAAGTTGAATTGCGAACGAAAGTCTGCGATCTGAATTGGTTGGTGGGTGGGGGGGGGGGGGGGGGGGGGTGGCGGATAATTTTATACTTAATACTTGGATGTCAGATGAGCTTTTCATTTTGTGCATTAGATTAGACGATTCTTCAATCATAAACAATCATTTGGGGTGGCGAATAACTTCATTCTTAAAACTTGGACGTAAGACGAGTTTCTTGTTTTTGATTTAGATTAGACGTTATTCAATCATAAACAATCATTATATATAACTGCGAACACAAATCTGCAATCCTTAATTGGTTGGTGGGTGTGTGTGGGGGTGGGGTGGGCGAATAACTTTAATATTAAAACTTGGATGTCAGATGAGCTTCTTATTTTGTGTATTAGTTTTGACGATCTTTCAATCATATATAGTTGAAGGATCGTCTAATCTAATACAAAAAAAAGAAACTCATCTTACATCCAAGTTTTAAGTTTAAAGTTATTCGCCACCCCCCCCCCCCCCCTCACCACACACACACACCCACCATGCAACTCATATCGCAGATTTGTGTTCCACTTCCAGTTCTATAAAATGATTGATTATGATTGCTGGATCGTCTAATCTATTGCAAAACAATAACAACCTCATCTGACATCCAAGTTTTAAGAATAAAATTATTCGCCACCCCCCTCACCAACCAATTCAGATCGCAATTTTTTTTTTGCAATTCCACTTCCAGGTCTACAAAATGATTGTTTATGATCGAAGAATCGTCTAATCTAATGCACAAAATAAAAAGTTCATCTGACATCCAAATTATAAGAATAAAGTTATTCTTGTATGCTGTATTTGAAGTTCCAGTGTTAGGAAAACAAAATTATGTACCCCCCCCCCTTCTCATATTGCAACCTAACTCACAGCCTTTTGCGTATAAGGACTGACAATCATTATTCCCGATGCTCGAGATCACCATACTCTCCGTATGTGGAGCAAATAAAGAAAATATATAAACGCTATTCGCCACCCGGGTGGCGAATAGCGATTTCTATGTTATATGACTATTCGCCACCCGGGTGGCGAATAGCCACTGCCCTGTGCACGTGCCTGGTTTAGTATTCTTTAATAATGCTTCTGTTGAATGTCTATTGGCGGGACCTGCTGATTTAGCTATGATGTACATGTAGGATATGCAAGTTAGAGTTAATGTTCGTCTCAATATTTTGTGCACCCATTGTTAAACTAACTTATGAAATCTATGAAATCGTCAAAATCACTTCTTTGGTTAAAAAACGATCTTGAAAAAAAAACGCTCTTTCAGTTTTGTTTTTAAAAACTTGAAACTTTTTATAATTTTTTTCGGAATATCTCCGTTATTTAATCAATATATAATCATTAATCACCCTCCCCTTTGATTAAATCTGGATACTCGTTTTGAAATACAAACCAAACATCGCGTGGCACATGTTACTCAGAATGAATACCAATCACCATCTGATCGTGAACCCCGATTATATATTGTTTTATATCTAATCCTTGGCTTATTGGCTGGCTATAATATACCTGAGAACATACATTGTTTCGTCTTTAATTGTGAAAAATACGATATGTTTCATGCAAAATGAAAAACAACATTACAATTACCTTGGATGAATTACTAACATCAATGCATGCTCAAATCAAAATTTCAATACATTATGACAACAGAACAGAACATCACCACCACAACAATTGATAAACAGGATAATTGTCTATGAATTTCACAAGACTTATGAATACGATAAGTTTTTACTAAAATTATAAAAAATTATATAAATATATAAAAATAAATTAAGGTATTTCTTCCAATAAAACTATAAATAAAGGACACTGAAGAAGGTGAAAGCCAAAAAAAAAGAGATTGAGCCGTCTACTATTTTCTCCACCACTGACCACATGTTTCATATTTTAATCAGCCTGAACATAAACCGATCATATTAATTTTTTATTTTTTTTACAATATTGAGGATAATAAGAGGGGTTCGTAAATCAGGCTATTAAAGGTACTCAACCCGTAAAGAGGGTCCCCATCTCAACAGATTCCAACAACAACAATCCGATCAGAGGGTCCTATATTACTATTTCTTTGGCTTTGGGGGTAAAAAATATTTGATTCGAGTCGAGGAACCCATCAAACAAAGCTCAGAGTTATTAGATATTGATTTTTCAAATTTGTTATGTTCTCGAGATCAGTACTAATAACTGCCGTAATCTGCTCTGGATGTGTACTCCACATCTATTCAAACAGACAAGGATGAATAACTCTAAAATCAAGTGGTAATTTTAACGCAATTTAGACTGAGTTCTGGGCCAGATAGTATTCCCGATAATGAAAAATAGTAGATTTCTAAAATCGATATCTAACAAATCTGAGCTTTGATGGGTGACTTCCTCGACTCGAATCAAATATTTTTGACCCCCGAAGCCATTGAAATAGTAATTGAGAGGAGTTTTATCGGGTTGAGTACCTTTAAATTGCTGTTGCCTAAACACCACAACCCTCGAACTCACTTGGAGGACTTTGTCTCGGTCTTGCGTTGTTGGGTTTTTTCACCTTCCTGCAAAAATTGCTTGTCGTGCATCCTTGGCTTGGCAACAATCTTAGCCTGACCTCTGGAAAAAACATATATATGATTTCAATCCTTTGGATTCTCCTTTTAAAGATACTTAATCCGATTAAACGCCCCTCAACAGAAGGGCCCTGTGCCAATGCATTCTCTTATATATGCGAGTCGACCATAGGTCGCCTCGCATATATTAGAGAATGCATCGGCTTAACACATTAAAAATTATAAAATTGTTAAAGAATGTAAGACAAAATGGTGAAAAGTGTTAATTTTTTTTTTTTAGGCCAATGCATTCTCTTATATATGCGAGGCGACCATGGTCGACTCATATATATAAGAGAATGCATTGGCACAGGGCATAACTGTAACCATCACAATGTGGTCAATAAGCCGGTTCCAATGATATCCATATTTGTATGGTTTTATTGACACAGACCCAAGATAATTTAGGCTGTTGCAGCTTTATTTGGCCGTTTTTGGCCGGTTTGTTGGGTAAAGGGTTAAACGCCCCTCAATTACTATTTATTTGGATTCGGGGTACAACAAATATTTGATTTGAGTCGAGGAACCCACATATCAAAGCTCAGAGTTATTAGATATACATTTTTAAAATCTGTTATTTTGCACCATCGAGACTTATTAGTGGCCCAGTAAAAAGTTGACGAGCCGACGGTCTCTGGCCAAATTGCGGATGAAGATGGATAACTCTACAATCAAGAGGCTTTGTGTTGATAATAAGGCCAAATTTCGTCGAAAAACATGTTGATAAATAACAAGTTTCGGGCAATTTTATACTGGTTGACAGTGGGTAGCATTGTTTTTGGGCAATTAATCAGCATTTCTAAAAATGTTATTGTTGTTGGAATCTGATTATATGGGGACCATTGGATCGGATTGAGTACCTTTAACTCCACCAAATAATAATCCTTCTGCACTTGTATTATATTTTTGTCAGAATGTTGTCTGAAAATTCTTCCTGAACATCCATTCAGATGAATAATAGATCATTCCAATGTATAATTTTATAACTGAGTGGGATAATCCATTTAGTAAAGAAAGGGTTAAATTACAGAAATTTACAGTTTAAACTTCATCAAAATTAGAAAGAGTATATTTATCATATAATTAGCCCCTAAACACGGTCTCATATCTTTTATTAAGACA
Source organism: Siphonodentalium dalli (assembly GCA_032622095.1). Lineage (NCBI taxonomy): Eukaryota > Metazoa > Mollusca > Scaphopoda > Gadilida > Siphonodentaliidae > Siphonodentalium > Siphonodentalium dalli. The sequence goes on from CP136066.1 coordinate 210,320,367, forward strand.
CACGTAGAGGAGAAATCTGTCGATAATTCCAACTTTAAAACAAAAATTTGTCAAGTCACACAGTTCCCAATTTTAATATTCATTGTGACCTGACCTCTCCATGACTGACATAGTAGAAACAGCCAATATCACCGCTAAGTGTTAGAATCGACGTCCTCATTTTAATATTCATTATGACCTGACCTCGATTCTAACACTGAGCGGTGATTGGCTGTTTCAAAATTAGGAACTGTGTGACTTGACAAATTTTTTTTTTAAAGTTGGAATTATCGACAGATTTCTCCTCTATAGAAATTGTTTACTGACGATCTGTTGATTTGTATGAGTAAATAAATTATTAGCCGACAAGAAATCCCTGAGCGCTAAACGTTTAGTTGATCGTTTGGCCGATTTTTAATTATAGTAAGCCGCGCGGGGGTGATGTTAGGGAGAGATATCGTCCATTGTATTTTGAGCCGGATCAATCCGAAAATTTACGGTCTTCGCAGGTCTTCGGAGACAATATTCGGTGGTTAAAAATTTATCAAATGCTATGTATATGAATGGTTTTGATGGGAGTTTTTGGTATTGATTGAAAGATGAATTCTTCCCCGATACATCCGTGGTTATATCTGTGGCATAACTGGTGTGAATGGGCTAAATTTGATCGATCGTCGAGCGATGTTAAAAAGGTGAATTTCTACAGTTACCCTTGTCCTATTATACTACCATTAACGTGAAGCAGGCGCGTATATAGAAGCAGGCGCGTATATAGAAGCGGCGTACATGTATATGGGCAGCGCAAACGGGGGCGGACAGCGGAGCGCGCTATACAGGCCCGGGAGGCCCCTGTGCGAGTATATAACCACAGAAAAACGCCGTCGCCGCAGAAAACGCAGTTGCCGCAGAAAAACGCGCGGCATGCCGCGTGTATCTCGCGACAACACTGTATGGAAGGGATTATAGCTCAGTTCGGAACGAATTTAGTGCACTCGGTTAATAAATTTCGTATAGAGCCGTCTGAAAGGTTTGGCGCCAGCTATGAAATGAAAGGTCAGTCCGCCGGACTCATGAAAGTTTGGTTTTCGTTTGGTCCATTGTTTTCAGCCGTTTTGGTTTAACCGACATTGGCAATGTTCTTTGAAATGACGATAACGCAGATCAGTGTTTTATTCCGATAGATGATTATCTGACTCTATATCTCGCCGATATGGTCAAGTTTACTACGCATATAGAGCGGCTTTTTCGATTGGGCAAATGCCGGTCTATTGCAGATCTCAGTAATAACTATTTTGGTTTGTATATCACGGGCGTATACTAGTACATTTAAACTGTATATGCAGATACAAATTCTGAGTGAATGAATAATTCAATCGAAACCATTGCCATTGTTATTTAGACTCTCCTTTCTGTTTGTTTTCGCGCTTTTTTTAATGCCAGTACTGTAGTTGAATAGACTGGTTCCTTGCCCAAAACTAGAAAATGACCAAAACGTATAACGCATCAATGGTCAGGTTACTAGTCTATATGAATATTCGGGCGGCTGGTTCAATTTGGACAAGGCCCAATCCGATGTGCGAAATTTGGCAACAACGTTGTTCAAGTTTCTATACTTCACGAAAGTAAAAGTACATTATATAGTACATTTTCACCTCAAAGTTAATGCAAATGCGTAGTGAATGAACATTGATATCTAACTGTCGTCTGCCATTGTTTTTTGCACACGCGACTCTCATGTCGGTTTATTAAAGGGTGAACCTACTCAATGTGTCTTGTTGAATAGAATGGTTTCAGATCCAGAACTGCACACATCTGAAAACGTAGTATCCTGACCATGTTGATCATAGTCTTAAAGGTACTCAATCCGATTAAACACCCCTAAAATACTATTTCTTTGGCATCGGGGGTAAAAAATATCTGATTCGAGTCGAGGAACTCACCCATCAAAGCTTAGCGTGATCAGATATCGATTTTTGAAATTTGTTATTTCAATTGTTTGTGGCCCAGAATTTGGCCGTCAAATGGATGGTCTCGGTGAAAATTGCGGATGAAGATGGATAACTCTAAAACAAGTGGTAATACGACAATATTCGTGAATACTCAAGTGATGATACGGCGACATTTCGTTGAACAAAATGTTGATAAAAAACACGTTTTGGGAAATTTGACAACATATTTGACAGTGGTTAGCATTATTTTGTTGCAATTAATCGATTCTGGTAACTAAAGCGTATTTTGAAGAAATGTTGTTGTTGTTGTATCTTGATGATATGGGGACCCTCTGATCGGATTGAGTACCTTTACAGATACATAATTCGAATTAACGCTCCTAATTAATTACTATTTCTTTGGCTTCGGAGTTATCAGATATATTTTTGTTATTTGGAATATTTGGCGGCCAAGCAAATATTCGACGAGCCGACCAACATATACTCTCGATACCAAATTGCGTTGAACAAACTTTTGATATATATAACACGTTTTGGAAATTTTCATACTAGAGTTGACAGTCACCAAGGTGGTTAGCAATATATTTTGGTAATTAATAGAATCTGATAACTATGAAGCGTCTTTTGAAGAAATTTTGTTGTTGTTGTTGTTGTTGTTGTTGTTGGAATGTGATGGTATAAGGGGGACTATCGAATCGGATTGTGTACCTTTAACCTGACCTTACCGTGCAGCCGAAAGTCTCTAAACTTTACTCACTCGACAATAAAATGAAGACCAATTGCACTCTTCCCTTGCTCATAAATAATACTGCCGAATGGGTGGGTTTCCTTTCGAAGACTTATTTCCAAAAGACGCTTGAACTTGGCAGACCATTTGTCGAACAGCGGACATCGTCTGATGAAGTTAGATCGCTCCTTATATTCCGCTTTTTGTCCAGCCTGTATAAAGAAATGGTATAAACATATGGATATTCACACACACCATATATACGTCCATGAATTTGGCAAAATGGCTACTTTTGGCCAAAATGTTCCAACAGATGGACTTTCATGTTTGGCACACCATTAGTTGGAAACCAAAACATAGGTTGAAATTGTTCTGATATATAGACACCTCAAAAAAAGAAAGCCCCCCCCTAATATATTCGGTAATATTTTATGAGATATTGGATGGATTTTGATTAAACTTTCCACAAATGTTCAGTGGTATCTGATGCACAATCTGTGTGAGGCACCATCCTGAGAGTTATTTTATGGCCGGCTGAGCATGAATTGAATGGAAGAGGCGTGCTTTTCAAAAGTTGCAAAACACTGACATAGAGTGGACAGTCACTTCAGTGTTCCATTGTTCACACAATTTTTTACTGGCTGTAAATGTGATCCAATAGTGACACTGTGAGTCCACGATATCATGAGTGTCATCTTCGGGACACATTGTGACCACTGCATATCCAGTCTAACCACATTCCTTTGGAATGGCACCTTGACGTTTCATACCGTGAGCAACACAGAGTTATAGAAATCAGTCTCGTTGAAGCTATTTTTCAGTAAACCATGATTTCCACCATGTAGACCATTGAGATACCAACAGATAAGAATGTTCCACGCCCGTGCGCAAAGTATGGGGACCAAGCACAGCCGAATGACTGTGATCACTCTACCTGTGTTTTTGCAAATTTTTAAAAGTGTCCCTCTTCCATTCAATTCGTGCTCACTCAGCCATACCTCATTTCACAGCACAGTGCTTGGCACACTTGATGTCTCTGGTACCACAAATCAATTGTGGAAAGTTTCATCAAAATCCATTCAATATCTCATAAAATATTACCGAAAATATTAGGGGCGACTTTCTTTTTTTGAGGTGTTTAGTTTGATTTTCTAACTAATACTAAAATTTCTTACTTATCCGTTGAAAATTTTCTGAAATTAGGGGTGTCAGGCTGGAAATTTGCAACAGTTGGGAGGCTTGATGTGCCAGTTAGAACATTGCAGCTCTAGGCGAGTGTGCAAATGGAACTTACCGGACTTGGACATTTGTGTCTGGTTCAATGGGATTCAGTTCTAAGATGGATCCCCCCCAACGGAGACACATAGTCACATTCAGGTGCTACAAGTCTGGTCACCGCATGAGTCGCGGTCATATTGGATTCATCCAGCACCCGTTCCGCGGTTTAAGTGCCACAGGTCAAAGTTCTTGAGTTGCATTCCATTTATGGAACTTTTGAATATTCATGATTCCATATATGGAATTCATGAATAATCAAAAGCTCCATATATGAAATCATGAATATTCAAACGTTCCATATATGGAAATTGACATGTAACACTTAAATCGAGGAACGGGGGCTGTGTGAATCCATTATGGCCGCGACTCAATGACAAGACTTATTGTATGGCCTCAATATGTGACTCACCTTGATTGATCGATTAAATAGATCTCGGTATATCACCAATAGATCTGTGTCATCGTCCGCTATAACAGACGCATTCCTCTTCGAATCCTCACTCAGCAATGCCACCTCACCAAAGCTCTTCCCTTCCCCTGCATGGAAATTAGTACTCTATAATATTAACAATTCCTACACTAAATGGATTCTCCCACCCAGTTATACATGTGCAAGTATATATTAGAATGGTGTATGTTCAGTTGGAGGGATGAAAATCTAATACAAGTGCAAAATTATTCATATTCGTTGGTGGGAAATGTTCAAATAATAATTTCCATGGTCGTGTGTTGAACTTATTATCTTATGTTGATGTTATGTAGTATGTTGACCAATGTACATGTATATAATATCGAATATATGAACTATGAATACTATTCCTTAACAGAGATGGGTTAATCGTGCGTACCAGTTAAGAAAATATGGAATACACACTAACTAATTGTACACTAATAGCATTTGTTGAAGTAGTACGTACCCAGAGCTTCAAAATATCACGAGGTATTTGACTGAATTACATCAAAGTATGTCATTTGGGTTGGAAAATAATACAAATTTACATGTACTGTTGTGCTATAAACGCAGCGTACAAGCATTTTGTTGAGTCCTGAATACACCAGTTAAATTGGGCATATGATTCCCGAGTACCAGTTAACAGAGGGGTGTGAATCTCGTGTACCAAAATAAGGGGGGTGACACCCTCATATATATCAGTCCTGTAGTTGTGCTCAGCATTTTTGGGATATCCAGTTATATTTTTCGAAATGTCCCCACTCCATACCGAAATTCTATTATTAGTTGTCTCAAGATAAAGATAAACGCGTACTATTTGCAACAAATTGCACAAAGGCCACAGTTGACGAAAATCCCTCACCATAATTCAAAATGAATTTTCCAAATTTGCTAGCCCGACTCTGTTTTTCTTCTTTGCCATCTTTGTTTTCTACAGCTGTCTTCTCTTGTGCTGTAGATGTTGGCCGTGGCTGTCTCTTTGGGGACGTGACCCCTTCCGACTTGACCTTCACCTTGTCATCGGCCTCGATTTTGCTATCGTCTGCTGGAGGATCGTCGTCCGACTTGACTGTGTCGATGTATACAGACGTTTTGCCACTGAGCATGACATAGAATCTGAAAATAGTACACACTCATATAGTTTTCTCGCTATTTATACGTGTGGGTTGAATTGTTTTCATGAGACGATCCCTACCTGGGAAATGCATTGGATGTTTTATTCATGTTTCGATATATAACACTAACAGGGTCAGGGACATTTATAGGGCAACATCATGCATAAATACTAGTATCTGTTCCCTCACCACAGTCTGTATATATATTATACAGATCTAAAATTTTGCTGAAAATATTAAGCGGCCATCTTGGTGGCCATCTTTGAAATCATTTTCAAACATTGGGCTAATAGAAACGCTAATAGTTTGATCCACAAAACATAATCGATCTGGTTACAAATCTTTTTCTTGTTACAAGTTCCGCCATTTTCACCACAATCATTGTTTTACACATATTTTCGATTTCCTCAAGGTTGCCTATGCGGCAGCCGATGGAATCTTCAGAATAATACCACCCCTGGTTAAGTGGTCTTGTTGGTTTGCTAGATGTATGGTGGAGGTGCATGCATGCATGAGTGTGCTGCTGAATTGCTATGATACTGGTGAATCCTGCTGAATGGCTATGCTACTGGTGGGTCCTGCTGAATTGCTATGCTATTGGTGATCCTGTTGAATTGCTATGCGACTGGTGGGTCCTGCTGAGTTGCTATATTACTGGTGGATCCCGTTGAAAGGCTATGCTATACCGGTGGATCCTGCTGAATTGCTATGCTATTGGTGAGTCCTGATGAATGGCTATGCTATTGGTGGGTCCTGTTGAATTGCTATGCTATTGGTGGGTCCTGCTGAATGGCTATGCTACTGGTGGGTCCTGTTGAATTGCTATGCTATTGGTGGGTCCTGTTGAATTGCTATGCTATTGGTGGGTCCTGCTGAATGGCTATGCTACTGGTGGGTCCTGTTGAATTGCTATGCTATTGGTGGGTCCTGTTGAATTGCTATGCTATTGGTGGGTCCTGCTGAATGGCTATGCTATTGGTGGGTCCTGTTGGATGGCTATGCTACTGGTGGGTCCTGCTGAATGGCTATGCTACTGGTGGGTCCTGTTGAATTGCTATGCTATTGGTGGGTCCTGTTGAATTGCTATGCTATTGGTGGGTCCTGTTGAATTGCTATGCTATTGGTGGGTCCTGCTGAATTGCTATGCTATTGGTGGGTCCTGTTGGATGGCTATGCTACTGGTGGGTCCTGCTGAATGGCTATGCTACTGGTGGGTCCTGTTGAATTGCTATGCTACTGGTGGGTCCTGTTGAATTGCTATGCTATTGGTGGGTCCTGTTGAATTGCTATGCTATTGGTGGGTCCTGCTGAATGGCTATGCTATTGGTGGGTCCTGTTGGATGGCTATGCTACTGGTGGGTCCTGCTGAATGGCTATGCTACTGGTGGGTCCTGCTGAATGGCTATGCTACTGGTGGGTCCTGTTGAATTGCTATGCTATTGGTGGGTCCTGTTGAATTGCTATGCTATTGGTGGGTCCTGTTGAATGGCTATGCTATTGGTGGGTCCTGCTGAATGGCTATGCTACTGGTGGGTCCTGCTGAATGGCTATGCTACTGGTGGGTCCTGTTGAATTGCTATGCTATTGGTGGGTCCTGTTGAATTGCTATGCTATTGGTGGGTCCTGTTGAATGGCTATGCTATTGGTGGGTCCTGCTGAATGGCTATGCTACTGGTGGGTCCTGCTGAATGGCTATGCTACTGGTGGATCCTGTTGAATTGCTATGCTATTGGTGGGTCCTGTTGAATGGCTATGCTATTGGTGGGTCCTGCTGAATGGCTATATTACTGGTGGGTCCTGCTGAATGGCTATGCTACTGGTGGGTCCTGTTGAATTGCTATGCTATTGGTGGGTCCTGCTGAATTAATTGCTATGTTACTGGTGGGTCCTGCTGAATTAATTGCTATGTTACTGGTGGGTCCTGCTGAATGGCTATGCTACTGGTGGATCCTGCTGAATGGCTATGCTACTGGTGGATCCTGTTGAATTGCTATGCTATTGGTGGGTCCTGTTGAATGGCTATGCTATTGGTGGGTCCTGCTGAATTAATTGCTATGTTACTGGTGGGTCCTGCTGAATGGCTATGTTACTGGTGGATCCTGCTGAATGGCTATGCTACTGGTGGGTCCTGTTGGATTGCTATGCTATTGGTGGATCCTGCTGAATTGCTATGCTACTGGTGAATCCTGTTGAATGGCTATGCTACTGGTGGGTCCTGTTGAATTGCTATGCTATTGGTGGGTCCTGCTGAATTGCTATGCTATTGGTGGGTCCTGTTGAATTGCTATGCTATTGGTGGGTCCTGTTGAATTGCTATGCGACTGGTGGGTCCTGTTGAATTGCTATGCGACTGGTGGGTCCTGCTGAGTTGCTATATTACTGGTGGATCCCGTTGAAAGGCTATGCTATACCGGTGGATCCTGCTGAATTGCTATGCTATTGGTGAGTCCTGCTGAATGGCTATGCTACTGGTGGGTCCTGTTGAATTGCTATGCTATTGGTGGGTCCTGTTGAATTGCTATGCTATTGGTGGGTCCTGTTGAATTGCTATGCTACTGGTGGGTCCTGTTGAATTGCTATGCTATTGGTGGATCCTGCTGAATGGCTATGCTACTGGTGGGTCCTGCTGAATTAATTGCTATGTTACTGGTGGGTTCTGCTGAATTGGTATGCTACTGCTGGGTCTTTCTGAATTGCCACGATGGTGCATGGTACGACAAACTGATGCTCTTATGAAAGTGTATTGTTATATTTTCTAAAGTTGTAATTTAACGGTGTTTGGATAATCTGTTTTAACGAATCGAAGAAAAACCAGCGTATGTATACACTGGTATATATGAAATATTCAAGAACCAATATATTTTTTTATATTTCCAAAAAATAGCTGCACTGGTACTTGAAAACGACATCTTGTTATTGTCGTTTTGCAACGACAAACACACCATTATTAAATATTTTATAATATATGTTTTTGAATGTTTTATACACATGACGACTTTTCCTTGATTCGTTCAGAATAGCCAAACATGACGCAAATGACAATTTTTTTCTTAACAGCATCAGTTTGCCCTACCCTACCAGCATATCATAGCAGTCCAGCAGGACACACCAGCATCATAGCAAATTAGGAGGACAACTTAACTAGGGGCAAACACGTAACATCACTGAGAGAAAATCATGCGCAAAAACACTTATTTAAAAAAAAAATCGGGGTTTGGCGGCCTGACTACGCAAACTGTATATGTAAACTTAATCTTTCGTTTATTCGAATTAAGAATTTAAACAAGATCTCAATTTCTAACTATCAATTTGGAGGGGACCATTATTATCCTCAATAACCAATGTATGCAACACGACTATATAACAACACCTGTTCAACTTTACTCTCATAATAGATAGATACATTCTAATAGTGTAAAAAGTAAAAAAAAAAAAAAATGGACCGTGATCTTTCTTCCAGCATGGAACAATAAAGAGCGTTCCTCGTTAGTAAACTCCTATAATCGTGCAATGAGAATAAAGAGCGTTCATTGTTAGACTATTCATAGAATCGTGTATGATAATAAAGAGCGTTCGTTGTTTATACTTCATGGAATCGTACATGATAATAAAGAGCGTTCATTGTTAGACTATTCATGGAATCGTGCACGAGAATAAAGAGCGTTCATTGTTGGACTATTCCTGGAATCGTGTATGATAATAAAGAGCGTTCCTTATTATACCATTCCTAGACTCGTGCATGGCAATAAGAGTGTTCCTTGTTATACTATGTCTAGATTAGTGCATGGTAATAAAGAGCGTTCCTTTTTATACTATTCCCCCGAATCGTGCATGAGAATAAAGAGTGTTTCTTGTTAGAATATCCCTAGAATCTTGCATGATAAAAAAGAGCGTTACTTGTTATATACTATTCCTAGAATCGTGCATGCTAATAAAGAGCATTCATGGTTAGGCTATGTCTAGAATTATGAATGGGAATAAAGAGCGTTTCTTGTAATACCGTTCCTGGAATCGTGCATGAGAATAAAGAGCGTATCGATGTTGTTAGAATATTCCTAGAATCGTACATGAGAATAAAGAACGTTCCTTGTTATAATATCCCTAGAATCGTGCATGATAATAAAGAGCGTTCCTTGTTATATACTATTCCTAGAATCGTGCATGCATGGTAATACAGATCATTCCTGGTTAGACTTTGTCTAGAATAATACATGGGAATAAAGATCGTTTCTTGTTATACTATTCCTGGAATCGTGCATGATAATATAGAACGTTTCTTAGACTATTCCCGGAATCGTGCATGGTAATAAAGAGCGTTCCTTGTTATATACTCTGCCTAGAATCGTACATGGTAATAAAGAACGTTCCTTGTTATATACTCTGCCTAGAATCGTACATGGTAATAAAGCGCACTCCTGTTTAGACTAAGCCTAGAATCATGCATGGGAATAAAGAGCATTTTGTGTTATACTTTTCCTGGAAGATATCATGCATGAGAAGTTGAACAAAGAGCGGTTATCTCAATTATTTGCGAAAAAGTTAGAAACATCGAAAACAGCTAGACAATCATTTTATTGCTGTGACAGTCCACATGTACAGATCAACATTCCATTTAATTATATCGAAATATATTACCCCTCCTTCCAAATTACGCAGACATTATTCGGAGGTTCAAATGGGCAATGTCCTCGGTTCGATTCAATCGATTCAAAAGAAAAAGAGGAAGGTGCAGATGCAACACATGAATACATGTAGACATAATTATATATTCGCGTGCGTGCAGCGTATACGTACATTGGTTAAGAAACCTGATGTCAGAATATCCAACACGACTTGTAAAACCGTGCATACATTTCACAATGTTAATTAAGAACGCATATCAGTAAATGCATGAACTCCGGTGTAGGAGACTCATATCTCATACCTCAGCAAACAGATTGTTATATTTCGAGTTGTTTGGATATGATATTTGCAGCAAACTGTATATACAACCTGTGTTAATTGGCTTCTAGTTAGTACACCTGTGCCAACTAGCCCAATAAAATAAGTGGTCAGGAGTCCAAAATCCTTATATAATCAGGACGTAAAACGACGATAAACGCTTTAGTGTGGGGTGTCATGTTCAAAGTAGAGGTAAACGTGATACACGAATCATGGCGAATTATCATTTCGTTGCGTCACCCGAATAAATGAATTACACATGGAGGGGTATGGGAACTTATTATTTATTTTTTTTATTACGCCACCGTAGTGTGGTGTTTCTAGCTTTTGGTTTTTTGATATCGCATGGTCGATCGATAATTCACTGGGTGATTGTACATTCGGCAAACCTCGTCAGATTCCGTCACCGTTTCATCGTACCGATAATTACGAGAGTACAACTAAGATTGGCACATGTGTTTACGTCACCGGTGTAATTGTGGGGACATGCTTCTATTATGAAGGTTTGCTATCCCGAAGGTCCGCTATTCCGAAGGTTCTCTATTCCGAAGGTTTTTTGTTATTTTTAGGTTAATTCTATATTTTAAAGTATTGAGACTAATTTGAGAGGGTTCATTTTCACAAAGATTCTTTATATGGAGTGTGCGCTCACATCCGAACTGATCATGCGCGCACACCGATACAGATACAGGAGGAAATAACTTAACTTAGAACATTAAATGTGATTTTGTTTTGTTTTCGCTGGTTTTCTTGAGATTTTATGTCATTACGTGGGCCCATACCTTTGAATTCTTGGCATATACTATGAATGTTGTGGTATATATGGACCCTCCCGCATTGGGACATGACATAGGTTCAGTTGACTTAAGTGGTGTTCTGTGTGTGCTCCAATTTGGAGTTCAATATTTTAAGGGCCAAGTTTAGAATTTTATGGGTCCATACCTTTGAACTCTGGGCATATAATATGAATATTGGGGGGCATGTCTCTATTCCGAAGGTTCACTATCCCGAAGGTCCACTATTCCGAAATTTCTCTGAATGTTCGCTATTCCGAAGGTTCACCAATCCGAAGGTTCGTTATTCCGAAGGTTCTGTGTTCCAAAGATTTTTTTTATTTTAAGGTTAATTCTATATTCTAAAGTAACGAGAGGGTTCATTATCACGAAGATTCTTTTTATGAAGGAAATAACGTAAAACATTAAATGTGATTTTGTTTTGTTTTCGAGGGTTTTCTTGAGTTTAATGTCATTACGTATGACCTTATTTCTCATTACATATTCACACCAAGGAGCCCACACAATTGCTATGTTACGATGCGATTTAATGTGATTATGTGTGACCTAATATCTCAATAATCTGAGGCAAGAGTACGCCTGCTAAAGGCGAATTATAACAGTTGGGGGTATAACGCTCAATAAATACTGGAGGCTATAACAAACTGCGCAGTAGAATATCGCTGAATGGACGAGTATGAGATGAGCCTAAATGCAATTGTGACTTTGTTTAAAGGCCCACTTAATTTTCGAGTCATTAATTTTTTATAGTATATACGGTTTTAATAACAATTTATGCCATAAAATTTGAATAAACTACTATAATTCATCACCATTTGAAAGGCAGAATACTTCTATCTCCTAGTTTGAAACACCTTCAAAATACCGCGTCGTATATCTAGCAATTAGCAACCAACATGTCCTCCTCGGCTTTCCATAGAATTCAACGTAATTTGATACTTATGGGTATTTGTGTCCGGGAAGTGTTTTGAACGGGTCAAATCGTGACCCCGACCTGACCTTGACCATTAAAACTGTCAATGCAAGGTCAATTTGGGTAAAACGGACAAATTTCGGCGAAATTTGATACCTAGGGATACTTTGGTCCGAGGAGAGTTTTGAACGGGTCAAATCGTGACCTCGGCCTGACCTTGACCTTCAATATGGCCAATCAAAGGTCAACTCGGATAAAACGGATAGATATCGACGAAATTTGATACCTATGGGTACTTTTGTCGGGGGGGGGGGGTGTTTTGGACGGGTCAAATCATGACTCTGACCTTACCTTGACCTTCAAAATTGTTAATTAAAGGTCAAGTTGGGTAAAACGGACGGATTTCGACGAAATTTGATACCTATGGGTAGTTTTCTACGGGTGGGGGTGTTTTGGACTGGACAAATCATGACCCTGACCTGACCTTGACTTTCGAAATAGTCAATTGAAGGTCAAATCGCACCTTTCACCGGAAAGCAGATGGGAAACAGCCCGGGTGAAGTCGGGCCTATCAGCTTGTGTAATAAAGAAGACAGTTTGATGAAAGTAATGTATGCCACGAGAAACGGGAAAACTTGAAATATGGAAGTACGCAAATTTCCCGCATAAAATTTGAAAGCTAGTTTATAGAATAATTGTATTATTATTTATATTTATGGCTAATAATACGATCTTGGTGGCGTTACCATTTCTGACTATGGTTTTCTTGTTCTATACTAGCTGTTGTGTCCGACTTCGTCCGGGTTATTTAGGGATTTCTTTGTGATCGGTTCAGAAACATGTATATATATATGAGCGTATATGAGCGAGGTCAAGGACACGGTCGCACGTGAAATTGGACCCACCCATATTGTTCCCGGGATCAAAGTAGGCCTACATATCAAATTTGAGTGTGATCGTTCGAGCAGTGTTCGAGTCAATAACATACATACACACATACAGACAGACAGAAGTTCCAAACATACAATAGAATACAATAAGGGCAACAGTTAGATTTTTCGAGGGAATCACACTAAGTCTGTGAAAATTGTCTTCGAACGCACAGTCAAAAGCATCTTTTTTTTCTTCAAATTACCTATTTTGTTGACAGCTCCACCCCTACATTAGACATTATTCTTCGAAATGAACATCCATGAAATAGGATCAGCCGAAACAAGTTTGGAAAAATCCAATCCCAAATTCAAACCATGATCGATTTTTTCAAAAAGGTTCAAAATATCAATATCCCCGTTCAGTCGATTTCGATAATATGTTCGTCCATAATCGAGCTACCAAGCCGGGAATCGCAATAATAGAGAATAAAAAGTACACACTTTGAGCTTGGTTCATTTGTGAAATAAGCCCCAAAAATGAAAATAATTGTTTCTGCTCCATCTGTTTAAATGTCGATAAAGAGATGATAGTAAGAGTAAATACGATTGGCTGCGAAATCGCACGACAGCCATCATTGTGTAAATTTTTATCTCAAAATGGAAGCTGCTGGATATACTTTGAGACCGAAATCTGTTGATGAAATGTATATATAAACTCTAAACGTTTCTTTCATTAGAGTTACCATAACCTATATTTTGTTCTTGACAAGTTGCGACAGGAATATTTATGCAGTTCGTTTGAGTAAAGTTAACACGTGGCGTCGTAAATTGCTAGACATGACGTTAAAGATGCATAATCCGAATTAACGCTCGCAAATTACTAATTCCTTGGCTTCGCGGGTAAAAAATATTTGATTCGAGTCGAGGAACCCATCCATAAAAGCTCATGCAGAGTCATCAGATACCGATGTTTGAAATCTATTATTTTTCACCACCGATAACCGACTAATTCCAACAATGATAGTCGTTAGTTTTTTAATGTTTGTTTAAAGCCAAGCTCAAAGTGTGTAATTTTTATTCGCTATTATTGCGATTGCCGGTTTGGTAGCCCGATTATTGGCGAACATATTATCGAAATCGACTGGACGGGGATATTGACATTTTGAATCTCTTTGAAAAAATCGATCATGGTTTGAATTTGGGAATAAACATGAGCATTCGCCATTTTGGCTGCATGGTGAAGACATATACTATCGACAGCACGACGGTGTCTCGTTTTACACACTATAATCTTAGGTGGATTTTTTCGATCGGATAAATGGCCATCGGTTACTTTTCAATTGCCACTGAGTTTACTTTAATGGAGATGTTTGAACAATTTGGTATCGAGATTATTGATACTGGAGTCTACACAAACAGACACGTGCTGCGCGGTATATACAGAAAGTCGTATCTATTTAAACACTGTATTGATCCGTGGAATAAAAAGGCTGATAGAGCACGCGTGTACACGCGATATATATTCGCCTATATTTGCACGTCTATATATTTTATGGTATCTCTCTCGCCAATAATTCCAACAATGATAGTCGATAGTTTTTTAATATTTGTTTAAAGGTATTCAACCCGATCAGACGCTCCTAAATTACTTTTTCTTTGGATTCGGGGTGTAAAATAGTTTATTCGAGTCGAGGAACCCATCCATCAAAGCTCAGAGTGATCAGATATCGATTTTTGAAGTTTGTTATTTCTCGAGATGTATAATAATATGTGGCCCAGAAACACGTGGTCAAACGGAGGGTCTCGGACAAAATTGCGGATGAATATGGATAACTCTAAAATCAAGTTTTTAGAGTTATCCATATTCATCCGCAATTTTGTCCGAGACCCTCCGTTTGACCACGTGTTTCTGGGCCACATATTATTATACATCTCGAGAAATAACAAACTTCAAAAATCGATATCTGATCACTCTGAGCTTTGATGGATGGGTTCCCTCGACTCGAATAAAACTATTTTACACCCCGAATCCAAAGAAAAAGTAATTTAGGAGCGTCTGATCGGGTTGAGTATCTTTAAAGCCACACATAGCGTTAGGAATGGGTATATGTATACACAAGCCTGCATTCCTAAATGTGGTAAATTGAAAGAAAAAAAAGGTTCCTGGTGAATGCTGATTTGTGATGTACGTAAATATGAGGTGACCATGTATTCGTATATCTGGGCAAATTTGTTCTTTTCTGGAGGTCGATCGGTGTTTTCTACGAACACAAATCTCGTCGACTAAAATTTAACTCAACAATTATTCAACACCAATGAAAGTATACCACCAAGCAACAGTTGAGTAAACATTTTATTCAACACTGAAAGTGATATCGCTCAACAGCCGATTGATTTTGCTCAACAGTTGTGTGAATATTTAATCAAATTTGACTCTAGAATGTAGCTAACGTTGAGCAAGAATCAGTTTTCTCAGTTAAAGGTCAACTTAATTTTCGAATGCCCAGATAACATTATTCAATATTATATACAATTTGGAAGAGGAACCAAAAAAATAAATATATTCCACCAGAGTACGGAACAGCTGTAGCCTTGGAGTGTCCACCAAGTGATAGAGATTCTCAGATTCATTCCAAGACTTCCCCCTGTCAACACAGAATGCATCAGAATTCAAACTAAGAGATAGAGTTATTCCTCTTCCATTGAGGATGATAGATAGTACAGTCTGGATCAAAATTAATCACAGAACACACCCCAGTACCTCAACAAAAACAATATGTTCCCAGTTTATTCGACCGGATCAGTTGATAATACAATGTTTTGGAGCTTCCTCTTTCAAATAATATATAATATGGAATATGTTGTATATAATGTGATCTGGTGGCAGGGGAGGGGCCGGAAAAAAACTGCAGACACAGGGTGGAAAAAACTGTTTTCTTCGGTCTGGGTACCCCCCCCCCCCCCAAAACAGCAAAAATTGCAGTTTTTCCACTGACCATTCCCCCCCCCCAGAAAAATAAAATCTACCCCAGCCGGACAACAACTCGGTTTGACCGGAAACCGAAAAAACACCGGAGCATACAATTCACGAGAAGGTGCTTGGTAACTTAGTTTAGATTATTATGACTAAAATGGTCATTGTCTACCAGTAGAACGCAGATTTGTACCTCGTGATATCATGACATGTACAAACATGTATATTGGTGATCGCAACGCTTTGTATATGCACTTTAAAAAAATGACAACTATAGTCATTACCTCGACTTTGAAAAAGATGCAAATGAGACGAGTGAGATACCAGCATATAACTGTTTTCTGATGCCATTGGAGGAGAAATTGTTTAATACATGGGATAGTTCTGCAGTAAAAAATTGCCAGATAAGCGATCGCAGGGTAGAATTCTGCATTCGACTGGTAGACACTGACATAGTCGGCATTATTAAGAGTGTTAATGGGGTCAATATCACATGTAAACCAAGACAGTGGTTATCCAAAATTGTTTTAGGTGGATTTCCGACGACCCCCCCCCCCCCCCCCCACTAAATGAATAAGGAAAAAATTGTAATTTTTTTACGCCTATGTATACCCCCCACCCCCGGTACGTTGTGTCCCGCAGTTCCCCCCCCCCCCTACTGGTGGTTCGAAAATTAAGTGGGCCTTTAAGAAAAGGAGTTGGCTAGGAATATTATTTGGTAGTATTCTCGAAACTTAACTGGATGATATAATTATCCCGAATCAGCTAGAGGCAGAATCAGAATTGGAAATTAACGAAATTGATGTGATGTGATGCTTTATTGATAACTCAATCGTACTATTACGCACAAAATATAGAGTTATATAACATATTTACAGTGTATGTACATAGTGACATTTGGCCATCGAATTCGGGGTCCTTTGTTTGTGTAATCATCATCATCATCATCATCATCGTCATCATCATAGTCATCATCATAGTCGTCGTCGTCGTCGTCTTCATCGTCATCACCATCGTCGTCCTCGTCATCGTCATACAACCACATTGTTATCGCCATCGTCATTATATATATATAGCAACCACATCATGGGAACAATAATTTCCCAAAAGAAATGGTGAAATCACGGAATCGGAAGTGGACCAACGGGATGGTTATGAAATTACCAACTTCAGTTTTTCTGAACAATTCCTATGTGATTTAGGCGTATAGATTAGTTTCATTTTGACCAATTTCGTTGGTTAGCTGAACGAAAACCAGCGAAGACGTCATGACATGCTCCATGACGTAATTAACGTCATTTTGGCTTTGTGCGCCAAAATCCAGACAAATTTGGTCACCGCCGAATCACACATGACTAGACTAGACTCAATTATATATACACATACACGCTCTATTTACCGTCTGGAGACTTCCTTTGCGCGTACTCAGCTATGAAATTGGCGCCTTCGTGTCGGCGCAATGTCGTTCCACCACACTACAATTTCGCTCCTGTGCAGAGCAATGTCGCCATACCGCAGTGCAATTGTGCTAAAGTGCAGCGCAATGTTGCAGCACCACAGTGCAACTGCGCTTCAATACAGAGCAATGTCGTCGTGCCACAATGCAATTGCGCTTGTATGCAGCGCAATGTCGCCCCAACCACAGTGCAATTGCGCTTGAGTGCAGACCAATGCCGCGACATCGCAGTGCAATTGCGCTTGAGTGCAGAGCAATATCGCGACATCGCAGTGCAATTGCGCTCGCTGCATCGCAGTGCAATTGCGCTTGAGTGCAGAGCAATGTCGCGATGTCATAGTGCAATTGCGCTTGAGTGCCGCGCAATGTCGCGGCATCGCAGTGCAATTGCGATTGAATGCAGAGCAATGTCGCGACATCATAGTGCAATTGCGCTTGAGTACAGCGCAATGTCGCGACAGTGCAATTGCGCTTGAGTGCGGAGCAATGTCGCGACATAATCGTGTAATTGCGCTTGAGTGCAGCGCAATTTTGCGGTATCACATTGCAATTGCGCTTGAGTGCAGCACAATGCCGTGTCAACGCAGTGCAATTGCGCTTAAGTTCAGCGCAATGTCACTGCAATAAAATGATAATGTGCTTAAGTACACTGTAATGTCGCCGCAGTTCAATGTAATTGCGCGACATTGTAGCGCAAAGTTCGCTGCAACGCGGCGAAATTGAGATGCTTTTCTATTTACTGTAATGCAGCGCAATCGTGACCACTTGGCAATTGTGTCCCTTAGCGCAATAGTCAGAGCGTGTGTATTTGGCCACTGAAACCACGCTGGTACTCGCTCGTTGGTTACAGTGTGCTCGCTGGGTCGCTTATGCACAGCGCAATTTCGCTTAATCGCATCGCAATTGTGCTTGAGCACAGCGCAATTGCACTTGAGTGCAATTGTTTGTAATTAGTGTAGTAGTCCAGTGCGTGTGCATGCATGGTCTGTAGGCATTATGAATTATCATACATATAAATATAATGATAACCGTTTTCGCAAAAGATATATGCGAAAATAACACAACGCAAACGTGCCTACTTCAGAATCAAATCACCACTGTTAAATAGCCAAGGGTGTGCCCTTTCCAACGACGTATAGCACGACATCGTGCTTTGCGCCGATGTTTAGTTATGGCGTTTTGTAATAACGATCTCGCCTCAGCTGCGCGTAATTTTCCTCCAGACAAATTTATTAACGAATATTCCCCTAATAGGCGGACAATAGATTTAATAAAATTGCCGTCTCGCCTGGTCTCGCAAATAATTGGCCGCACAGACATTTCAGCCGCATATCATTTCGCTCAAGATAAACGATTGAACCAATCTACCCTAACAAGGGGACAAGATTTCACGTTTGAGTTACGCGAATGAAATTGGCCGCCTGCCAGGTAATCCAACTCAACATCGGAACGCGGCTTTTTATTTGAAATCACTTGTGAGCACTGGTGGCGGCGAGGAAGTCAAATTATATGTCCATAATAACATGAGTCGTCTTGGTAGGAGAAGTTGGAAATTCGACCTCAACCAAATTTGTTGTCAAGTTGATGTGGGGGGGGGGGGGGGGGGGCTTATATGACCTTGACCTTGACCATAAAACGACCTTGACATATATTGAAAGACATCTCACTTAAAGGGCCATTTTGCTAGATATGTGTTGCGATCTACGCGCTTATGTCAATATTCAGAGGTCTCGTATAGCTATCCTTGATAAATATACAGGTATCGAGGCTCCTGCATACTCGAGTCTGTATCTGACGAGCAGAAACATGGGACTACGAATATCAATTTGAACTTGACCTCCATAGAGAATCTAGTATATACTTGAGGAAAGTTTGTGGTAAGGGTGTGTGTGTGTGTGTTTCCGCGATGGAATCGAAAACGGCTGAACCGATTTTGACAAAACTTGGTACCGGTATGTAGTTTGACCCGAGAAGTAGCAGGGGTCTATCCGTTTGCCCGTGCGGAGTGACATTGACCTTCAAATGACCTTGAACAAAGTCTCCGCTGAGCCGATTTCCACCAAATTTGGTGTGTGGGGGTAGTTTGAGGCGCTGATCAATTTCGTAACACACGGATGCCCGTGCGGCGTGACCTTGAACCTGTATATCGGTATCCGCTGGGCCGATGTCCACCATTTTGGGGTGTTGATGTAGATGGTGATGCCAATAAATTTCATCGCACCGAGATGCCCGTCAGACGGGTACCCAGCGAGCCTAATATATATTTTTGGGACTTCTTTTCTGTTTGTCTGTTAGCTATTGCCGTGAAAACTTCCGGACGGAGTTCGACGAAAATTGATACCTAAGTGTACTTTTGTCCGGGAAGTGTTTTGGACGGGTCAAATTGTGACTCCGACCTTACCTTGATCTTCAAAATGGTCGATTCAAGGTCAAATCTGGTCAAATTTCGCACGTAACCGTGTTCTTGCTCATATACAAACAAAACAAAGTAACTAGATCCGACGAAGCATCGCGTGAGGTTGCCCCGTTACGTGTCACGTGTGATCATATTAGTCGTCATCAACGTCGTCATCACCTCCGTTGAGGAATATTTGTTGGTATAGTATTTTCGAAACTGAACTGGATGATATAATTATCCCGAATCAGTTAGCGGCAGAATCAGAATTGGAAATTAACGAAATTCCGGAGATTTTGTATCCGATAATGGTCTGTTGGGAAAATTATTTTGTGAAATTATTTGGTTCCTATTGTTCATGTACCGATTGTCTGTGCATGGTGTCTATTAAATTAGAACATCGTATTCGAAATGTTTACTCTTTAATGCGGTGATGAACTTATGAAGTTCTGATATACCCATCGGCCATCTCCTCCCATATCAATGTTTACCATGCAAGTCCACACAAACTTGGGACATCGATTAGGATGATGCTGTTTTTGACAGAGTCCCGCCGCGTTGCTCTTCTACAACGAAGACATGTGTAGTGGAGCCCTGCAGGCATTCACGTAACCCTTCACTTTACGAAATATTTTTACTCCATTTAATTTCTATGAATTGGGACAGCAAATGTGGCTATTTTCAGAACTTTACAATATTTTTTAATGAAATTTTATCGTTTAAAAACTCTTATAAGTGAAATATTATATCTTTTAAAACACTTTAAGTGAAATATCTGCAGCACTAAATTGATTTCTTATGTATTTTGGTAATAATAATATAAATTTACGTACCTTGAAAAGACGTTTCATAGAAAATTTGTTGTTGGAAGTGCTTCCGCGAAGAGAAAGATTACCCGTTTATCCCTTTAACGTTTAATCACTTGTGCGGTTACGCCTAGAAGAAACCGATATCATGTTGTAACTGTGACTGCATGATGTCCGTTGAACCACGGCCCTGGTGTGGAAATGTAACTGCGGTGCCTACGACGCCCGCGCATGTAACCAGGACGAGAAAATCACATTCAATAGCTCAAAACACTGCGTCTCATCCGCAGCCTCATTATTCATAGAACACCTCCTAATTGCCCCTGATTGAGATGGACTTCGAAACATCAATAGACCCTTATGTGCGAACAAATAGAAGCGCTATCTAATTAAAACACGATGCATTTTCTGCTTAAAGCACAGAGGTGCCATTTAAAATGTGTGCGATCAATATTGTCCACCCGGGGTAGATCAGAGATGAAACGCTGCTCGCGTTCTATAGTCATGTTAACAAATAGACAAACAGCTATACAAATGTACACGATGTGTGGACGGAAACTGTTATGGTATAACATAGCTTGTCTGTCAACTTTTTTTTTCATTTAAAGTGAATCATCGTTTATGTGAAACGTGCGCTTAGAGGTACTCTCCGTATCATCAGATTCCGACAACAACAACAACAACCACAATTTTGAAATGCCGATTCAGTTATCAGAATCAATTAATTGCCCAAAAATAATGCTAGTAACCAGTCAACTATACATGTAGTATGAATCAAATATTTTTTACACTTGAATCCAAAGAAATAGTAATTTGCGAGTGTTAATTCGGATTATGCATCTTTAAAGTCTCACGTAATATTCGAGATATCCAATTATTTAAACATATCTCAGTGTTCATTGTTAGTCTTTCACCGATTACCAATAAAGAGCATTTTTCTCACGTCTATTTGAAACAATATGAATAATATGAAGAAAAAAAGTGATAGCGTTGCATGTGGTCACTTTTAACGTATGTGTCCTAATTAATTGCATCACGATCACCGACATGCAAGCCACGCACGAAGCTTATACGTTAATGTGTCAGTTGAACTAGACCGAAGCCACGACAAATAGTTTTCATGGCTGGCTCAACCGATTTTCATGACTGGTTAGCTAGCTAAGCCGGCTCAGTCACGACGTTCGTGCATGGCTGACGAAATATGGCTGCTCAGCCGGCTGAGATGTTGTCATTCAGCGTATTCTCGTTTCCGAAATGTTCCTAATCCCCTGTTACCGGTTATAGACGCCGTTTTTTTGGCGCTTGTGGTGAACCCGTAGAATTCCAGACCACACGTAATCTTTTGATGTTGGGCTTTTCCATTATGGCGAAAATTCACGAAGGACTGGTATGGATATACTATGTAGTTTCCCATCTAATCGGTATAAGTAGTTACATTTGGGACTTCTGTCGACTTCAGACTGCTACCATCACTGCCATCTTGCGATATATGCATGCATCATTGAATGATGAACCCGATAGTAATGATATACAAGAAAACCATAGTCAGAAATGGTAACGCCACCAAGATTATAGTATTACATATAAATAGAAATTATAAAAAATACATAAAATATTTTGATAACAATTGCGTTTAAACAAGTAATCCTTCAAATTATTACTAACAAAGCAAGTAAACGACTGTGGGGTCACTCAACAGATTATAAAGACTTGGACTTAGTATACTGTAAATACTAAAATTTAAATGAAATAATTAAAAGATAAAATTTAGCAAGTAGTAAAAGTTAATTTTCTCATTTAATTTTTTGGTTTAAAAAAAATGATTGACCGTGGCTCTTCCAATAATTGCGCGACTGACCTGGTCAATCGTTCTTAAGAAGTTGTTTTAAGAATTACTATGGAGGGAAATAGTTATGGCTGTGGCTTCGCAAGTAATTAACTTGGTGACGTGATGTTAACAAATCTGAACTCCAGTAAACCAAGGACGCTCCATACCAAATATAAGGTAAATTAATAATTCTTTAGAAGTTGTTTTAAGATTTACTATGGAGGGAAAGAATTGTGGTGCTGGCTTCGCAACTATTTGACTTCATTGTAACAAATATAAATATTAGTCACTCAGGCAATAGATGTATCTATTCTGTATATTAAGTTATTGGGTCTTACGTGTCTTGAGATGTCTAAATAGTTTTCGATGGACAGATCGCACAAGGGACCCACGCCAATCTTCTCTGTTGGGATTCCAATTGTTGCTTATTAAATATGCACATATGCTTAAGATACAGTCGCGCGCGAAGCACGCTCCCGTAAGTCGGGTTTTGGATCCCAGTTAATGAAAATATCATTGAAATAATCGGTTTCCCCCAATAAACATCCATATATTCAATATACATGTTTTGAAGCAGAATTAGGCAGTCCATATTGGACGCCATCATGGAATTTATTTTGTTTTGTTTTAATTTTCACACATATTTATTAGTTATGTGGATGGAGTTCTCACTAAACCTTACATCCTTATATGGGTTACAGTAATGCCCAAAGTAATTGACCACTTAACCACATCAGAATTATTGGTAATTTTTCAGGATTTAAAATCCTGAAAAATTACCAATAATTCTGCTGTGGTTAAGTGGTCAATTACTTTGAACATTACTGTATGAGGATTGAGTTATCATTAAACATCAAATCCTTATATTGGTTACAGTAATGCCCAAAGTAATTGACCACTTAACCACAGCATAATTATGGGTAATTTTTCAGGATTTAATATCATGAAAAAATACCCATAATTTTGCTGTGGTTAAGTGATCAATTACTTTGGACATTACTGTAGTACGTAGATGGAGTTAAACCTCACAACAGTGTGTTGGGGATTTGGACCTTAACTTGGGACCTTTGGTTTTTAACGCAACAAATGCGCGTACACCTTATACACAAATTTCTTATGTAACCAGAGTTTTTCTTGGATAAGATAAGTTTGAAGCCTGCTTACATTTCAAAATGTTGTCAGTTTTGTATTCTCTGCAGCGGAACTCGACGCATTGAAGCAAAAGTTACAAGAGATAAAATGTGTACGTAACGAGACTATAATACAAATGAAAAAATAAATTCAGGGAGGGGTGGGCGATACAGGGAACTAAGGGTTGAACCGATATAAATTTATCATCAGTAGAGCGATAATGACCAATGTTGACATATTATGCATCTCAACTCTACTGAACATTGCAACAAGGCTATAAAATAGGGGGTGTCAGAATATTAGTCATCTCTATATAGTGCCAGAATAGTCATTTATGGACTTCTATAAGATGTTGGGTTGGTACGTTATATGGACTCGGAGAAAAGGGGGTTCGTACCGATGAACTGACATAAATTAGTGGAGCGATGTTGCCATGTAATGTATCGCGACTGTACTAAAGCAGCAATGACATAAAATGGGGGGGGGGGCATGAAATTATCTCTATCTCTATAGATGGCACCAGGATTATATAGAAAGGAATAGCAATTGATATACGTATATGGTATACTATAGTAATACCATAGACATATAAGTACAAGTATCACGCGATAAAATATAGCGATACAATATAGCGATGAAAAAATTAAATAAATTGGACCGGGATTAGAGGTTGAGTTGGTTATATGTGGATAATTGGATATGGAATTCATACCGATGAAACGATACAAATTAGTGGAGCGATAAAGACCAATGTTGACACATAGTCAGGCTACGCGGGAGAAAATAGGGGTTGATACGATAGGCCGAAATAAATTTGTCGGGTGATAATGACCAATGTTGACGTATAAAGTAACGCGACTGTACTGTCGCACAATTATCAGATATAACGGTCAAATATGGACTCTAGTGCCCAATATGGAACAGCTCAGAAAACAGTTGCAGGGCCCTAAAATTTATTTAACAAGGCAATTGGCATCTGCCATATACAAATCGATTTATGTCGATAAATCTCTTATTTTTCAAAAATTTTACCTCACACTTGGTGTGTGCGTGTGATACTTATATATTCCTAAAATGACAGGGTACAGCACATAATTATTATTTTAGATCGAAGAAATTATTTTTTTTATGATAAAATTTAACACAGGATTTGCCATTAAAATCGATTTATGTCTATAAAACTGTAATTTTTCAAAATTTTGAGCTGAACTTTGGTGTGTATGTGTGTAATACGTATATATTCTTAAAATGACAGAGTTCAGCGCGTAATTATGTTTTAGATGGAAGAAATTGAATTTGTTTTCGATAATAATTTTACACTACAGCGTGGACCGTGGACGGGTCATCGAGTAGACGCATTTTGTAAACAGGCTTTTGTCAATTGCCAATTTGGTCAAACTAAACCCTTTTCGACCGGGACAGCAGATCCGAATAGTAGCTAAGATGTATTTAGATAGAATTATCAAAAGAATTTGACCGATTCGGGTGCATTTTAAGAGAATCGAGTGGAGAAATCTTGGTGATAATTCCAGAAAATAAAGATGGCGGAGAATCACAATGAAACTACCCACAATTCACTTCACTACACCAGGGGTTCCCAATGGGTTACACATTATTTTCAGTCTATCAAATTATTTATATTTTCAACAACAAGTGACTTTAAGTTTACAATTTCAGCCTGTCCTGACTCTATCGATACGATTTATCACATTTTCAAAATCATATTATACACCGGTGACGTTAACTTTACAATTTAAGCATCTACGTGATTATATCGGTACGATTGAGTAAGGTACAAATAAAAATCTCCAAGAATACACCAGGGGCTCCCAATGGGTGATATATTATTTTCAGGCTATCAGATTATTTATATTTTCAACAACATATTATTACACCGGTGACTTTAAGTTTACAATTTCAGCCTGTCCTGACCCTATGGATACGATTTATCATATTTTCAAAAACATATTATACACCGGTGCCGTTAACTTTACAATTTCAGCATATACGTGATTATATTGGTACGATTGAGTAAGGTACAAAAAAAAATCTCCAAAAATACATTCGTCCAATCCACCACACAATATCAAAATCACCGAAACTAGATACACCACCATGTGGCGTAATAATATTTCAAACTATTTTTTTCTATTCTTATGTGTATATATTGACAAATGCCAGCGATGTCCGAGACTGGGTGTTGTCGATATAAACAATTTATATTTTAACCCTTTCAATACCGAATGGATGCGCCCATTCAGTTATATGAAAGCATGCATTGGGATAGTCTATTCCACACTAAGGGGCCCGGTGTTCACCGTGTTCTGATAATATAACAACCATGCATGCCGTGTCCATGCGACTATATGCCAATATTAGGCAATGCGGTTTAGTTCTTGCGATTCACAGTACAGTTGTGCTTGACATATAAGCCCATGCACACGGCTCAGCCATTTTACAATTCCGGTGGCAGAGATTTTTAAATATGGCTGGCGTTAGAGATAATATGGCTGGCGGCGGCTTGTTGCCAATATGGCTGGCGGCGGCGTGCGATGGCGGCTTCGGGCTCTAGTCAGTTCCAATGGAGTTGGACGTGAACTAAAATTAGAGCACAATCCCATTGTTACAATAGTTCATCGATTATTATTACTATTTTTTTTTGTAAAGCAAACCAATTCCCTATGCTGGCAGAGGGATAGCTCAGCGCACCGTGGGTTGTGTGTGAACACACGCTCAACGGCGATTTCCAGTTGATCATATTGTGTTTAGTCGGCCAGAGTGAGAGAACCGTATGCGAAGAGTTCTCTACCAGAATAAATCTCGTCTTCAACTCGATTTATTCTGGTAATGCAATCTTCTTATGTTTATGACCGTTTTAAAAACATATTATGGACTTGTTCGGATGCGTTAAATTGATAATTTAGTACTCAAGCGTTATACCAACCTGGGGGATGTATCATTCAACTAACATCGCCGAAAATTTAAAAGAAATCGAAAATACCACTCCATAGAAAAACATTGCCTGAACTACGTTCAATTGTAAATATTTACATCTCGATTCGGGACGAAACTATCACTGAGCAACTATCGGCCATCATCTAACACAACTGATTTCGCCATCAATAGTCATTTCATTTAGTTAATATACCAGAATTATTATTATTATTATATATTCATTTAAGAATGACCGTATGTTTTGTCAATTTGGATTAATATTCTTAAAAATAACTACTTTTAACAAGATTATTCTCCATTTCTATTTGATCACTCTATCGGAGTGTTTCACATCACTCTAATATAGGTCTAAGGCCACCGAGCACTAGTGGCCACTAAATTGTGCCAGTCACTGAGCTAGAGCACTTGCACGCGGTCATGCATGCTATATATATACACGCGATCTTATAATATAACAGAAAAGTTAGCATACGCTTTTGTGAGGATTGAAGTCAAGCCATACCGCTCCGGATATTGGCAAACGGCGAATCCGCCCTATTCTCATTACCAGCAACCGGTTCCGTGCATTAGTCAATCTTGATATCCGGTTCTGTTGCACCGGAAGTCGATCGAACAGACCTTCAGAATTTTGCGCGAAATTAGAAAAAGTGACAATGACTGCTTTAATCGATTGCCAACAAGTAGATAGTTTACAACCTGATAAAGATAAAATTAGATCTATCCCGTGCGCAATAAGTTCAGATGGTCCAGCTAAAGTCACGGAGTTTTTCAACCCGACGATAAGATGTGAAGGTACCAGTGTACTAGTTGTTTAAGGGGATGGTAAAGTCTGGTCAAGATGGCCACCGCGGATTGCACCCTACCTCCAGATGATCAATAATTACTCACCGGCCATAGAATGGATAAACTTCATATTTTTCACACATAATAATCAATAATAAACAAAGATCTTGTCATTAGTAGAGAAATTATAGCTGTTAGAATTTACTCGGTTGGTTGGTTGGTGTGTCTATGAAGTTCTTTAAAAGAGACTTCGCTCTGTAAGGTAGCTCCAAGGTCACTGGTGCAATTGAGCCCTCAATGCTTATTTCACTTTTGTGCTGTACACTGTTGCCAGAGTGTGTGACGTCAGATGGTGCTGTAAAAAGAACAGTTCCATACAATGAATGAAGCTGAGCTTTCTTATGGAAACGGGCCTACTCGCCCCAGGGCCAGCTCGCCCCAGTCGACATGGGCCAGCTCGCCCCGAGCCAGCTCGCCCCGGGCCAGCTCGCCCCAAGGGATAATGTCTTATTTAAGTTGTCGTTTTGGGGTCGTTTTGCTTGCTTTCTCTGGCTTACAGTCAAGTGATACCATACAAAGTGATACCCAAATCAGTCAACTGATACCCAAGATGTGTATCATTGAATTTGGAATGTTGAGTTAAATATACACACATTCGAGATCATTATTTGTCCGAACGTCATGTCGGAATATACTCCATTCCTCGATCGAAAATGTGCTTGAGTCGAGCCACTGCCGTTGTATATAGTCGCAGATACAACGGAACATATTTGTGGTTATGATGTCAGATAAATATTGCACTGCTTATATACGGTATGTGGTCGGCATATGAATGTGATTATCTATCACACTGAAGCCATCTCATCCTCTGAAGTGTGAGGTGTGATTAGTCGATTGGTTACTGTGTAAACAACCTGCTTCTATTGTTTTGATAGGATATGAATGGGGATATAATAACGGCTTCTAAGGGTTTCCCAAACTCCAGAGATAGTGAGATGAACTCAGAGAATAAGAGAAACTTTAATATCCAGAATGTGAAAACAGTATCGAGTAATGACAACGTACCTGTTATAGACTAGATGAGTAGAATGGTGTGAGAACGTGTTGCTTCGACTAGAGTTGAGTTTGGAGTGAATCACATGGCGTCTCTCGGGCCTTCCGTTGGTCTCCGTTTGCCTTCGGCCATTTCCGTCGTTGCTCCGGACTTTACGAGGTCCTACTGATAACCAGGCTCACTACACTCCTCCCGTTTCTCTAAAGATGTGATGGTCCTTTTAAGACGAGTCCAACACATGTGGAACGAGTAGCCCCCTTCGTCTTTCCAGTGGCCTCCGATAAGTGTTGTTTCTATTTCTTCTTAGACGATCCGAAAGACAATCCGAGAGAGGTTGTTTTGGGTAGGACGATTTTGGTTTATCCATGAATCAGCATAGAGTTCCTGAGCAGGCTAGATCACCCTAAGGCCCTAGAAGTACTCAGGACTTGTTGGATCATGCTTGACATGTCAGCAGATTACCGGTTTCTCCATGGTTGTCTTAATACTTGTAGTTTGGTCCATAAATCGGCATATAGTTCCTGAGCAGGCTAGATCACCCAAAGGCCCTAGAAGTACTCAGGACTTTTTGGATCATGGTTGAAATGTCAGCGGCTCACCGGTTTATCTATGGTTGTCTTAATACTGTAATTTGGTTCATAAATCAGCATATAGTTCCTGAGCAGGCTAGATCACCCGAAGGCCCTAGAAGTACTCAGGACTTTGTGGATCATGGTTGAAATTACAGCAGATCACCGGGTACCGGGGTCCCGTAGAACCGTCCGGCATTGTGTGTCGTGTCAGTCAGCAAATCTATGAGGGACTCACCCCTGATGTCAGCTATACATCGTGCCACGTTTCCAACGTACAGCGGACTACCAACTTGAGCACCCCACGCTTCCCCGAAATGAGGCGAGTCAGTTTCTAGAAGAAGTCTGTTTGCCGGTATATGACACAGAGCCTGTTTTTGATGTGAAGTAAAGTGCGCCACTGCCGCTGTAAATCCAAAGTAGCAGTTGGGAAAACTTGCCCGCCACTGCTCCATTTCTTCACGGCCCGCTGTGAAACAGTGAAGATGGATTAAATGGTCTCGGGGACAGTAGTCGGAGATAATCTTATGACCCCGGGCGTAGACGTCAGCTTGATAGTTTCTCGGCCCCCGAAGGTGAAGGATGATGGGTTTTCCACATTCCACTGCCCATTTCGTCATTACTTTCAGGACTCGATCTTGGTTGGCCCAGTATGTGGAGGATACAGTTCTATCCAACCCAATCTCTCCCACCGCTACTACTTTTGGAGTGGATACCAGAGCACGGAGTCGTCCCGCATATGAGTTGTAAAGATCCGCTTTTTTGGGGTGTAGCCCCACTGCCGTCTTGAACGGAGACCCCTCCTCAAAAGATGTCGGATATGTAGATGGATCACAGCAAACCATAACACCCCCTATGCGGTTGATTGGTGTAGAAGGCGTTGGACGTGGTCGGTCACTTAGCATATCGTTGAGGGTATATACATCTCGTCCCAGGCTATCCTGCATCCGGTCGAGGTGGAAATGCGAGTCGATGGCTACTCGAGCCGATCCAAAAGCATGGGGTGGAGGCGGAAGGAATGGCAAGTCGATTTGGCTTATCCTATTTCGTGGCCGGAATGAAGAAAATGGTGAAGTTGTTTCGGTGTTGCTTTCGTCACCGGAATAGGAATCTTTGACAACCCAAAGGGTTCCTGGTTGGATGTCCATCGATTCGGTGAAAGAAGAGATACCATGAGTCTCAAATGACTCCTCACCCATGGCAGGTTCCGATGAATCAGGAGTGACGAACGGAGGGGCGGAAGAAAGGTTACTCCGAGCAGCAAACTGGACAGGACCCCTGACCGATTCCGATGAGTCCTTTGTGGTGGAAGAAAAGATACCCGAGACCTCCGGTGGATCCATACCAATGGCAGATTCCGGTGCGACTATCGTGGCGGAAGAAAAGATGCCCAAGGCAGCGGATTGGGTTATATCCGTGGCAGGTTCCGTTGCAGCTGTTGTGGCGGAAGAAAGGATACCCAAGGCAGACCCCATTGCAGCTGTTGTGGCGGAAGAAAAGATACCCATGGCGGGTTCCGGAAAGACTATCGTGGCGGAAGAAAAGATACCCTCGGCCCCCGAAGGTGAAGGAGGATGGGTTTTCCACGTTCCTATGGCAGGTTCCGATGAGACTGGTCTCGCGGAAGAGAAGATACTCTGAGCAGCAAGCAGGGTTTCCTCCGTCGATTCAGACGAAATGGTCGTGGCGGAAGAAAAGATACTAAGAGCAGCTGGCTGGGCCATATCCTTGACAGGTACCTCCCCAATTGAGAGTGGTTCTGATGAAAGTTGTGACGCTCTGTTACAAGCTCTAAGGCGAGTGGAAGCGGCTTTGGTAACAAAGTGACTCAGTCGACCGGGTGCCAGTTTCTGGAATTTATGTTGCTCTTCTGCGGAAAGATATATTAATAGGCTGCATAGAGGACGCCAATGTAGAAGAGCGGCCACACAATTTACTGGATGTAGTGAATAACTTGATACAGCTTTCCAGTTATAAGTAGTTGTGAGATAATTCTGAAGAGTTGCCATTATACCCTCGCACTCTGGTGTGATCGGAGTATTCGTTGGAATAGAGACGGGACTCTGTTGGCTTCTCATGATGAGATCGGACAAGGAACATTGTAGTCTTGTTGCCAGGAATAGGAGTACCGATTCCAAATCTTCCGGAAGAGGTTTGTCCATGGTTCGTGTCTCCCAGACAGTCATGGGTAGATGGCAGATCATAAAGTGTCTCTTAAGCTTTTTAGGGTGCGAGTGACAAAGCGGGCATAGAGATGATGTTTCCTTGACCGTTGCAGACTTATTGGTCTGGGTATGTTGAGAAGAGATGACCATTGAGTCCGATCTGGGGCGTAGAAAAACTCTTCTTGTCGCTTTTGTTATCCCCGACGATACGGATGAGACGGGATACGTAGGCGGAATGAAAACGGTGGATGCAGTATTCTGCGGTTCGGGATGTTCCATTGTTGACTGGACGAACTTGACTTTTCGGGTCAAAGAGGAGCAACTGGGTGCAGGTACAGAGAGATTATCCTTCCCTATCAATGAACCCTGGTAGGCCCCCACGTGGCGCTGAGGAGGAGGTGAATGTATTGCCGAGTCCTCAGGTGATACTTGAAGACGGACCGGCGTAGATACTGGGAGATTCTCTACTGGAAGAAGTACCCGAGTGTCCAGAGGTGGTTGATTTTGTGAAGAATCCATTGGCTTAACCCCCTGAGTTGAAGAGTTCTGGACTCGTCCCTCTGAAGAAGGTGGTGGCGGTTTTGTATCTGGTGAACGTTTCCCGATTTTAGTTGAGGGTGGAAAACGAGATGAAATAGGAGATTGCCGTCGTCGCTTATCCAGAAATGCATGACGATGAGAAGGCTGTCTCGGGCGCGGACTTCGTTGCCTGGCTCGAGCCTTTAAGGGTGACCTACTCCTATCTCTAGCATACCTGTAGCGTGCGCTCGGATGCTGTGGTTGGTGATGCGACGAAGCCTGGTGGGATGGTTCTGGAAGGTCTCTACCCCGTAAAGAACGCTGAGCAGTTCCCGGGGCACTGAGGGATGACCCCTGACGACTATCCAAAGACTTATTCCTATCAGACGTCCGTCTATTACATGTAGAGGTAGATACGGAAGAAAAGGAGTTCCCGTATAAAATTTTGCTTCCCTTTGTACGAATATCCTCATATGAAGAGGGGTTGAAATATGATGAAGTATGTGTCGAATGATGGTGGATTCTTCTAGGTTTTCCATCTAAACGCGGAATATTCTCATCTATCCAGCGGTTTGAGAGTATGGATTCCGCATTACGTCGGCATTCAATAATCCACCGGGCTTCCTTCAAGTTTACTGCCAGATTATATTGCTGGAGGATTAACTCCTTTATATTTGAGGTAGAAATATCCCGGTCGAATCCCAATTCGTTGAAAAAAAGATTATTATTTAAGAGGCGGCGTTGACCGCATGCATCTTTGACTCGTTCCGTGATCCTTGCAGCTCTCTGCCAACTTCTCGGTGGCGATTTATCCTGTTCCATCTTAATGTTATTGAAAGATTATTAACTTGTTGATATACATCTCCTTGAAAAGACGAGATTCTATGGAAGAGATGTCCTACGATGACTCCGGAAAGAAGATTATATCGGTGCAATGCGATATCCCGAACAGATGTTGACGAAAAGATGCTGATATCATGGAAGAGATGTCGCCAGCTGATACCGGAAAGAAGGTTATACCAGGTCGAAGAAGTATTCCGATCAAATCCTAATTCATTGATGTCAGCGGAAAGATTCTGCGGCTTCACTTGAAGAGACGAGATTTTATGGAAGAGATGTCCCAAGTTGACTGGTTCCGGAAAGAAGATTATACCCGGTCGAAGCCATAACCCGAGCAGATGTCGAAGGACAGATTCTGTGGACCCATGGAAGAGGTATCCTGCCCCGTAACTAGATTGGTGTAACACGTAGCCGTACCTGGAAGGTAAGGACCCTATTAAGGGCATATACACGTCTAGGTTTAAAGTACAAAGAGGGCATATTGTGAGTAAGCCTTGGTAGGAATACCCCAATAGTACCCTATGTTAGACTTTCCGAATGGATTGTCGTTGGCAATTTCGACAGAGAAAGATGTCCATGTGTTTCGCATCGTCTGCCGAAATTTTTACACAGGGGCCATGAAACCACTCTTCACAGGTGTTACATTGGATCATAAACCCTTCCTCAGCACGATGGCAAAAACAATATTCAGTTTTGTTTTTTGGGGTCACTAACGACAGTTCCTTCCTAATCGTTTTAATCCAAGGTGGAATAGTCTTACCTTTCCTTTGTCGGATTCGGTCTGGTAGGTAACAACCCATAGTCCCTTCGTTTCTTACCTCATACAGAAAAGGTGAAATTTTCTTGGTAATGACACCGGGACCTGTCCAATCCGGACTCACCTTTTTACCTTTCCTTTTCATGGTTGTATTATAGGTCTCGACTAAGTCGCCCGGACTAAACGGGTTGTCCACAAAGCTTTTCAGCCATGGTGGCACTTCCCGGTCCAGGCATAACTTCATTCTATCGTGGTTGGTGGTGTATTCTGTTTTTTGCAGTCGTATGACATACAGGTATGGGGTTAATTTCTTGAATAGTATGGCTGGTCCTTTCCAAACAGGTGCTAGTTTTTTCGGTGTACCCTTTACAACAGCGGTGTCCAAAATATACACCAGCTCTCCCGGTCGATAACTATTTTGTATAATCTTCGTATCATAATCTCTCTTAGTTCTTTCCTGTGTGGTTTCCAAAATTTCCCGAGCCACCTCGTGGGCCTCTTTAATCTTTTTTACTAATGTGTCCAGGTATTCATGAACGCCCACCTCTTCGGGACTTGGATCTCCGAACATTAGAGATGCTGGTTGGTTTACTTCTCGGCCTAGCATCAGCTTATTGGGTGTAAAACCGGTGTGACGATTTACCGAGGATCGTAGGGCTCCGGCAATTTGGGGTAGGTATTGGTCCCACTGTGTCAGACATTTATCCACAAAACAGCGAACAGCGGCCATCAGTGTCTTGTTTTGGATCTCTGCTTGTCCATTCCCAGATGGTCGATAAGCCGTGGTTCTGGTCTTGTGGATTTTCATCAAGGTACACATTGCCGTGAACAATTTACTCTGAAAGTTTGCTCCTTGATCTGTGAAAATTTGGAAAGGGTAGCCGAATCTTGAAAAGAATTCGTTTATTGCTGCCTGAGCTGTGATCTCTGCTGTTTGGGATGGTAATGGGATGCATTCTACCCATTTTGTAAATTGATCTACCATTACCAGAACGTATTCTGCCCCTCGTTCCGTTGTTGGCAGCGGCCCTAGGAAATCAAGGTGGACACGTTCCATTGGGTAACCGGCATGAAATACAATTAGGGGATTTTTTGCTTTCCTATTCGGCTTTTTGCTTTGGTTACATCTCTGACAGCCTGCCACAAATCGTTTCACGTCTGTGCTGAGATTATGCCAGATGAAGTTTTGTTTCACGCGCTCCAGGGTTCGTTCTATTCCCTGGTGGCCTGCCGCTGGAATATCATGGCACATTCGCATGGCTTGTCCTTGTAGGTCCCAAGGCAGGACTCTTACCAGAACATCCTTTTTATTCTTCATCCACAAAACTCCATCAATAATCTGTAATCTGTCCTTGTTAATCCACAGGTATTTGGACGTTGGGCTCGAGCCGAATAATTCACCCTCTTGTGGGTTTCTATCTGGTTCCATCCAACCTAATACCTTGCTCAGGTTGTTATCATCTTCTTGCGCAGTTTTGAGTTCCTCAGTGGAGTAGACTTGGAAGGGTAATGAATCAGCGAGTACTTGACTGGCTGTGACAATTTCCAGATGTGGACACTCTACAGAGTAGCCAATCTCCACAATGCTTCCTTCCACCACCCGTTGTACCTGTACCTTATTTGTGATTGGATCTTTCATTTCATTACCACCTACCTTTCGACCGTCGTTCTCACCCTGCTTACCTGTATCGATCGTCCATTTTTTGTCAGCTGATTGTTGACTTACCTCAACTGAATCCCCTTTGGGACTATATGTATTAACGACGACAGGCATTAATGAGAAATGTTCCTCCATTGGAGAACATCCCGGAGCATTGCAAGGTATTTCTCCACCAGGATCCCATGGCCACAGCCTGGGACATTTCCGACCCCCACTGGAGGTGCTGCCGATTGTATCCCAAGCGTTGTGGGCTTGGATTTGATTTATCCTCGTAAGAGGAATAACATCATCAACTTCGTCATAAAACTGTCCCCATTTCTCTTTTGCCTTTTGACAGTATTGGCACCCCTTACATGGAAGATCATTCAGTTCCACTCCAGCCTTATAATTTCGGCAATGGTCTTCCTCCGTCAACCTGGACAAAGCATCTGCATTCTGATGTTTAACTCCTGGTCTATGCTGAATGGTCATCTGATACTGGCTCAGCTCTTCGAGCCAACGAGCGATTTGACCTTGTGGCTGTTTAAAATTCAGTAACCAGGTTAGACTAGCATGATCTGTCCTGGTGATGAAAGGACGTCCCAGCAAATAGTGCCGATACATTCTGGTAAACACCACCACTGCTAGGAGTTCTTTCCTCGTGGTACAGTAATTTCTCTGTTCTTTATTCAATGCCAGACTTCCGTATGCTATTACTTTCTCCACTCCGCCCTGGATCTGTTGCAATTCAGCGCCGACTGCTTTGTCGGAGGCATCTGCATCTAGGATAAAGGTACCCGATTCATCGGGCAATGCCAACACCGGGGGTGACGTTAGAGCTTCTTTAAGTGCTTTGAAGGCCTCCATCTGTTCTTGTCCCCATTCAAATGACACCTTCTTCCCCGTCAGGAGATATAAAGGAGCCGCAAGTGACGAGAAATTTTTCACAAACACTCTGTGATAGCTTGCCAATCCTAGAAATCTCTCTACGTCTTTGCAGTTTTTAGGAATAGGCCAGTTTTTGACTGTGTCGCATGATTTATCAGTCATGGCCATACCCTTGCCATCTATCATCCTACCCAAAAACTCTGTCTTTCTTTGAAATAGAGAGCATTTTCTGGGCTTCAATCGTAACTCATATTTACGAAACCTGTCTAGGACTGTACGTAAATTGGCTACGGACTCCGGGAATGATTCTGAGACCACCAAAACGTCGTCCAAGAAGGCGAGGGCAATGTTCCAGTTTAAACCGTGCAATACAAGGCTCATAGCACGGCTATACGTACTTGGCGAGTTGCACAAACCGAAAGCGAGTCGTTTATGATGAAAACTACCATATTTCGTCAAGAATGCTGTCTTGTGGCGATCACTCTCTTTGATAGGAATTTGCCACGTTTTTTCACTAATACTGGCGCCGCTGCCCATTCTGAATTGCTGGGCTCAATGACCCCTGCCTCCAGCATTTGGTCCAGTAATTTCTTTTCTTCTGAGAGGAATGATATTGGTGTTCGTCTCAAATTTACTTTGATGGGTTTCGCATTATTGGTGTCAATCGTGTGTTCTAGGGCGACAAAGTTTCCCAGATCAAAATCAGTCTTTGCGAAAACATCGGCGTACTCTATCAGCAATCGTTTCAGGTGTTCTTTCTGGTCTTCATCTAAGGTTTCTGCAGAGCGATGATACAGTTCTTGTACATGTTCCGGAACCCGTTCCGGGCACACATCCGGGGATTGAGAAACCGATTGCACTGTGACTTCGGAGATCTCTTTCAAGAACTGTATTTCTGTGGCTTTGGCAACCATTTGACCGCTACAACAGTTCATTATTGTTATTTATGAATTCGCCGGTTCGTCGTTCAAACCAACTAGTGTGATAAACTGCATGGCTATATTATCTTTGCTAACAAACGTGCCTAAAGTAATCTAAATGACAAAATTGATGGACATAACTCTGAAATATATCATAATCTGAACTTAAGAAATTAATATATTAATATATATTAACTTATTTACAACTTTAATACAAATGTAATACCCTGGCCAGCTCGCCCCTGAAAGGTGGGCCAGCTCGCCCCAAAAACGGCCTGGGGCGAGCTGGCCCTGGGGCGAGTGGGCCCGGATCCCTTTCTTATAGTGAAATGTTTGTATCACTGATGAACCGGAGTACTTCCATAAGAGTGTTTGGGTTGGTTTGGTAACCCACAAGTGTCTGAAGGTCCATTAATGAGTTTGTAGAATTGTTTTTTGTATCATTTGGAGAGGAAATGTTACTATACAGGGCTTCTCTTTGTGTGGAATATAACTGGCAGTCAAAGAAGAAATGTTTAATAGTATCAGCACAACCACATGCACATTTTGGAGATTCTGATAAGCCTAGTTTGTGTTTGTGTGCATTAAGTAATGTATGTCCAATAATGATTCTGTTGATCATTATTTCAGTCTTTCTGTTAGGATGCTGCTTAGCCAGGAGACCCTTAAAGTCATGTTGAACGGAAGGAAACAGGTCGTATGAATGTCTGGCAGTTTCACTTAGATCCCATTTAAATTGCCATTTGTTTTTAACGACTTCAGATACAAACAACTTGAATTCCTTTACAGATTTTCCGTCCGATGGTACAAGGTCCTTGTTTGAAATGTGTGTGTTTTTTGCTGATTCTTTAGCAGCCTGATCGGCTAGTTCATTTCCTTTAACACCAATATGACTGTTAGTCCATTTAATCTTGATAGATATTAAGGGCTTGAGGAGTTCCAATTGGTGAATTGTGTGCCAGCAGTCGCGTATAATTGAATAAGATTTGTCACTAGGTTTGAATTCGAAAATGGATGTGATAGCCGATTGAGAGTCACATAATATGTGCGCAGTGTTAATTGAAGCTGATTTGGAACCTTCTAGAGTCATTTCTATGTGTTTTAATGCTAGAAGAATGCCCTTGATTTCAGCGCTATTGTTGAGACCATCAGTGTGAATGGTTTCCGAGATAGTTATGGGTTCACTAAGAATACCGGATGGATAGATCACAGCTGATGCTCCACTAATAAGAGTGTTGGGAAAAGTAGAACCATCAGTGAAAATTATTATATCTTGATCCAGAGTTTGCTCAAGATATGTTAAGATGTCCTTCACTGCATTGTCACGAGAAACTGATTTGGATGAGCAGGGTCCAATATCACCAGCTGGAGAGGCGTATATAGTGACACTGGGGTGAAAATTGTAGCACTCAAGTTCATATTGTGGTTCATCTATCACTTGAGTGAAGTTCTTGCTCAATAAATATTTATTGTCTTGGAACATCCTTTTTATAGGGGTTTCATATGATTTATTTATGGCACTGATTAGGAGCTGCTTCAGAGATGACTTATTGTTTTTTGATTTGAGCCTGAGGTACTCTAAACAGTTCATCTCCTTCATTTTGAGGAGAAGTGGTGGTGTGCTACATAAAACTTCCATTGCCTCTGTACTGGATGAATGAATAGCCCCAGTTGTGTTTAGTAGGGCAGATCTTTGAACATTCAGAAGCTCTTGGATTACACCCTCTTTAACGGTACACCATGATGGGTATCCATAAAGTAGAATGGGAACTATAGCTGCTTTATACAGTCTAATAGATTTGTCCATGTTTATGCCAGATTCATTAACAAATTTCCCAATCTTGTATAGACCAGCACGAGCTTTTAAAACAGTTTTTTCAATGTGTGGTTTAAATGATAAATCACTATCAATAGTAACACCTAGAAGTTTTTTGTCGTTTATCAGTTCTATTGGTTTATTGTTTATGAACACATTGGGTTTGAAATTCGCCGTGCAGTTATTCACAGGAGGGATGTGCATGAAGTCGGTTTTGTTGGTATTGAGACATAGGTGCCATCTGTTGCACCAAGAAGTGACTGATTGTAGGCATTCATTCATTTCTTTCTCTGCTTGTTTCGGGTCGTGGTTAGTGGTGATTATGGTAATATCATCGGAGTATCGGATAGTTTGCTCTGAACGACCAGACATAATGTTATCAGTATAGAGAGTGAACAGAATGGGACTGATGACAGATCCCTGTGGTGCCCCTATTTCAGTTGGAATCCAGTCGCTTTGGTATGTGTTTACAAAGTTTTTGCTCGTTCGGTTAGTTAGGAAGTTGTGGATATATTTTAGGATTCTTCCATCAAGGCCCTGTTGGAGGAGTTTATATACAATGCCTTCTCTCATGATGGAGTCAAAAGCACCTTCAAAGTCAATATATGTGACGAGAGCATGCTTCCCTTCGTTTTTGGCTGTGATAAGGGATTCGGTTACTTCAACTAGTGCACTCGTGGTACTGCGGTGCTTACGATATGCATATTGGGCATCGTTCAGCCATTCGCTCGTCTCGCTTTTCCATATCAGTCTCCAAGTAATTATTTTCTCAAAAGTTTTACCAATTATAGCAGGGTTGGCTGATTTAAATCAAGTGATTTAAATCATTGATTTAAATCAAAGATTTTTTTCAAAAAAATCATTGATTTAAATCAACTTTTTCTCAAAATAATAAAACCATACATATTATTACCATATAATGTAGAGAAAGTTAATATAGTCTAATATACACATTTTTATCATGGAATGCATGTTATTCATATGAAGAAAGGTTGTGCATAGGGACAATTGCATGCATGACTGACAATTTTACAATATCTACCAATTTTCTGCCGACTATAAAATATTTATATCTATCTTTTTTTTTGTAATTCTTATCTTGCTTTGAGCACCAATAGCCATACAATGTACTTGTTCTATAAGTGTAACAACTTAATTTAGGATGCTGGTGCAGTACAGTCAAACTTGAGGTGACAAGTGTGTCAACAAAGGATTATGTTACATTAAGCCCCGGGTGCTGGAGAGAGTCAATGGCAAAATTCTCAGACTGACATATTTGCACTGCATTTAATTGAATTAAAAGTGGTTCATGCTGCACAGCAGTAAAGGCCATAAAACCTGTCCACCAAACAATTCCATACCATATGTTAAGACCTTTGGAAGTCCTTCCCTGTTTGTTTGAGAGTGATTGGACAAAATCTCAGACTGGCATATTTGCATTGCATTTAATTGAATTAAAAGTGGCTCATGCTGAACAGCAGTAAAGGCCATAACTGTCCTCCAAACAATTCCATTCCATCTGTTAAGAAAGACTTTTGGCAGTTTTACCAATTAGAAGGTTTGCTGTTGACATTTTGCCACACATTTTTAATGACCGATGCTTACATTGCTTTATAAGTGTCCTAGTTTTTGAGCAGCAGACATTATTTTCATTTCCCGTTGTTCAACCTTCAGTCTTCAAAATGTCAGCAGGCAGAAAACAAGATCCAATTTGGACCTTTTTTAAAAGGATAGATACTAAGAGTGGGAAAGGATTCAAAGCTAAATGTAAAGCTTGTGACTTGTAAATTCAAGGACTGGTTTCTAGAATGAAAGCTCATAGGGAGAAGAAGTGTGCTGTTACTGATAGAGCACAACCAGAAGATGATGATAATTGTGAGCAGCTGCATAGTGACACTGTTATTGCTTCATGTAGTTCGAATCAAAAAGAACCTGACCCGAGTTTACCATCTACTGGGGCTGTCACAACACCAAGTAAGAGGACTAGCACCAGTAATTCACAAAGTTCTTCTACACCGAAGCAAAGAAAGCTACAAGCAGCAAGTTTACCTTGTTTAGGATTTGTTGTGACGACAACTACAGCCGACAAGGAGCGCCTCGATGAAGAATTAGCCAGATTGATCTTTGCCACTAACTCCCCTTTCCGGCTGGTTGAACATCCTCAGTTCAAAAGAGCGATTAGCATGTTGAGGCCTGGATATAGTGCACCTTCTCGTAAGGATGTTGCGGACAAGTTCCTACCAGTTGTGTATGATAAAGTGAAATCGGAATGTGCTCAGGAGCTGAATGGTAAACCTGTTTGTTTATCCCTAGATGGCTGGTCAAATGTTCACAATGAGCCAATCATCTGTGCAACAGTTACTACAAACACTGGGATGCTTTATCTGGTGGACACTATCGATACATCCGGTCATGCCCACAATGGTGAATATTTGGCAGACTTGGCAATTGGAGCAATTAAGAAGGCTAAAGAGGAATTCGGTTGCACTGTAAAAAGTGTTGTGACTGATAATGCAGCAAATGTAGCGAAAATGCGTCGCCTGTTGCGAGAGAGTGAGACAGAAGACATCGACATAATCACATATGGCTGTTCGTCTCATCTTCTCAATCTTCTGGCTCACGATCTTGAGATACCTGATGTAACTGAACATATTCTGCAAGTTGTTAAATACTTCAGAAATAACCACCTTGCGTCAGCGAGGTATCGCCAAGAAGGAGGTCCCTGCTTTGTTGTTCCGCAAGAGGTCCGTTGGAATACGATGTCCGACTGCTTGCAAACTTACCTAAAAAACTGGCACATCCTCATGAAAATATGTGACAGTGATCGTGAGGAAATCGATACAACAATTCGCAACAAAGTATCAAACCTTGGTCTAAAACGTTCTGCAGAAGATCTCCTAGCTCGACTTAAACCTATCGCTGTAGCTCTGGACAAAACACAAAGAGACAACTGTATGATAGGAGATGCCGTTTCAGTATGGAAGGAGTTGAAAAATGAACTGCCAAATGTGAAAGTGGTCAGAAAGAAATATAAGGAAAGATACGATCAGGCTATGACCCCTGCCCATTTCCTTGGGAACTTAATGCACCCATATTACCAAGGATCTCAACTGACATGTGACGAGAAGAATGCTGCTATGGAATTTGTCGGACAGTCAACGAAGCTTCAACCTGGTAGTATAGTTGCAACCATCATTAAGTTCCAGGCGAAGTCTCCTCCGTTTGCAGTCACAAAGTTTTCACAGGAAGTTACCACCAGTGTTTCTCCTCTTGATTGGTGGTTATCTCATGAGGCAGAG
The DNA here is from genome assembly GCA_032622095.1 of Siphonodentalium dalli. NCBI lineage: Eukaryota > Metazoa > Mollusca > Scaphopoda > Gadilida > Siphonodentaliidae > Siphonodentalium > Siphonodentalium dalli. Next base: position 210,362,180 of record CP136066.1, read on the forward strand.
CTCCCTAGTGTGTGCCTTGATGTCACAAATAAACTCTATTCTGCTGTTGCATCATCTGCTGGGGTTGAACGAGTGTTCTCGTCTTATGGTCTTGTCCAGTCGAAACTGAGGAACAGGCTGGGAACTGACAAAGCAGCAAAACTTGTGTTTCTTTTCAAGGCGATGAACCAGGTTGTAAACAAAAAACTGATGCTGAAGCCTGTAGACACAAGTGCAAAATGAATAAACTCATAGAATGATAAGTCAATGACTTCTGGCGATCATCATGATCCTAGTAAATCATAATTCAGTATTTCTAATGGTGTTTTCAGCTAAATTCACTGAGCTAGAAACTTACATTTATACATTTTTGTCTATGATTGTCTCATTAAGTCAGTGGCATAAATATTAGCCAATGAAAGAGTCAAAAACTTCCATAAAGACTGAACATGTTCTGTTATGATAATGTTATGTTCTGAAATTAAACCTATTTTCAGTTGAATTACAGCGTTATCGTTTGCATGTTCCCCACATAAATTATACATATTGAACCAATTGGCATAAATTGCTTTAAAAAATCACTACTCCTGAGTTATTTTAAGGGTTCCAAAGTGTGTGAATGAAAAAATCAAAAAAATCGATTTAAATAAAAAAAATCTGATTTAAATGAAGATTTTATTGTCCTTTTTGAAGGCTGATGGAATGACACCTTGTACCCAGAAATATTGAAATAACAGATGGATGCATTTAACCATGATGTCCCCAGATTTAGTGATCATTGGAGGATGAATATCATCCGGTCCAGGAGCAGAACTGTTGTTCATGGCTTTCAGAGCACTCAGCACTTCGCTTTCACTGATATCACTGTTTTCTGGTTTTCCTATGTTATTTTTGAGAATATTGTTGTCAGTGATGTTAGTTTTAATTGAAGTATTTATTACTTCTTTCCACTGCATGTCAAAACCTGATGTATCTGCGTGTTTACGGTCTATGTGCACATATTGCAGTCTTTTTGATATGTCTTCATCAGAACGTGCATAGTCTTTATCACCATTTTGAATTTTAATTGGCTGAATGGTGTTGTCTTGGTTGTGTTTATGATCGCTATTAAGTTGAATAAGTTTCCAGAAATCGCGTTGATTAGCTCTGCTTATTTTTTCACATGTTTGTTCCCAGTGTGTTGATTTTTCTTTCTCTATGGCTGATCGGAGTTCGCAAAGAGCATTGTCAAGAATGGCTTTATTGTGTGGATCAGATCGTTTGTGGAACATCTTATTCGCTTTTTTACATTCAATTGATTTTAGTTTAATATCCTCGTTCCATACTTGTTTTGAATGTTTTGTGATGTGTTTTTTACCAATGTGGGTTTCTGCAGTGTTGAGAATAACTTTGCAGAAACTGTCGTATTTGGAGTCTGCTCCTTCAAAAGTTTTGAACTGTGTACACCAGTTGTTTAATTCTTCATTGATTGCAGATTTCCAGGCTGTCCAGTCACAGTTTTTGAAATTCCATAATGTTTTATCTACGGATTGTATTGAATCTTTGAGCACAAAATTTATTATGGAGTGGTCTGTGCGAACATACCCCTCCCGATCAATAAACCAAGTGGTTTCTACATTATCCAGACCACGTGAAAAAGTTATGTCAATAGCGCTATGGTATTCATTTCTTGTCCAAGTGTATAAGCCGGCATTGTGTGTTTTGAGGTTGTGGCTGTCTGTTATATTGAGTAGAGTTTTTCCCATACGAGCCGATTGAGATTTCCTATTAAGCTTGCAGGTATCATTTTGCAATTCCCAGGCAATGTTCCTACAGTTGAAGTCGCCCAGCACTAGGAGTCTACTGTTGCGAAATTTGTCCAATGCTAAATTAAGTTTGAGGATATCTTTTGTCTGTTTAGGCGGAATATATACATTGACGAGGACAAAACTGCCCGATGGATGCACTATTTCAGTCCAGATTGATTCGATGTCAAGTTGTGGAATGTCTATTTGTATAAACTTGATACCAGGCCTGATGAGTGTGGCGACCCCACCACCACGCTTGCCCGTTGACCTATTTCGAAAAACAGAGTTCCAATTTAAGAAGTTAATGGATTTATTTTTGTTCCACGTTTCCTGGATGCAAACTATGTCGACATTATTCTTCTTGACATAATTTTCCAAGAGAGTACAAGAGGTGTTGAGAGAGTTAATGTTTATTTGTACAATTTTCATTTTGGCTAACTGTGATTTAGAAGCACAGTTGGCTGCGTTTCAGCAGTAGGGTTTGATATTCTGTGAATTTTGGGCAAGTCCTTGAACGTGCATCATGTTTTCCTGAACAGTTTATGCAGCAAGGAAAAAGGCTGTTACAATCTTTTACATCGTGAGAGCTGCTCGTACATTTGGCACATGTGGGTTTATTCATACAGAGAGCTGAAATGTGACCAAAGCGTTGACATTTAAAGCAACGAATGGGTTTTATCTGATTGTATTGTTCGCACTGATACTGTTTGTCAAGAATGTTAACACCGTTTAACAGACATCTGTCAGTAAAATATTTGTCAGAGGCTGTGATTTTGATTATGCGCATTTGTTTGCCGGTGTCTGTGAAACAATATCTTTTAACTTCAGTTTTGATATTGTATTCATTTTCAATAGATTGTTGAATATCCTGAGAATCAATTTTAACGTTGATGTTTTTAACGATGATTGATTTGCCTTCCGAAGGACTATGGGCTTTTAAAGTTCCACCACTGTTGTTGAAAGCATTGTGAGGCCATTCCTGTTTGAGAAGTTTAGCAGATTCTTTGTCTTTTACATGAACGGCAATTCCACCTCTGGGAAGGGAATAGGCATATTCTATATTCACTAGAGGCTTGAATTTATTAATCTCTTTCTTAATGCTAGAGGAGTTTTGAAAGAGTTTTGGTTCTGTGAGTTTGTCGATTATGATGATATTAGACTCTGACCCTTGTGACACTTTTACTTGACTGAGTTTGTCGTCGACTTTCCCTGCAGAGATGATTGTCTTCTGTTCACTGTTCACGTACTTCCTGGTGATGTTAGTTTTGTCCCCAAACGGCGTTTCTCCAGTTCCAATGGTTAACTTTTTGTACAAACTGAACAGTCAAAATGGTCCTATAACTTATAGTATAAGAATCTGGCTAGAGACGAGGAGACATCATTTTGAGGAAAAACAAGAACTTTCCCAAATACCCTGCCTGTGAAAATAGTAGTCATCCTGAATAATGGCAAAATGTCCTCCATTTGCATTGTTTACATTCTTAGGAACTATTTTTCTTGGTATGGGAGACCATAATATCCTAACATTATTTTGCGATAGCCGATACACAAGCCATGGGGGCGTGGCGGCCATGATTACAAACAAACCCATCCGTCAATACTAGAATACGATTACGAATGGAAATCGATCAGTATAGACAATCGCGCATGGGATCAAGCTTTTGATTATGCCCATCAATAGATATGGGTTATAAGCAATATGATTGTACCTGATAACCGACAATTTCTCGATTAATTTACATTCAAATGTTATTAAACGTATTTTTCTCCACAATGTTGTTTATCCCAGTGCACCAAAATAGAATTGACCGGAAGTGAACTCGCACAAGGAGTCCGTCGTAAAATATGACATATTTCGTCGGAATACGGTACTTTCCTATTCATAAATATGTTTTTATATAGGCTATTTGATTTTAGAATAATACAATATTCTGAAACATGTAAGTTTTCTATTTATGTGATTTGCGTACTAATACGACATCTTGTAATCTCGCTTTCGACTATAGACTGGTAATTCTAAAAATAAAATATCAACATTTCCATCTGTAAACAGCACAAAACTTCATAAATCGTGGGTAATCAAGCAACTAAATTAATTCCAACAACTTCAATAAACTGAAAGCATCGATTTCATATCATAAACTTGCCCGATTGCAGGATCGGATTGCTTTTCTGGTCGATTTTCATGTACCTGCCGCGAATTAAAAAATGACAACAACGTCATGAACATGTGTTTACAATTGAAATATGGCGACTGGCTCCCAAGAAAAACTGACACGTTTTAGCGGACGTTTTGCAATCGATACAGTGAACATTAATCTAAAGCAGAGCTCCTTGGCTCTTAACGGTATGTCACTTATCATAATGGGCTGCCTAATGATACTGTTGAAGTTATAGTTTTTCACATTTGAATGCCAAAACAATGACATAATATTGCAGATATACTCTGTTTCAAAGTCATTTTTCTGGTACAAAAAGCTTTTTAGCTCACATCTATTCATGGCACCTCCTTTAACGATATATGCTCTATATATTATCTCTATGTTGTTATATCTATTTCTGTCTGCTTTTATGTGAAAAATACCAATTTTGTCAGCCCGTTTCCAGACATTTTTTATGAAACAGACTTTGCCATCCCCTTAACTCAGGCCAAAAAATGAAAGATTTTAAGTTAATATTAATAATAACGGAGTAAAAAAATTAGAATTTAGAATAGGTATCTTTGACTTTATCTGTAGATATTGCAGTGCAGGAACCTTCCGGTTGTAGACTCACTGGTCCAGGAGCTACCACGACCGAGTACACCGGTCGGGCCATTAATGTCCGTGCACGATCAGACAGGGTACTACAAGTTACAACCACGACAACTCACCTGATCAAATGTTGTAATGGCCTAAGCGCCACCGCACACGCTGCAATTAAAATCGTAAGTGGGGAAAATTGCAGGTGGAGCATCCAATGCGCATGCCCACGACAATTAGGGTTGAAACGATTAAACGACGCTGAAATGTCAGAACGTCGACTCTGAATTTTGCCGTTGACTAGTCGGAACATAGTGTATTAGTTCCATGTATAACGTGTTCAAGATCGATTCCGACGTAAACGGTGTTAACTGCGCGTAACTTACGGTAAGTATAACGTTTGGTGGCACCCGGAATCGACAGTGTTACTAGTATAGACACACACGGTGACCCGACTATTAATTGAAAGAATGAAATTGACAACACAATGTCTCACTCGTCGTTTGAGGTCAAAGACATCACTGCGACATGATGACAATGATTGACGCGGCTTTATCGTTTGTCGGAGACCGCTTTGATCTAGACACTGTGTATATTTCAATTGATCAATTGAAGGTCGCTTAAGGTGACGTCATTGTTGCTACCGTATATAAATGATACTGACATTAAGAACTGGCTATCGTATTCTACAACATAGCCTATTCTATAGGGGCGTATTTAGTCGGAACATTAACATTGTATAGTGACACCACTCGGCACCGGTTTATTGGTGATCACGTGACTAAACGAAATCTCGAACGCTGATATTAAATTTAAAACCTGTATAAATGATCGAGTTTCTAATCATTATCCACCACATGTCTAATTATATAATTACATTCAGTGTGTTGGATAAATATCAAGATGTTTACAGTATTATTTCCCAAATAAATTGGTGTCTATGCAGGGAAATGCGCTACGCAATAGACCGTCATTGCATCAGTCATCGGGGTACGCCATGTACGATGAATTTTCCGCACCATATTATGTTTGAAAGTTTTGATATCGTGTACCGACTAGTCGACGCAACGCGACTTTTGGGTCTCGACTAGTCGACTCTGAAATTCACTAATCGTTTCAACACTAACGACTAGAGCTGGGACGGTTATGCGGTTAACCGGTTAACCACCAACTATGGCCGTGACCGGTCACGGATTTGCCGTGGTCGGTTAACCGTAACATCACTATTATAGTGTATGATCACTGTGATGGTCAGCTATAACTGGCTATAAGAGGGTTAATCTGTCTCCGTCAATTAAAATGAATCCGAGATTGACGGAACAACATCAAACGCGGTGTGTCGGCTCTTTGAAGGCTACATTTAACAGCCTGCCGACGTCAAAACGAAACATCAAAGGGTCAGCACACGTGTGATCTTACAACATTGTCACATCGCATGACTCGTATTCAGTATTATTATCAGGAAGATAATTGTTTTTGTTATCAACAACTAGTTATTTCTTGAGACTCCCGGCCCTTCAATCCATTCCCATGTACTTAATTAGATATGTGATTATGTGTGTCATGGGTGACAACTTCTTTGTATAATGGGCAGGAGCTGTTCTCAAACTTACCATGTCAGTGAGCATCACAATCATCGCCGTTCTGCATACTGGGCTTACCCACCCATAATAGTACCTATAATATGTGGTTAACCGGTTAATCGCGGTTTTTTGCCGTTCATAACCGGTCACGAAAAACCCATAACCGTCCCAGCTCTACTAACGACAATATCGTAGCCAAATCGTAGCGATCAAGCACTGTTTGATTTTTACCAGGAAAATCGTGGCGTGACCTTGGCAACGCGCGCGATCGTAGCTGTCACATGACCATGTCGCACTGGTCATGTTGTAAATACCACGAAAAGAAAAAATGGCGCAAAGTTCACAAACTTCTTGGACTTACAAAAACGAGGCCACATTGGTGGAGATGTGGCACGGCAGGGAGTGTAGGCTTATACCACATACATGTATCAGCCATCTGCTATGCAGACAAGAGGGCTGCCGCAAATTCGCAATTGTTGAAATTGGGGCAGCTGTGGAGTTGACAGGTACAAAAATGTCAAAATATTTAATTTCACTTGAACTTGAATTTTAATCGCAGTGGGAGGAAGTCGGCATTTTGCATTCAGATCTGTATTCAATTCAGTGATCTCAAATGAGACTTTTCAGCCTGACAAACTTGGTATCTGACAGAGTTCTAATTTTTACGACCTTTTTAGCTCAACTTTACTTTGTAAAGTTTGAGCTATTTCCATGGCTTGGTATCCGTCGTGCGTGTGTGTGTGTGCGTGATTCGTCAACAATTTCCTTTAGCACGGGCTACAGTTTGTACCTTTGGTCCGATTATTATGAAATTTGTCATGGATGTTGACATTGACATGTAGATGGGAACGAGTAATTTTGGGGTCATTCAGCCAAAAAACATGGCCGCCGGCAGCCATCTTAGATTTTACTCTTTGCATGACTAAATCCTTTGACACGGGCTACAGGTCGTACCTTTGGTCGGATCATCATAAAATTTGTCATGGATGTTAACAATGACATGTAGATGGGAACGAGTCATTTTTGGGTCATTCGGCCAAAAAATATGACCACCAGCAGCCATCTTGGATTTTACTCTTTGTATGACTAAATCCTTTAGCACGGGCTACAGGTCGTACCTTTAGTCTGATCATCATGAAATTTGTCATGGCTGTTGAAATTGGAATGTAGATGGGAACAAGTCATTTTGGGGTCATTAGAAAAAAAAATATGGCCGCCAGCGGCCATCTTTGATTTCTAAATTTAATCCATTAGCACGGGCCACAGGTCGTACTCTTCGCCTGATGATCATGAAATTTGTCATGGATGTTAATTTTGACATGTAGATGGGAACGAGTAATTTTGGGGTCATTCGGCCAAAAAACATGGCCGCCAGCACCTATCTTGGATTTTACTCTTTGTATGACTAAATTCTTTAGCACGGGCTACAGGTCGTACCTTTAGTCTGATCATCATAAAATTTGTCATGGATGTTAACAATGACATGTAGATGGGAACGAGTCATTTTGGGGTCATACGGCCAAAAAACATGGCCGCCAGCAGCCATCTTGGATTTTACTCTTTGTATGACTAAATCCTTTAGCACAGGCTACAGGTCGTACCTTTATTCTGATCATCATAAAATTTGTCATGAATGTTAATAATGACATGTAGATGGGAACGAGTCATTTTGGGGTCATTCGGCCAAAAAACATGGCCACCAGCAGCCATCTTGGATTTTACTCTTTGTATGACTAAATCCTTTAGCACGGACTACAGGTCGTACCTTGAGTCTGATCATCATGAAATTTTTCATGGCTGTTGAAATTGGAATGTAGATGGGAACGAGTCATTTTGGGGTCATTCGGACGAAATGCATGGCCACCAGCGGCCATCTTTGATTTCAAAATTAAATCTATTAGCACGGGCTACAGGTCGTACTGTTGGTCTGATTATCATGAAATTTGTCATGGATCTTAATATTGACATGTAGATGGGAACGATTAATTTTGGGGTCATTCAGCCAAAAAACATGGCCGCAGCAGCCATCTTGGATTTTACTCTTTGTATGACTAAATCCTTTAGCACGGGCTACAGGTCGTACCTTTAGTCTGATCATCATAAAATTTGTCATGGATGTTAACAATGACATGTAGATGGGAACGAGTCATTTTGGGGTCATTCGGCCAAAAAACATGGCCGCCAGTGGCCATCTTTGATTTCAAAATTCAATTCATTAGCACGGGCTACAGGTCATACTGTTCGTCTGATCATTATGAAGTTTGTCATGGATGTTAATATTGACATGTAGATGGGAACGAGTAATTTTGGGGTCATTCGGCCAAAAAACATGGCCGCTGGCAGCCATCTTGGATTTTACTCTTTGTATGACTAAATCCTTTAGCACAGGCTACAGGTCGTACCTTTGGTCTGATCATCATAAAATTTGTCATGGCTGTTGAAATTGGAATATAGATGGGAACGAGTCATTTTGGGGTCATTCGGACAAAAAACATGGCCGACAGCGGCCATCTTGGATTTCAAAATTCAATCCATCAGCACGGGCTACAGGTCATACTGTTCATCTGATCATCATACAATTTGTCATGGATGTTAATATTGACATGTAGATGGGAACAAGTAATTTTGGGGTCATTCGGCCAAAAACATGGCCGCCAGCAGCCATCTTGGATTTTACTCTTTGCATGACTAAATCCTTTGGCATGGGCTACAGGTCGTACCTTTGGTCAGATCATTATGAAATTTGTCTTGACTTTTGACATGTAGTTGGGAACGAGTCATTTTGGTGTTATTCAGCATTAAAACATGGCTGCCAGCAGCCATCTTGGATTCTACTCTTTGCATGACTAAAGCTATCAAATGTTTTTGAATTGTTGGAAAACATAGCCGCCAGCAACCATCTTAGATTTTACTTTTATATACATGTATATATATATCTCTTCATGTTGATAAACTAGTAAATTAGACATTCAACTTTCCACATTCCTAATCACTCCATCGACAGTAACACATTAAATTATTCCCTTTCCAAGTTGAGCTACAGTGTCATTGACACTTTCATTTAAGGTCATATTATGTAATCAGTCTGTCAGTTAACATTTTTTGTTTTCCGATCGATAACTCCAGTTTGGATTTTTTTATCTGATCCAAAGTTGGTGTATGTATTTCCCAGCTAAAAATACAGGCCAAGTTCAAATATGAGTTCGGTCCAATTATTTTTACATGAGTTTATACACACTGAGTTACAGCCCTTTTTTTCACTAAGATTAAGAAATTGACCGTCTTAACATTTTTGGTTTCCGACCGATAACTCCAGTTTGGATTATTTGATCTGAACCAAACTTGATATGTGTATTTCCCAGATAAAGTATTTGAGTATACAGTCTAGGGCTAAAATTTATTTATAATGGCCAACAACTGTGCCTTAGCCCCATGCAAATATTGATCATTGTTGCATGTTGTGTTAAAAATAGCCGCTTTTTAATGGTCCAGTACCAAATATTTCATATATTTTGTCCCCGTTACCATCTTATGTTTATTTTCATTGAAGGTTTGTCTATTTTATCCTCATTCTATATATATGATGACAAACAGGTGAAGCGTATGAGAAAAACTATTTTCTTAAGAGAACCAAACAGGTACAGAAAACCGTGTCTGACCGCGATGACAGCTGACACTAGATTGACCATTTACTATTCACGCTTTCTGCTCATACCTGGTCACTCAATGACTATCATACTTTACATCGACCGAATACAAATTGCACATACCAGTAATCACTGACCAGACAATACAAATGTGACAAAGAGTTCTTTACCCATTAACTCTGCAGGTTCGTGAAGACAGTAATTTTCCTCTATACTCCGTAACGAAGAAAATATTATATTATTTATATTGGTCCCAGGCTCCAGCTTTTATCCCTGCGACACGTGGCACATTCTTTATTTACGCCCTGTTGATAAGTTAAAGATGCATAATCCGATTAAGCGCCCCTCAATTACTATTTATTTGGATTTGGGGGTAAAAAATATTTTATACGAGTCTAGGAACCCACCTATCAATGCTCAGAGTTATTAGTTATCGATTTTTGAAATCTATTATTTTTCACCACCGAGACTTATTAGTGGCCCAGTATAAAGTCGACGAGCTGGCGGTCTTGGACTAAATTGCAGATGAAGATGGATAACTCTAAAATCAAGAGGCTTTGTGTTGATAATAAGGCCGAATTTCGTTGAACAACATGTTGATAAATAACACGTTTCGGGCAATTTTATTCTATAGCTGACAGTGGTTTAACATAGCATTATTTCTGGGCAATTAATCGATTCTGATAACTGAAGCGGCATTTCTAAAAAAAAAAAATTTTGTTGTAGGAATCTAATTATATGGGGACCATAACCTTTAATCCCAGTGAGCAGAATAATAATATTAATAGCATTTGTAAAGTGCCGTATCCTATGAGGCCCAAAGCGCTCCAAGTATTACAGTATTGTTGATTTTGTGATGGAACAAACAAATTTTCTAATATTATCACCTGTCATTTGTGATGAGCAATACCCAAGAATAGTAATAGTAATGCCCAAAGTAAGTGACCACTTAACCACAGCAGAATTATGGGTAATTTTTCAGGATTTAGTCGGAAATATGGCTTGTTGCCATTCTCGCCGAGAGCTTTCCGATGAATGGCAACAAGCCATATTTCCGACTAAATCCTGAAAAATTACCCATAATTCTGCTGAGGTTAAGTGGTCAATTACTTTGGGCATTACTGTAACCAGCACAACTCAATACCTCTTGTTTCTATTTGTCAGAGGATAGCATGACAGCATCATTCAGAGGGAGGCCGCTAGATGGAAAAGTTATTAAAATTCCAGCTGGCTTCGCAGGTATGAGCAATTATGATATTAAGTATTTATACCTTATAGTTAATATGTCATCCATTTCTGAGGTTTAAGAATTTTATAGCTAATTATGTGATCTTCCGAGAAAACAGGAATTGATTATGAAACTTGAGCAAACTTGGAAAAAAAAACCACAGAGACATGTATATAATATGTGTTCATGTGAATATATCTTCACATCCATTTGTAAATATCTTTCTGTATTTCTCAATATTCATTTGCAATTATGACCAATTTATGAGAATAAAGCATCAATAAAAAAACCATGAGAAATATCTAAAATAGTAACAATTGTTGTCTCACAGTCTTAAGTAGCGTTGAGACGACTATTGCGATGACACAGTCCGTTGTCTGTGTTAAACCATTTGGTGTGTTGCATCATAATGCAGAGCTTCTGATTGTAGCTAAAACATAGATATTGAAATAAATGCAATATTGCAGATCAATCTTTATCATATCTGTTATATAGAGGATCTCTAATCAGTTGCAATTCAGGGTTTGCGCTGCCACTTGTCAAATTCGCCAATGTCAAAAATAATTAACATTTGGCAAAAATATTTTCATTTGGCAAAACGTTTTGGCATGTCACTTTTTAATTATATTTAAAAATATCGGTCAATCAATTCATTTCAGGTAACTATTACAATTGAATTATATTAGTGGTGTTTTATATGGTTTCGGAAAAGTTAACACCTCCATTAAGATGCCGTTAATCTGGTAACATTATTATCGATGGGTGGATGGATTACCAGTATTTAGTGTGGTGGTGGTGGTGTTTACATAGCTAATCCTCTTCGTCTTGTGATGTTCCCTTCTGATGAAGCAACTCTTCTACCATTTTATTGGTCGGTGATTGGTTTATTGTCGTATGATAAACCACAATAGAGTTGCGATTATAATTATTAACTAACTACTTTCCTATCAATATCAAATATCGTTCAAACCGCGAGTGTCGAAACATAAAACTCAATCAAGGTTGCAGAAAATGATACTATCAGGGATAACATTTGGCAAATTTTCTAACAGAATTTGGTAAAATATATTTTCATTTGGCAAAATAAAATTTTGGTCCAGCACGGACACTGTCGCAATTCTTTATTATCCCAGTGCACTGAATATGATTCGAGCCGAGCTTTAGCTCGAGGTTAATAAATTTTGTATAGAATTGCGACAAATTTGAGATCAATTTTATCATATAATCTAATTTTAGCAAGGAAAAATGATACCAAAATGGCTGGGGTTAAAACAAATTTATTTTGATTTCCTTATCACAACCAAAGAGGAAAATAAAGACACGTTCAAGAAAAAATATATTCCATTTTAAATGGAATGAAATTTCATGTTGACAAGATTGTTCAACCAGACTACCACCCTTATCACCCATGTTTATCTCAACCACCCTTATCACCCATGTTTATCTCACATTCAACCACCCTTATCACCCATGTTTATCTCACATTCAACCACCCTTATCACCCATGTTTATCTCACAGTTAACACGGAATAACCAAACACAAATTGAATATCATAATTATATTCTACTTAACATAATAATAAAGTTCTGGCATTGTCATTGAGATCATTGCGCCAAGCTCTTGCGTCACTGCGCATGCCGATAATACACGTCTGTCTTACTAAAAAATATGAGGCCGGATTTAGGGGCTAATTATGTGATTAAAATGAATTTTACGAATTTTTGTCAAATCCCAGCACCTAAAACTTTATTGACATAAATTCAAGTCGATTTTCCTTCACTTCACAGACAGCTGCCATCTTTTAAATGCTTAATTATCATGTGTTATGTCTTGTATTGAAAACAGAATCTCCCCGTTGTGTGCGTTAACGGATACAAAGTATTAATGGATGCATCACGGCCATCTAAACGCCATAGTACGCAAAGGATTCATCTGAATACATTAGTTACTTCTGTACCATACTTGCCAAACTTCATATTGGATTGATTCGAAACATGTCATAATAAACTGGACTCGTGAACATCCAGTAGTGTTGAAACGATTATCATTTTTAAGGAATCGACTAGTCGCCAGAGGTCGACTACTAGTCGACTAGTCGGACCCCTTCTAAGAGTTCCCGTTTCTATGCCCATATGATGTATAAAAAGGGCCATGTGGCATCGCAGTTTTGAGTATCCAACTCTTCGTTTCAGAACGTTAAAACGGAAAGCACGTGAACTATATAATCTCCCATTTTGCCCGTAAGTCTCCGAATTTGATGTATTAAACCCGGTGTAACACGATATCTCCCCCCCCCCCTGGGTATCTTCCCCCCCCCCCTGGGGGGGAACATACCCTGGGATATCTCCCCCCCCCACCCTGGGTATCTTCCCCCCCCACTCGTACATTTTTTTTCCCTCACTTATTTTATATTATTTATATGGAAAGAAATGCCGAGAAAACTATTAAATTTAGTTTTTTTTTTGTGTGGTTATTTTGAAGTTTAACTTAACCCAATAATAGCATAAATATGTCAAAATATTACCTTATGATTCTATAGTTTAATTTGCTTTATATAGTCATGAAATGGCGAGAAATTAACTTTATATGAGCAAAATTTTATAGAGTAAAAATTTTGGGTGGGGGGGGGGGGGGAGATACCCAGGCCTGAGTATCTTCCCCCCACCCAGCACCTACATATGACAAAAATTAAACGTATGATTTTATTTCTTAATTTTCTTTATATAGTTATGAAATGGCGAGAAATTAACTTTATATGAGCAAAATTTGATAGAGTAAGAATTTGGGGTGGGGGGGAGATACCCAGGCCTGAGGGGGGGGGAGATAAACTGTTACACCGGCTCTCCTGCAACCTTCATATTATCTCATGGTTTAGGGAATGTAGGTAATAAACATTTTATATAAACAAAATTGTCGCTGGTAACCAGGAAATAAATAGGCAAGTCTCGTTAGTAAGTCTCGCTAATGAGATGTCGGGTGTATTAAAGGAACAATGCAATAAGCTCTAAGAAGTTAATGTATTAACTGTTACAGATTACGTGATAATATTTCCATGCAATGGCACTGCTGTCATGATAGCACTCAGGTAGTGCTTTTTCTTGACTAGTCGACTAGCATATTTCGGGATCGACTAATTTAATAATCGCGTCGATTTCGACTAATCGATTAATCATTTCAACACTAACATCCAGAGCTGTCAAACAAAGTTTGGTGGGAGATAATGGGTTCTGTTCGTCTTGACTATATCTGTCTGTCCACAACAACATTGGAGCTCTCTATCTCAGCCATCATAAACTGTGAACATGTTGTTTTTGTTGAGATATCAACGTCTGTTATGTGCTAAAGTTTCTGCAAAATTTTGATCATTTTCAATGGAAGGGAAATCTATATATTTAGACATAGAGTTATTCCCTTTCCATTGAAAATAAACTCTAATTTGAATTTTGTTTATTCTGGGAGCCATAACGTGGGAAATGATTTTATGATTTCAGCTATTTTCTATTAAATTCTGATGAATTTTAGTATTTTAATCATATTTATGGCATATATTATTAAACCGTATGTCAAGGCACTATAAATTTATTTTTTCGGTCACTCGAAAATTAAATGGGCCTTTAATGTCGAATTAATCTTCAATGTCATTTCATTATACTTTCATTATATTCATTCCAGGTTATGTATTGAATGAATCAGGGAAGACGTACATTGAGGACGAGGACAGACACCTGATTATATCAAAGAAATTCAGTGAAGTTGAATATTGGAACTTGGACAAGAAACCTGGACTGGATGATAAGTTCATGCAAGCTCTGCAGTGGGTTGATCTAGCTAAATCAGTGAGTATCAAAATACAGCCTACAAACTGTTAAAACAGATGGGGGGGGGGGGGGTGGTCAAGGGGTCCCAAATGCAATATTTACTTTAAAAAAATCTTATTTCTTCTATAGTTCTATTCACTCTTTTTTGCCTTAAAACTTCAAAATAATGCCAGTTAACCCGTTCATGGTGGGTGCTGCGGTGGTGCAGCATGAAAGATCCTGTGGCAGTGCATTCCCTTTTATATGTGAGACTCCCATAGGGAACCTCGCATATATAAGAAAATTCACTGGCTTACAAGGTCAGGGCAAATATTGTTAGACCAATGTATTCTCTTATATATGCGAGGTCTCCCTATGGAGACTTGCATATATAATAGAATGCATTGGCACAAGGTTTTTGCAATATTTAAGGAAGCTCCAGTCATGGAAGGGTTGACATCCATACTGCTTGCAGAGTGTCAGTACTTAGTATCTGTTGTAAATTGTTGTCACTGTCACTCTGCACTTAAAAAACTCATGGACAAAATTGCATAATCAATCAATATCAAATCAGTGAGTATCAAAATTTGGGGCCTGCGAATCGACACTTTTCTGCAGATTCGATTTCAATATTGATATCTAATTGAATCTCGAATCGAATAGGCTAGCCACTCCTATAGTATAGTATAGGTCCTGAAAGTCAGTTGGTTGATAAAAAAAAATGCTAGGCCATTTTCAACATTGTTATGTGCAAGATTCGCAACATATTCGAATCAATTAGGGGTTGACACCGAATTACACCGGTGATACCGACATCAAATCAAATCTAGATTATTTCGCAGGACCCTAATAAAAATGCAGACTACAGACTGGTTAACATCTGTGTTATCCATTTCTTAACTAAATGAATTCTCCCACTCAGTTATAAAAGTATACTTTGGAAGGGTCTATTATTCAATTGGAGGAGTATTCAGGAAATTTTTTCCAGACAACATTATGACGAAAAGATAATACAAGTGCAGAAGGATTCATATTCTTTGATGCAAAATTTTCAAATAATAAGTTCAACAAACGACCTGCTAATTGGGGTTTACATTTCGAATTGAATCTCGAAGTGGCTAAAAGATTAAGAAATCACATCAAATCTCGAATCAAATCTTTGTCTCGAGTGCGTCAAATCTGAAGAGATGGCACACGTACAGTTCTGTGCCTTCTGGCAACATTTAAATCGGTAGCCATAATGAATTGGAAAACCTCATAATAACTAATAGTCAATGGATTTTGTAAAATTGTAAAATTACCTAACCATATTAAAGTGTCTTCTGCTCAATATACTTTACAATAATGTGAGGATATCATAAGCAACAAGAAATACAGTAAGCTGTAGGATGCAGCTCATTTTCTTCAAATATACTGATGGAGGTGAATCATGAATGGTGTTAACTCTTTATAATGTGCTTCCGAACTTTCATAGTTGGGAAACTTGGTGCGGTGCGGTGTACTGAAACATGCAATTTAAACTGTATCAATCTGAAGTCATTGACATATGACAGTATACAGAGTGGAGACTGGCAAGGTTTTCACTTAATGATTTTGTATGTAATTCCCTTGTGAATACCAGAGTCCGATTGGATTACGTCATTCTTGTAAAGATTGGGCGGTCTATCTATAGCCCATTTGCGGCAGTGTTATCTGTATGTTCAAATCTTTCGTTAGTATCGCAAAGTTTCTTAGCACAGGAGCAGTGTGTTTGTACTATGTAATCTATAGAAACAATGGGAATACACCTGATGGAAATGATTCAATAAAATTCAAATCAGGGAAGCTGATTTCTAATCGAATCAGACACTAGATTCTGAATCGCATTGAATAGAATCGATTTGCAGGTCCCTACCTACTACCAGAACATTTCCTAAGGGAACTACTCATCAATGAATATTTAGTAAAGAAATGAGGCTGCCTGGGAACACTGCTGTAATGTTTAGAAGGGAATGGCAAATAATCCTGCCTGTAATAGCTATTTTCGTAAAGTTCATTTTCAAATAGGCAGAAAAACATAGTTCTTTGTTTAAACAAATTATGTGCTGTAACTAGTGCTGGTGGAATCATTGCCATATGTTTATTAAATCGTCCCGAATAAGGTAGTAAATAGTTATATTTGTGTGTAGTTTAGGCTTGGTTTCTCTAAAATAGGATAGTCGGTGTGTTTGAAGTTTTTGACAATCCTAGCTGATTATCGTCCTTGTTTCTGTCTGTGACACATTTTAGTTTCAAAAATAACAATAGTGAATGGTGTTGAGGAATGTTTGTCCACTAAATCTGGTGACCAGTTAAAACTCATAATTACATTTCCAAAGTATTCTGTTTGTTGAAATGTTTTACCATTATACCGTATAGCAGCGCGTTTTATCTCCTGTCTGCTATTAGGCTCAGCCCCAACTATTTGAATATTATTTTCTTTAGGCCTGTATCCCCGTTTAGACCCAACCCAAATTTTCAAACATTGGAAAAGGGTAAGTGTATGCGTCGTGTCTGGCGACATGTCATAGATGAAGAAGAAGTTACTTATAATTAAATACACTGTATGTATGTGTGTTTATTAATCAATCATTTATAGCATCATGGTATTATTACTGTTATTATGCATGTTGATATAAGCCATCTCTGTAGCACTTTAAGACTTGTATAATATTAATTCAAAATTTATAGGTGAAAGTACAGGTATTGGAAATTTTCCATCACAAAATCAACAAAGGGTTAAATAACATATAATAGGTTATTTATAGCCACGCATCACAAACACACCGAATAAGAACAGCAAATAACTGCCTAGGATTGGGATTTCATAAAATATCGTTGAACTGTTAGCGAAATTGAATAAAAATTAATAGAATTTTCAGTATTTTCTCTAAACCCCGCCCCTTTGCGATGCATCGGATGCTACCGCCGATAGTGGTGTAACTGTATTTGGAAACTGGCAATTTAAAGCCAATGAAAGTCCTGGCCTCATGTTCCTCAATAGTATCTATATTAAGTTATTATTATTAAATTTAATTATTTTCTTTTCAGTTGCATCGTCCTCTAGATTCAGAAGAAGATAACAGTCAACTGAGTGTAACAGGGAAATGAGTGACTCTGCAGCTGGACTGAATACTAATGCTGTATGACGGCTGAAATGGAATCATAAAGTTGATTGACTTGAGGCTCTCATAAGAATGAAGCATATGCGCTTGAATTAGCCCTGATTCTTCATGAGTAAAGTCATGTCCATAGGCAAGATGTGTGCAATCCTGGATATAAGTGTGTCTGACATTTGCAGAATGAGGTCCCCAGAGGGTGAATTTAGTGATGCTATCCCGCACAGCAGGCTAGCATCACCGATCGGACCCATGAGCCCATTGATAGTACGTTTTAATAGCCACATACCAGTATCAACTTTAACAAGAGTAAGTTTTAACACGCTTCAAAGTTTTGTCAGCCAAGCATCCATGCTTCTGTTCTCCAAAAAAAAAAGATAATAAATAGAGAATAAATGTACCTACAATTTTTGTTTGAATACCAAACTATCTCATTAGTGTCTGGAAATAAATATCAAACTTCCACAAGCGTCAAAATATTATATTTCTTTCCAGACATGATTGAGATGATTCAGGTATTCAAACATAAAACTGTAGGTATTCTGTTCAATATATGCACCTTATTAATGATCAAAGTTGCTAAATTAACTATTACTTAAAGGGGTACTGTACGCCACATGTTGTTGTTGGTTTCTATAGTCTCCGAGTCGGAGAATAAGGTAACAATTTTTCCATTATTTGAAAGTCTGTTGAGTACGAAGTCATGTTACGGATGACAAATTTACCGGAATGCAAAAATACAAATTGTCGTTGTCGAGTAATTTTTGTAAAGTTTTCAACCAAATGAATCAAATAAAAGTTATATTATATGCATACTAGTCCCATATAATCATTTAAGTTATTGTATCGTCGCTAGTCAGTGAGTGGCTTGAGTGTTCTCCCCGTATCATCATAATATTTTAAGCAATCGTGTGTGCGATCGGTTTAAAAATCCAGTATCCCTCAATTACTATTTTTGATTACGGCAATTCGTAATTTAAATGATGCCATTTTATGGCTCCAGTCATAAATTCAATTTATATCAAATTATTAACTTTTAAATTATTAAATTTTAAGATAGCCTATTAACCTGAGCGTTTACAGAATACATCTTCGACTCAAATTACTTATGTTTCTATATATTATCGATATTAGATCGTTGTTGTCACCGGAAATTTAATGAAAATGGCGT
Organism: Siphonodentalium dalli; assembly: GCA_032622095.1. Lineage (NCBI taxonomy): Eukaryota > Metazoa > Mollusca > Scaphopoda > Gadilida > Siphonodentaliidae > Siphonodentalium > Siphonodentalium dalli. The sequence goes on from CP136066.1 coordinate 210,381,251, forward strand.
ACAGTACCCCTTTAACTATTACTTAAATAAATTATTAAGGCCAAAAAAAAAAAAGGTTTTGGTTCTCAGGCACCGCCGCATTGAATAAAAAGGGCCGCATTAGGCCTTTTTATTGCAATGCCCGATGTTACGACAAAAAAACTTACGAAAAAATAAATTTGAAAAAAAAAAAAAAAAATTTTTTTTTTTTTGGGGATTTAATCAACATGTCCATAGCAGATATGTGTTGAATATTAGTGTGCATTGAGCTCTAACATGTAATGTGTTAAAAAGTGACTTGCAGGCTTACAACATAAAGTAGATGACTACAATTAAGAAAATGATTAGCTGATCCTCATGCTCTTCTTACAATTAGTCATTGTGAACAACTTACACTAATTGTAACTTTATACAATTGAAAGGCACAGGACTAAATTCAGGATCACATATTAGAATGGGGAGTTATCAGTTTTTAGACAACAATAACAGTAGTTAATGTCAGGGGCATTATATATTGTTAGGTAATCCCAGTCATACACTGGTAGTACAATGTCATTTTTATATAAGACTAAATGAGTTTATATGCATAACAGTTCCCTCTACCTTTCTGGTTATTACTAGACAGAGGAAGGTATCTTTGTCCATGCTTACTATGCGCAGAAAAAAATAAAAAATAAAAATAAAACCCTCCCTCCCTCATTGATTTGAAAAAAAAATTGCCCGAGAACCAAAACACTTTTTTTTTTTGGCCTAACTCTACTTAATTAAAGAGGGCATGTCAGTGTTTACAAACAGGTATGAGTCCGCCATGTACTGAAACATGTACCGCACATTGACATAACATAATGCATGTATACAGAATCAAATGAAACATTTTTCACACAATGGCATACATTGATCTACAAATAATATTATATTAGCAATTATTCTCCATTTTGGTGGGGGAGGGGGGAGGCTAAGCTGCAAGTCCTCAAGAGAAATATTACAGCAGAAATGGCTGTATGGAATATTTACATGGTAAATTACTTGACGTCTTCAAGATAGCTATGGAAATCACAAAATTCAGGAGCTATTAAAGTTTTAACACGTTAAGTTTTTACATGCTAAGTGGTATTAATGCTGACAGTATAATATTTGTTGATTTATCGGAGGCTTCGGCAATAGAATAACAAAAATAAACTGTCACACCTGGTCACACTCTCAAAAACAGGTGACATTCACCTATGGGAGACTCGCATAAATAAGAGAATGCATTGGCACAGGGTTTTCACATTATTTCAGGACGCTCTAGTCATGAAAGGGTTAATCAGCTATGTTGGCCATTTGATTGATTTAAATTTTTGCAGCCGACCAGCAATATATTTGAAGTATTCCCCTATCAATCATAGATAACTCTATTTCTTGTAATTTACTTCACAGATACTATCTTTTTGGCCAAAGTTGAATAACTCTATCATAAAGAGGTTTTAAAATCAGTTCTCTCCAGACAACTCTTTATTGAGTGAGAATTAGTAGGTATGATTTGTGGCTCTATACCTCCATGGGCTTTTAAGTTTTCAATTAAACGGATATGTCTCATTCGAACCCCACCATTATGAATACATAATTGGTAAGAGGTATCTCAAAACATGCCTATTTGGAAGATTTCGGAATAAATTCCTTGATAGCGCTGAAGATATGTGTTTTGTTTCAATATATTTTGTCTGCGGTCGTATAAAAAATGCAACTGTAGACCATGGGAAGAAAATCTGGAGCTGCCGTTGCTCTAAAATGTTTATGGTACTACTAGTACATAATTTGGATCATGAATAAAATGAAGAATAGGCAGTGCATTAACTTCTGTGAAGTCTTTCAATAGTTTTGTGTTAAGATAACGCAATATACCTTTTCCGGATATTCTGTTTCTGATTCCGGAATTCAGATTAGTACAAATGACTATTTTTTTATTGAGACACAATCATCGCATTCAAAGTTGAAGTTTTATGACTTCAAATACGTCTTTCTGGGAAATAATGCTCATAGAACGGTAGTTCGGGTATTTATTAACCAACATGTAATTCGATACCGGGAAAAAGCGAAATATGGCTTGTTGCCATTCATCCGAAAGCTCTCAGTGAGAGCTTTCCGTTGAATGGCAACAAGCCATATTTCCGACTAAATCCTGAAAAGTTACCCATAATTCTGCCGTGGTTAAGGAGTCGATTATTTAGAGCATTACTGTATTTTGGAGCATAAACCGCCAAAGGTATGTGACTAAATAAGGGTAGAAGATTCACTTGTAATAATTTTCATTAGTGATGCCATTGGTGGACGGAAGTCCATGGCCCTGTATGACTGATATTCTGAGAATAGAAGTTGGTCGATTTTGAAAACGGGTGGCACATAAGCCTGAAGATATGGTGCCGGACATTTGCAGATTGTGGTCCCCAGATGGTGAATTTAGTGACGCTACTCCACTGTAAGCATCACTAAAATTACCATCTGGGGACCTCATTCTGCATGGTCTCATCTGCTATGGGAGACCTAGACACAGATTTGAATTCCTAGAATATGATGTGCACCCATTGCACACCTCAATTATGCATTGTGTCCTCTGCCAATTTGGGGATAAAGAGAAACTAAATTAAAAAGAAACTTTGTAAAGAAGTTTCTGAAGAAACTAAAAAACTTGTCAATTTGATAATAAGGATATTTTCCAGAGAAGACGAGGCCTAAGCAGAATGAGGTCACCAGAGGGTGAATTTGGTGATGCTATCCAGATGTGTGAATAAGATTGTACATGGTATAACTAGTCATAGGAAAAAATGAGCATCTAGAAATTGGCAATGGGATTACGCAAACTTGATTAATTTTTTTGTTTGCCAAATTATGGATTAGTTCTGTCTTTAAAAAGATGTTGTTGCCGTTTCTATTTATAACCATTAACCTTGTTCATGTATGGGAGCCCAAATTCACATTTATTAATAATAGAGCTGAAGCACAATTCAATTGCACTGAAGCACACTCCAATTGTGATGAAGCGCAATCCAATTGTGATGAAGCGCAATCCAATTGTGCTGAAGCGCAATTCAGCTTAATTCATATCAATTGCGCTGAAGCACAATTCAATCGCACTGAAGTGCAATTATTGTTACAAGCTTACACCCCTGAATAGGTAGGTTATTCCATATCATCAATCCATAATCATATGTGACACCCATCAATTGGGCTTACGCAATACAATTGCACTTCAGAACAATTATTTATTATTATGTATTGTGAATTTGGTCTACCATACAGGGATTGTTTCATTAATTAACTGGAGGAGGTTTAGCCATATAACGAAATATAATTGCACTGAAGTGTTATTGTTTTTATTTGTGCAGAAGTGTAATTCAATTGCGCTGAAGCAAAATCATTAATAAATGTGAATTTGGCCTCCCGTATTCATGAAGCAAATTTCTATCGTTTACTACTATTAGCCAAGACACCTTGTTGACTCCCAAAAGATATAAATTTAGGGTGCGATGACGCACCTCAAAATCGAAAGACTGATTCTGTGTTATTTTTGTGTCATTCTTTTGGACTGGGCACTAACAATGGGTTCTTATTATTACTTTGTCACATATTCAAAATCTTTTCTGTCCAAGCTTTTAAACCATTAAACTTCCGATAGATATTGAAACGTGTAACCGATTGAGACCTGCTTCTAGAATTGTGGAAGCGGTGGTATTATTGTTCAGTGAGCAATAAAAGTTTGTTTTCTGTTTTAATTGTTAGCACACTTATTTACCTCACCCATATAATATATCAGAAATCAGAACACAGTCCTAGACATATTTCAATTTTAATCCCCTTCAGTCGAAGAGTTGCGGGATATAGAAGTGGGTTCCATTTGTCTGTGTGTGTGTCCGTCCATGTGTCTGTCTCTAAAAAAATTTGAACTCTCTATCTCAGTCATCATAGGTTAGGTTTCAATGAGCTCTTTATACTTATGAACCACCACGGGGGTAAGGGTATCCACATGGGACTGGTTTTGCCCATCATATTTTTGCAGAGTTATGCCCCTTAGACTGAAAAATACATGTCGATGTATCTCACAGACTTAGAATTATTATTGGATACCTCCTCATCTATAAAGCATGTACAGGGAAGAAATTTATACACCATCTTTACCTTTAACCCTTACTACACTAAATGGATTCTCCCGTCAGTTATAAAAGTATACATAGGAATGGTCTATTACTCATGTCGAGGGGTGTTCAGGATAAATTAGCAGACAACAGTATATGAAAAGAGACAATACAAATGCAGAAAGAATCATATTCTTTGGCGGCAAATGTTCAGATAATGGTCCCGTCATCACTTACAACCACAACATTTCTTGGAATCTTGTTTTGAAGTCAAATTTGCAGTAGTATTTCCAAAACACTCAAAAAGTTTTTTAAAAGATAGATTTTTCAATCGTAATTAGACTGGTCTTTCTGGCTCAATGGTTTTCAAATTTGTTACATATCCCTGAATCTATACAGTAAGTTCAGAGAAGAGATGCACCATCTGGGAATTTATTGGCACAAAAGTCAGCCAGACGGTTAGTTTGAGTTTCCCTTGACGACAAGCAGATGGTGAAATCGGTAGGGATAGATAAGGCCAAATAAATAAAACAAAACATGTTCTCAGGCCCCTCACTTACCACTGAAATGTTATTGTAAAAAGCCTCGCTAAACATGGTTTTTATACGCCCGCAGGACATATGTTATTGATTCGTCCATTCGCTTTTTTCGTTTACGGATGATAACTTTAGTAAATCTGAACTGAATGGAATTAAATTTGGTATGTGAATTTACTAGAACAAAGTACAAGTTCGATTTTGGGTTCCACCCACAATTTTCATCAGAGTTATTGCCCTTTTTTGAAATTACCATGGGTGTATTTTGCCATGCCCTTGTTCAATATTTTCTGTAGACCGTCTTCTTAGTCAACAACAGCTTAGGATATATATGTTGAGTTGATGCTGTTGTGGTCTGAGTCCTGTCCCGTTACTCTTCTATATAACAGATTTTACACCCAGAATCGTGGGCGGGAGTTATCTTGCTTGTATATCTTCAGATTAGGTCACATGGATGCTTTAAATATATATGTAAACTGTGGGCAACCTTTCCCAAGCATGGTGATACCAACATGTGTATATCAGAGTTCCGTTGAATGTTAAAGCAACGAGATTGAAAAGTAAACAAAACAGAGAATTTTGATTTATCGCGCTATCAGAAAATGTATGTAAACAGTCGATCATATCATCACTTTACCTTTTTCTATCAGGTAAATGATATATCATTTTGAAGACAGATTAATCGCGGAAATGTCAGATGATTAATCACATTCGTGGGTTCACATGAATGCCCAGACTCAACATGTAAATGTAGTACATTTTTTCAATGAAAGTCTGTTATAGAAGAGTGGGCGTGACGGGTCTCAGCCCACAACAGCATCAACCCAACCGAAATATTGTTTTTCTGGAATATGTATACCAGATTTTGAGAACGAATTAAACTAAATAGCCTCCCTCAATCATCTCATACCTGAGATCTAATGGCCTGAGAACACATCTATTTTATTTTAACCCTTTATGTTCTGAATACTCATTTAGGAGTAGTTATCATGTAGGAAATGTTCAGATAATAAGTTCAACAAATGACCATATTGTCTGAACATTTTCCTCAATAAATAGAACTCCTAGCCTTTTATCACCTGTCGTCTGCTTATATTACCTGTACATGTCACCAAATCAAAAATATACCATTCCGATATACACTTATTTTTTAACTTGGTGGGTGAATCCATTCAGTATAGAACGGGGCAATGGCATAATGTATCTTATTCCTGCCAATTTTACTAGCTGCTTTATACGTCGATGGAAACTTTTTCCAAGCCAACCTTGATAATTCTATGATTGGATGTCCATATCCATGTCCTACCACTCCAATGAAGCGCGTGTATTAAATATATGGCGCCAATCATTTTACACAGGAAGTGACAAATGAAAATGTAGTGGGTTTGTGGCAACTTTGTGTGTTATTTGGGGATACGGCGCCATGGTCGTTGATGATACGGCGCCATGGTCGTTGATGATACGGCGCCATGGTCATTGGGGCACATTGTGTGACATGGTGACACACCCACTGCATTCATTTCTTATATTTATATAGCTTTTTGTGTGATTTATTCCAATAAAAAGGCTGAGTGTATTCTTTTTTATTTCATCTGCCGATAATTTGAGACTAGCTAACCCACGCTGCGCATTAAGTTAGTCCAATATAAGATTTCCAAGCACTCAGTAACGATAACATGATCAATATAAATAACTCGATTCGATGCAATTCGGCTGAACTTTGAAAAGCACGCCCAATTATACTGCTGACGCTTTTAGTGATTAGGTCAACAGTTTGTGACGTCATTTTCGTGTTAAGGCATGTGTGTTATTGGGGTATGAAACTGGTGACCCAATTGGCAGTTGACCAACCACCATATAGGACTTAGTGTAACGCAGACAAGCTATGTAAATATATAACAATGGCTTGAACATTCGGAATCTCGTCATTGGAGAGTTTATTAATAATACAAAATGAACAAAGTCTATCCTATATGTTTCCATGTGATTTTGGATTTACAACTTTTTGATATTTTTACATTTATCCACTGTGAAAGCATTATGTCCTTAATTATGTTTGAAGTGTTAATTGACTTAGCTGATTTCAAGATAAAAAAGAAATTAAAAATTGTTCAGGGGACAAAATGTGAACGATTTTAATTTACTGATAATGTATAATGGAACTTCCTCCTGGAAATAAATACAGTGACCGTGATTATAATAGCCAGCTTTAGACACGCATGTTGCTATATATATTTTGTGGCTTTATACAACTTTGCTATACACGAATCGTACGTTATACACATCGGACGAACACAACCATACCAAAAAGATCGGGTAGTCAATGTAATTAAAATGTTGACGGGAGTCAGATGGTATCTGTTGGATATCAACCCCGACAGTGACGATATACATAACAAATGACATGGGTCACGGTGGGGAATCACGTGGTTTCTAGGTTGGTGAGTACACGCACTCAAAATGTGCAAACGCACAAAAACATAATACATGATGAATTGACACAAAACAGCATTTTGACTGTTACGAACATATGCTAGTTTATTTTTAAAACAAGTTGATACCTTATTTGTTCGGAAATACTCGGTAGTTTTCTATAACATTCTGACCAAAGTTTCCATTCGGAGGTTCGTGGAATACACAAGACCAGCATACATCTAGGAGAATCCTTCGACTGACAACTTTGGTCAGAATGTTAGCGCAAACAATTGAGTTTGGACACAAATTAGGTATCAGGTATTAGCTGCCAAAATACAGTGTAATATATCATTATCTTAGTTTATTACCCTTTTCCTCGTTTCTGGTCGCCTTTGCGATCGCCTGGGCCATTTTGAATGCGTGGTAGTAGTCCAGGCGCGTAGCTAGGATCCCCAAATAGGGGGGGCCTAATCATTATATGGGGGGGGGGGGTCCAAGCACGATATGCCGCAGGCCTGAGATGGGGGAGGGTCCGGTAGGGGGTGTCCCCCTCCCCAGAATGGATTTTTTTTTAATGTTAAGTGCTCTGAGAGCGAATTTGGCGCCTCTTTATGCATTGCTGGTGTCTTTTCTATCAGAGGAATCAAAAGAACTTTTCAACATCCATATGACACCCCAATAACGAATTCAGGGTATCTAATTATGCTAGATCATATAATCCACGGTAGTTTCAATCCAAACTCCAGGCGTGTTACCACTACAATAAGGATACTATATCAAATAATTTCTTACATACATCATCCCCCCCCCCCCCCCCCCCCCCCCGGAGTCATCGGATTTATTCATGGATGAAGCCGGCTAATCGTTTTACGAGTCTACCCTCTCATGGTGCTCGGTTTACGGGCGAGTCCCTCGCAACAACTATGGTATGAATTCACTTGTCGAAGTGACTTCTTACCATATTTGTTGAGGCGGACATACTAGTATGAACGAGGAATACCATAGTCACCATATGATGCTTTATACGTCTTAGATATGTGGAATGATCTCAGCCAGAACACATTAAGTTATTCTGGTCTATTGACGGAAACATGATCATGGTTAGTCGTGATCATTTAGTCGAGGTTGAAATAGACTTAAAGCCGCAAACGCCAGAACATTCAGCATGTTCCCCCTCAATACTCCAATTTTCCTGGTAGTGATATAAAAAACAAAACACTTTGTATGGACAATAATGACCAAACTCATGTATTAAGATATATATAAACGAAGTTATAACGAACTCATTTCGAGAATAAAAATGTCGGCTGCACCTATATAATGCGCACGAGTGTAGACTATAAACGATATCTGATCCTATACGGAGGATAACATAGGTTTTGATATGCGATCTTTTTATCTGTTTTTAGTGATTTTATATGAAGGGTAATAGCTCTATAAATAATGTTCTTGACGAAATAACGGCGATTTGTATGAGAAATTTCAACACCACAATAGATCAACTCTGGAGAAATATAAGTCAAATTCTTCCCTTGGGTGGGTGTGTATGGTGGTATGTCCGTTATTTCGTAAAAAAAAAAAATCTTCAAATATCTCCGTTATTTAGTTACTAAAAATATTTTCTTATTTTAGATCACATATCAAAATGAGAGGATATGGTGACCCCCTTTTCATGGGATTACCATATTCTCTCATTTTGATATATGATCCTGTATGATCCTGCCTTTATTGAGCTACGAGTGACTCCTGAGACGAGGATCTCATATTATATGATACCCTATCGGCCTATACTATATACGGAGGTTCACATATTGTTTCATATCTACACCGTGCGCATGGCCTGAAATGTCACAGTCCTTAATAAGACGACCAAAACTGGCTGAGCGTGAATTGGCGGATGCACTTGATAACGATGGCTGAGTATTCAGAAGACAAGTCGACGCGGCTTCAGCTTAAACTCGTCAACGATGGCATCGTGATCAAGGGTGTCAGCCAATTCATGATCAAACGAAAGCAGTGATAAACTCGATAACCGCGTTGTTAACATGCTTGCGCGTGTTTTGGTCTTGATGCGATTCATTGTGGAAAACATCCTCTCAACGCTGCAACTAGTCATTGGGAGGGTAACCATGTATGTGTATAAAGAACGGAAACTAGGGAATGTATCTGGACCAAGTATAGGAATAATCCCCAAAAGACAGTCGAACTCATCACCACGAGCAATTCGCCTGTCGATGAACTTTTGAAGTGTTGGTATTTCTGTATCGTCAAGTTCCACATTCGCTCGTTTGCAAATATCCGCGAGGAGACCAACTTGCAGAAAAGAGGGAGATCCTGGTCTTAGAGCCATTGTACTTTTCATCAATCCTGTTTGTACTTCACCGAATCTATTTTCGATCTCTGAGATAATAGTCTCTATGCAGAGCACAAACCCATTGTCTCTTCAGTTTCTTGTCAAAATCAGAGATGCGATGACCACACCCTTCTAACATTACAGATTGGTCGAAATGAGACGGAATGTTTATCTTCCTTTTGCTTGCTGTTGGGTCCTTTTCGATGCTGTATTTAGTGCATAATTCGTCAGACAGATTTTTAGTCTTCTTAAAGCCAACGTTCTCATCGTTTTTGAACGAAACAAGTGTTTCTTTTGCAATACATATCAAGTCAATCGTTGTATCAACTGTGTTTGTGACTTTCTGAAGGCTTTTCGTCGCTTGATCAGTGCATTGGAAGATCCTATTAAATGCGACCAACAGGAACATAAATTCAGCGCTGCGGATTTGTGCAGATAGACCGTGTGCTTTAATGCGTGTTTCTGTTTGTGTGTCGTCCTTAAAAAAGTCCAGAGCCTCCGTAATAACACAAAAGAGCCTAAGGACTCGATCGGCCGCGACGGATCTCGATGACCACCTGGTATCACATGAATGCGCCAATTCAAGTGGTGCTGAACCTGGCCGAAGTTCCTTCTGTAGGGAAACGAATTTCGCGTGCCTTTTAGAACCAGTAAAAAATGTGTCCAATTCATCCAGCACATCAAACAGTTGTTTCAACTCGACGTCACATTGGCAGGCAGCCAACATGACCAGGTTTAGTCGGTGACTATGGCAATGGGTATATATTGCGTTCGTGTAAGTTTTTTTCAGAGACGCCTGTACACCATTTTTGCGACCCGACATGACATTTGTCCCATCGAATGATAACCCGACACATTTCTGAGGATCAAGAGTGAATATTGCAAGTGTTTGTAGAATTTTCTCGGTTAACGAATCGGCACACAGACTTTCAGTTTCAACAAACCCCACGGCCCGTTCTTTTAGTGTTCCATCGTAATAATAACGAAGAGATATTCCAAGGATCTCCCTCTTCGATGCGTCTTTGCACTCATCTGCCATGATAGCATAATATTCGGCTTCTAACACCTCCTTCTTAATTCTGTTTAGAAGCACATTGGCTGCACAGTTTAGCAGATCGTTTTGAATGTCAGGACTTGTCATTTTGGCATTGTTTGGAAGGCTATCATATTTCTGCTTTAGTTCAGGTGAGAATTTGAAGATTAGTTGCAGTAGCTCAAGAAAATTCCCCTGATTGGCACTATCAGCGCTCTCGCGGTGGCCTCTTAAAGGTATATCCTGTTGGGCACAGAATATGCCATTTTAGGACGGAAGTGTCTATTCGCCATCGGATGGCAAATAGCGATTCTACCGATATGCGCTATTTGCCATCCGATGGTATTTTAAATAAAAGAAAACATATCATATCATCACAATACGCTATTATAACGAGGATTCCTGCCACCTTCGTGATCATTAGGCCCAGTTGACCGTCGGTTGACCACCTACATATATCCTGGGGGGATGGCAAATAAGGAATCGACAAATTTTGAAGGAAATTTCGTATAGTTTGAACATTTAGTGGCACAAGCTGTCGCTATATGGCCACATAATCATCATTTGTAACCGCCTTACTGAAAACCCGGACCAGTTGACCGTCGGTTGACCACCCACAGATATCATGGGGGGATGGCAAATAAGAAATCGACAAATTTTGAAGGAAATTTCGTATAGTTTGAACATTTAGTGGCACAAGCTGTCGCTATATGGCCACATAATCATCATTTGTACCCGCCTTACTGAAAACCCGGACCAGTTGACCGTCGGTTGACCACCCACAGATATCCTGGGGGGATGGCAAATAAGGAATCGACAAATTTTTAAGGAAATTTCGTATAGTTTGAACATTTAGTGGCACAAGCTGTCGCTATATGGCCACATAATCATCATTTGTACCCGCCTTACTGAAAACCCGGACCAGTTGACCGTCGGTTGACCACCCACAGATATCCTGGGGGGATGGCAAATAAGAAATCGACAAATTTTGAAGGAAATTTCGTATAGTTTGAACATTTAGTGGCACAAGCTGTCGCTATATGGCCACATAATCATCATTTGTACCCGCCTTACTGAAAACCCGGACCAGTTGACCGTCGGTTGACCACCCACAGATATCCTGGGGGGATGGCAAATAAGGAATCGACAAATTTTGAAGGAAATTTCGTATAGTTTGAACATTTAGTGGCACAAGCTGTCGCTATATGGCCACATAATCATCATTTGTACCCGCCTTACTGAAAACCCGGACCAGTTGACCGTCGGTTGACCACCCACAGATATCCTGGGGGGATGGCAAATAAGAAATCGACAAATTTTGAAGGAAATTTCGTATAGTTTGAACATTTAGTGGCACAAGCTGTCGCTATATGGCCACATAATCATCATTTGTACCCGTCTTACTGAAAACCCGGACCAGTTGAGCGTCGGTTGACCACCCACAGATATCCTGGGGGGATGGCAAATAAGGAATCGACAAATTTTGAAGGAAATTTCGTATAGTTTGAACATTTAGTGGCACAAGCTGTCGCTATATGGCCACATAATCATCATTTGTACCCGCCTTACTGAAAACCCGGACCAGTTGACCGTCGGTTGACCACCCACAGATATCCTGGGGGGATGGCAAATAAGGAATCGACAAATTTTGAAGGAAATTTCGTATAGTTTGAACATTTAGTGGCACAAGCTGTCGCTATATGGCCACATAATCATCATTTGTACCCGCCTTACTGAAAACCCGGACCAGTTGACCGTCGGTTGACCACCCACAGATATCCTGGGGGGATGGCAAATAAGAAATCGACAAATTTTGAAGGAAATTTCGTATAGTTTGAACATTTAGTGGCACAAGCTGTCGCTATATGGCCACATAATCATCATTTGTACCCGCCTTACTGAAAACCCGGACCAGTTGACCGTCGGTTGACCACCCACAGATATCCTGGGGGGATGGCAAATAAGGAATGGACAAATTTTGAAGGAAATTTCGTATAGTTTGAACATTTAGTGGCACAAGCTGTCGCTATATGGCCACATAATCATCATTTGTACCCGCCTTACTGAAAACCCGGACCAGTTGACCGTCGGTTGACCACTTACAGATATCATGGGGGGATGACAAATAAGAAATCGACAAATTTTGAAGGAAATTTCGTATAGTTTGAACATTTAGTGGCACAAGTTGTCGCTATATGGCCACATAATCATCATTTGTACCCGCCTTACTGAAAACCCGGACCAGTTGACCGTCGGTTGACCACCCACAGATATCCTGGGGGGATGGCAAATAAGGAATCGACAAATTTTGAAGGAAATTTCGTATAGTTTGAACATTTAGTGGCACAAGCTGTCGCTATATGGCCACATAATCATCATTTGTACCCGCCTTACTGAAAACCCGGACCAGTTGACCGTCGGTTGACCACCCACAGATATCCTGGGGGGATGGCAAATAAGAAATCAACAAATTTTGAAGGAAATTTCGTATAGTTTGAACATTTAGTGGCACAAGCTGTCGCTATATGGCCACATAATCATCATTTGTACCCGCCTTACTGAAAACCCGGACCAGTTGACCGTCGGTTGACCACTTACAGATATCATGGGGGGATGGCAAATAAGAAATCGACAAATTTTGAAGGAAATTTCGTATAGTTTGAACATTTAGTGGCACAAGCTGTCGCTATATGGCCACATAATCATCATTTGTACCCGCCTTACTGAAAACCCGGACCAGTTGACCGTCGGTTGACCACCCACATATATCCTGGGGGGATGGCAAATAAGAAATCGACAAATTTTGAAGGAAATTTCGTATAGTTTGAACATTTAGTGGCACAAGCTGTCGCTATATGGCCACATAATCATCATTTGTACCCGCCTTACTGAAAACCCGGACCAGTTGACCGTCGGTTGACCACCCACAGATATCCTGGGGGGATGGCAAATAAGGAATCGACAAATTTTGAAGGAAATTTCGTATAGTTTGAACATTTAGTGGCACAAGCTGTCGCTATATGGCCACATAATCATCATTTGTACCCGCCTTACTGAAAACCCGGACCAGTTGACCGTCGGTTGACCACCCACAGATATCCTGGGGGGATGGCAAATAAGGAATCGACAAATTTTGAAGGAAATTTCGTATAGTTTGAACATTTAGAGGCACAAGCTGTCGCTATATGGCCACATAATCATCATTTGTACCCGCCTTACTGAAAACCCGGACCAGTTGACCGTCGGTTGACCACCCACAGATATCCTGGGGGGATGGCAAATAAGGAATCGACAAATTTTGAAGGAAATGTCGTATAGTTTGAACATTTAGTGGCACAAGCTGTCGCTATATGGCCACATAATCATCATTTGTACCCGCCTTACTGAAAACCCGGACCAGTTGACCGTCGGTTGACCACCCACATATATCCTGGGGGATGGCAAATAAGGAATCGACAAATTTTGAAGGAAATTTCGTATAGTTTGAACATTTAGTGGCACAAGCTGTCGCTATATGGCCACATAATCATCATTTGTACCCGCCTTACTGAAAACCCGGACCAGTTGACCGTCGGTTGACCACCCACAGATATCCTGGGGGATGGCAAATAAGGAATCGACAAATTTTGAAGGAAATTTCGTATAGTTTGAACATTTAGTGGCACAAGCTGTCGCTATATGGCCACATAATCATCATTTGTACCCGCCTTACTGAAAACCCGGACCAGTTGACGGTCGGTTGACCACCCACAGATATCCTGGGGGGATGGCAAATAAGGAATCGACAAATTTTGAAGGAAATTTCGTATAGTTTGAACATTTAGTGGCACAAGCTGTCGCTATATGGCCACATAATCATCATTTGTACCCGCCTTACTGAAAACCCGGACCAGTTGACCGTCGGTTGACCACCCACAGATATCCGGGGGGGATGGCAAATAAGAAATCGACAAATTTTGAAGGAAATTTCGTATAGTTTGAACATTTAGTGGCACAAGCTGTCGCTATATGGCCACATAATCATCATTTGTACCCGCCTTACTGAAAACCCGGACCAGTTGACCGTCGGTTGACCACCCACAGATATCCTGGGGGGATGGCAAATAAGGAATCGACAAATTTTGAAGGAAATTTCGTATAGTTTGAACATTTAGTGGCACAAGCTGTCGCTATATGGCCACATAATCATCATTTGTACCCGCCTTACTGAATACCCGGACCAGTTGTCCGTCGGTTGACCACCCACAGATATCCTGGGGGGATGGCAAATAAGGAATCGACAAATTTTGAAGGAAATTTCGTATAGTTTGAACATTTAGTGGCACAAGCTGTCGCTATATGGCCACATAATCATTATTTGTACCCGCCTTACTGAAAACCCGGACCAGTTGACCGTCGGTTGACCACCCACAGATATCCTGGGGGGATGGCAAATAAGAAATCGACAAATTTTGAAGGAAATTTCGTATAGATTGAACATTTAGTGGCACAAGCTGTCGCTATATGGCCACATAATCATCATTTGTACCCGCCTTACTGAAAACCCGGACCAGTTGACCGTCGGTTGACCACCCACAGATATCCTGGGGGGATGGCAAATAAGGAATCGACAAATTTTGAAGGAAATTTCGTATAGATTGAACATTTAGTGGCACAAGCTGTCGCTATATGGCCACATAATCATCATTTGTACCCGCCTTACTGAAAACCCGGACCAGTTGACCGTCGGTTGACCACCCACAGATATCCTGGGGGGATGGCAAATAAGGAATCGACAAATTTTGAAGGAAATTTCGTATAGTTTGAACATTTAGTGGCACAAGCTGTCGCTATATGGCCACATAATCATCATTTGTACCCGCCTTACTGAAAACCCGGACCAGTTGACCGTCGGTTGACCACCCACAGATATCCTGGGGGATGGCAAATAAGGAATCGACAAATTTTGAAGGAAATTTCGTATAGTTTGAACATTTAGTGGCACAAGCTGTCGCTATATGGCCACATAATCATCATTTGTACCCGCCTTACTGAAAACCCGGACCAGTTGACGGTCGGTTGACCACCCACAGATATCCTGGGGGGATGGCAAATAAGGAATCGACAAATTTTGAAGGAAATTTCGTATAGTTTGAACATTTAGTGGCACAAGCTGTCGCTATATGGCCACATAATCATCATTTGTACCCGCCTTACTGAAAACCCGGACCAGTTGACCGTCGGTTGACCACCCACAGATATCCTGGGGGGATGGCAAATAAGAAATCGACAAATTTTGAAGGATATTTCGTATAGTTTGAACATTTAGTGGCACAAGCTGTCGCTATATGGCCACATAATCATCATTTGTACCCGCCTTACTGAAAACCCAGACCAGTTGACCGTCGGTTGACCACCCACAGATATCCTGGGGGGATGGCAAATAAGGAATCGACAAATTTTGAAGGAAATTTCGTATAGTTTGAACATTTAGTGGCTCAAGCTGTCGCTATATGGCCACATAATCATCATTTGCACCCGCCTTACTGAAAACCCAGACCAGTTGACCGTCGGTTTACCACCCACATATATCCTGGGGGGATGGCAAATAAGGAATCGACAAATTTTGAAGGACATTTCGTATAGTTTGAACATTTAGTGCCACAAGCTGTCGCTATATGGCCACATAATCATCATTTGTACCCGCGTTACTGAAAACCCGGACCAGTTGACCGTCGGTTGACCACCCACAGATATCCTGGGGGATGGCAAATAAGGAATCGACAAATTTTGAAGGAAATTTCGTATAGTTTGAACATTTAGTGGCACAAGCTGTCGCTATATGGCCACATAATCATCATTTGTACCCGCCTTACTGAAAACCCGGACCAGTTGACCGTCGGTTGACCACCCACAGATATCCTGGGGGGATGGCAAATAAGGAATCGACAAATTTTGAAGGAAATTTCGTATAGATTGAACATTTAGTGGCACAAGCTGTCGCTATATGGCCACATAATCATCATTTGTACCCGCCTTACTGAAAACCCGGACCAGTTGACCGTCGGTTGACCACTTACAGATATCATGGGGGGATGACAAATAAGAAATCGACAAATTTTGAAGGAAATTTCGTATAGTTTGAACATTTAGTGGCACAAGCTGTCGCTATATGGCCACATAATCATCATTTGTACCCGCCTTACTGAAA
The DNA here is from genome assembly GCA_032622095.1 of Siphonodentalium dalli. NCBI lineage: Eukaryota > Metazoa > Mollusca > Scaphopoda > Gadilida > Siphonodentaliidae > Siphonodentalium > Siphonodentalium dalli. Next base: position 210,397,869 of record CP136066.1, read on the forward strand.
ACCCGGACCAGTTGACCGTCGGTAGACCACCCACAGATATCCTGGGGGGATGGCAAATAAGGAATCGACAAATTTTGAAGGAAATTTCGTATAGTTTGAACATTTAGTGGCACAAGCTGTCGCTATATGGCCACATAATCATCATTTGTACCCGCCTTACTGAAAACCCGGACCAGTTGACCGTCGGTTGACCACTTACAGATATCATGGGGGGATGACAAATAAGAAATCGACAAATTTTGAAGGAAATTTCGTATAGTTTGAACATTTAGTGGCACAAGCTGTCGCTATATGGCCACATAATCATCATTTGCACCCGCCTTACTGAAAACCCAGACCAGTTGACCGTCGGTTTACCACCCACAGATATCCTGGGGGGATGGCAAATAAGGAATCGACAAATTTTGAAGGAAATTTCGTATAGTTTGAACATTTAGTGGCACAAGCTGTCGCTATATGGCCACATAATCATCATTTGTACCCGCCTTACTGAAAACCCGGACCAGTTGAACGTCGGTTGACCACCCACAGATATCCTGGGGGATGGCAAATAAGGAATCGACAAATTTTGAAGGAAATTTCGTATAGTTTGAACATTTAGTGGCACAAGCTGTCGCTATATGGCCACATAATCATCATTTGTACCCGCCTTACTGAAAACCCGGACCAGTTGACCGTCGGTTGACCACCCACAGATATCCTGGGGGGATGGCAAATAAGGAATCGACAAATTTTGAAGGAAATTTCGTATAGTTTGAACATTTAGTGGCACAAGCTGTCGCTATATGGCCACATAATCATCATTTGTACCCGCCTTACTGAAAACCCGGACCAGTTGACCGTCGGTTGACCACCCACAGATATCCTGGGGGGATGGCAAATAAGAAATCGACAAATTTTGAAGGAAATTTCGTATAGTTTGAACATTTAGTGGCACAAGCTGTCGCTATATGGCCACATAATCATCATTTGTTCCCGCCTTACTGAAAACCCGGACCAGTTGACCGTCGGTTGACCACCCACAGATATCCTGGGGGAATGGCAAATAAGGAATCGACAAATTTGGAAGGAAATTTTGTATAGATTGAACATTTAGTGGCACAAGCTGTCGCTATATGGCCACATAATCATCATTTGTACCCGCCTTACTGAAAACCCGGACCAGTTGACCGTCGGTTGACCACTTACAGATATCATGGGGGGATGACAAATAAGAAATCGACAAATTTTGAAGGAAATTTCGTATAGTTTGAACATTTAGTGGCACAAGCTGTCGCTATATAGCCACATAATCATCATTTGCACCCGCCTTACTGAAAACCCAGACCAGTTGACCGTCGGTTTACCACCCACAGATATCCTGGGGGGATGGCAAATAAGGAATCGACAAATTTTGAAGGAAATTTCGTATAGTTTGAACATTTAGTGGCACAAGCTGTCGCTATATGGCCACATAATCATCATTTGTACCCGCCTTACTGAAAACCCGGACCAGTTGACCGTCGGTTGACCACCCACAGATATCCTGGGGGATGGCAAATAAGGAATCGTCAAATTTTGAAGGAAATTTCGTATAGTTTGAACATTTAGTGGCACAAGCTGTCGCTATATGGCCACATAATCATCATTTGTACCCGCCTTACTGAAAACCCGGACCAGTTGACCGTCGGTTGACCACCCACAGATATCCTGGGGGGATGGCAAATAAGGAATCGACAAATTTTGAAGGAAATTTCGTATAGTTTGAACATTTAGTGGCACAAGCTGTCGCTATATGGCCACATAATCATCATTTGTACCCGCCTTACTGAAAACCCGGACCAGTTGACCGTCGGTTGACCACCCACAGATATCCTGGGGGGATGGCAAATAAGAAATCGACAAATTTTGAAGGAAATTTCGTATAGTTTGAACATTTAGTGGCACAAGCTGTCGCTATATGGCCACATAATCATCATTTGTACCCGCCTTACTGAAAACCCGGACCAGTTGACCGTCGGTTGACCACCCACAGATATCCTGGGGGGATGGCAAATAAGGAATCGACAAATTTTGAAGGAAATTTTGTATAGATTGAACATTTAGTGGCACAAGCTGTCGCTATATGGCCACATAATCATCATTTGTACCCGCCTTACTGAAAACCCGGACCAGTTGACTGTCGGTTGACCACCCACAGATATCATGGGGGGATGACAAATAAGAAATCGACAAATTTTGAAGGAAATTTCGTATAGTTTGAACATTTAGTGGCACAAGCTGTCGCTATATGGCCACATAATCATCATTTGTACCCGCCTTACTGAAAACCCGGACCAGTTGACCGTCGGTTGACCACCCACAGATATCCTGGGGGGATGGCAAATAAGAAATCGACAAATTTTGAAGGAAATTTCGTATAGTTTGAACATTTAGTGGCACAAGCTGTCGCTATATGGCCACATAATCATCATTTGTATCCGCCTTACTGAAAACCCGGACCAGTTGACCGTCGGTTGACCACCCACAGATATCCTGGATGGATGGCAAATAAGAAATCGACAAATTTTGAAGGAAATTTCGTATAGTTTGAACATTTAGTGGCACAAGCTGTCGCTATATGGCCACATAATCATCATTTGTACCCGCCTTACTGAAAACCCGGACCAGTTGACCGTCGGTTGACCACCCACAGATATCCTGGGGGGATGGCAAATAAGGAATCGACAAATTTTGAAGGAAATTTCGTATAGTTTGAACATTTAGTGGCACAAGCTGTCGCTATATGGCCACATAATCATCATTTGTACCCGCCTTACTGAAAACCCGGACCAGTTGACCGTCGGTTGACCACCCACAGATATCCTGGGGGGATGGCAAATAAGAAATCGACACATTTTGAAGGAAATTTCGTATAGTTTGAACATTTAGTGGCACAAGCTGTCGATATATGGCCACATAATCATCATTTGTACCCGCCTTACTGAAAACCCGGACCAGTTGACCGTCGGTTGACCACCCACAGATATCATGGGGGGATGACAAATAAGAAATCGACAAATTTTGAAGGAAATTTCGTATAGTTTGAACATTTAGTGGCACAAGCTGTCGCTATATGGCCACATAATCATCATTTGTACCCGCCTTACTGAAAACCCGGACCAGTTGACCGTCGGTTGACCACCCACAGATATCCTGGGGGGATGGCAAATAAGAAATCGACAAATTTTGAAGGAAATTTCGTATAGTTTGAACATTTAGTGGCACAAGCTGTCGCTATATGGCCACATAATCATCATTTGTATCCGCCTTACTGAAAACCCGGACCAGTTGACCGTCGGTTGACCACCCACAGATATCCTGGATGGATGGCAAATAAGAAATCGACAAATTTTGAAGGAAATTTCGTATAGTTTGAACATTTAGTGGCACAAGCTGTCGCTATATGGCCACATAATCATCATTTGTACCCGCCTTACTGAAAACCCGGACCAGTTGACCGTCGGTTGACCACCCACAGATATCCTGGGGGGATGGCAAATAAGGAATCGACAAATTTTGAAGGAAATTTCGTATAGTTTGAACATTTAGTGGCACAAGCTGTCGCTATATGGCCACATAATCATCATTTGTACCCGCCTTACTGAAAACCCGGACCAGTTGACCGTCGGTTGACCACCCACAGATATCCTGGGGGGATGGCAAATAAGAAATCGACACATTTTGAAGGAAATTTCGTATAGTTTGAACATTTAGTGGCACAAGCTGTCGATATATGGCCACATAATCATCATTTGTACCCGCCTTACTGAAAACCCGGACCAGTTGACCGTCGGTTGACCACCCACAGATATCATGGGGGGATGGCAAATAAGGAATCCACAAATTTTGAAGGAAATTTCGTATAGTTTGAACATTTAGTGGCACAAGCTGTCGCTATATGGCCACATAATCATCATTTGTACCCGCCTTACTAAAAACCCGGACCAGTTGACCGTCGGTTGACCACCCACAGATATCCTGGGGGGATGGCAAATAAGAAATCGACAAATTTTGAAGGAAATTTCGTATAGTTTGAACATTTAGTGGCACAAGCTGTCGCTATATGGCCACATAATCATCATTTGTACCCGCCTTACTGAAAACCCGGACCAGTTGACCGTCGGTTGACCACCCACAGATATCCTGGGGGGATGGCAAATAAGGAATCGACAAATTTTGAAGGAAATTTCGTATAGTTTGAACATTTAGTGGCACAAGCTGTCGCTATATGGCCACATAATCATCATTTGTACCCGCCTTACTGAAAACCCGGACCAGTTGACCGTCGGTTGACCACTTACAGATATCATGGGGGGATGGCAAATAAGGAATCGACAAATTTTGAAGGAAATTTCGTATAGTTTGAACATTTAGTGGCACAAGCTGTCGCTATATGGCCACATAATCATCATTTTTACCCGCCTTACTGAAAACCCGGACCAGTTGACCATCGGTTGACCACCCACAGATATCCTGGGGGGATGGCAAATAAGGAATCAACAAATTTTGAAGGAAATTTCTTATAGTTTGAACATTTAGTGGCACAAGCTGTCGCTATATGGCCACATAATCATCATTTGTACCCGCCTTACTGAAAACCCGGACCAGTTGACCGTCGGTTGACCACCCACATATATCCTGGGGGGATGGCAAATAAGAAATCGACAAATTTTGAAGGAAATTTCGTATAGTTTGAACATTTAGTGGCACAAGCTGTCGCTATATGGCCACATAATCATCATTTGTACCCGCCTTACTGAAAACCCGGACCAGTTGACCGTCGGTTGACCACCCACAGATATCCTGGGGGGATGGCAAATAAGGAATCGACAAATTTTGAAGGAAATTTCGTATAGTTTGAACATTTAGTGGCACAAGCTGTCGCTATATGGCCACATAATCATCATTTGTACCCGCCTTACTGAAAACCCGGACCAGTTGACCGTCGGTTGACCACCCACATATATCCTGGGGGGATGGCAAATAAGGAATCGACAAATTTTGAAGGAAATTTCGTGTAGTTTGAACATTTAGTGGCACAAGCTGTCGCTATATGGCCACATAATCATCATTTGTACCCGCCTTACTGAAAACCTGGACCAGTTGACCGTCGATTGACCACCCACAGATATCCTGGGGGGATGGCAAATAAGGAATCGACAAATTTTGAAGGAAATTTCGTATAGTTTGAACATTTAGTGGTTACAAGCTGTCGCTATATGGCCACATAATCATCATTTGTACCCGCCTTACTGAAAACCCGGACCAGTTGACCGTCGGTTGACCACCCACAGATATCCTGTGGGGATGGCAAATAAGAAATCGACAAATTTTGAAGGAAATTTCGTATAGTTTGAACATTTAGTGGCACAAGCTGTCGCTATATGGCCACATAATAATCATTTGTACCCGCCTTACTGAAAACCCGGACCAGTTGACCGTCGGTTGACCACCCACAGATATCCTGGGGGGATGGCAAATAAGGAATCGACAAATTTTGAAGGAAATTTCGTATAGTTTGAACATTTAGTGGCACAAGCTGTCGCTATATGGCCACATAATCATCATTTGTACCCGTCTTACTGAAAACCCGGACCAGTTGACCGTCGGTTGACCACCCACAGATATCCTGGGGGGATGGCAAATAAGAAATCGACAAATTTTGAAGGAAATTTCGTATAGTTTGAACATTTAGTGGCACAAGCTGTCGCTATGAGGCCACATAATCACCATTTGTACCAGCCTTACTGAAAACCCGGACCAGTTGACCGTCGGTTGACCACCCACAGATATTCTGGGGGGATGGCAAATAAGGAATCGACAAATTTTGACCGTCAACTGGTCCGGGTTTTCAGTAAGGCGGGTACAAATGATGATTATGTGGCCATATAGCGACAGCTTGTGCCACTAACTGTTCAAACTATACGAAAATTTGTCGATTTCTTATTTGCCATCCCCCCAGAATATCTGTGGGTGGTCAACCGACGGTCAACTGGTCCGGATTTTCAGTAAGGCTGGTACAAATGGTGATTATGTGGCCATATAGCGACAGCTTGTGCCACTAAATGTTCAAACTATACGAAATTTCCTTCAAAATTTGTCGATTCCTTATTTGCCATCCCCCCAGGATATCTGTGGGTGGTCAACCGACGGTCAACTGGTCCGGGTTTTCAGTAAGGCGGGTACAAATGATGATTATGTGGCCATATAGCGACAGCTTGTGCTACTAAATGTTCAAACTATACGAAATTTCATTCAAAATTTGTCGATTTCTTATTTGTCATCCCCCCATGATATCTGTAAGTGGTCAACCGACGGTCAACTGGTCCGGGTTTTCAGTAAGGCGGGTACAAATGATGATTATGTGGCCATATAGCGACAGCTTGTGCCACTAAATGTTCAAACTATACGAAATTTCCTTCAAAATTTGTCGATTCCTTATTTGCCATCCCCCCAGGATATCTGTGGGTGGTCAACCGACGGTCAACTGGTCCGGGTTTTCAGTAAGGCGGGTACAAATGATGATTATGTGGCCATATAGCGACAGCTTGTGCCACTAAATGTTCAAACTATACGAAATTTCCTTCAAAATTTGTCGATTTCTTATTTGCCATCCCCCCAGGATATCTGTGGGTGGTCAACCGACGGTCAACTGGTCCGGGTTTTCAGTAAGGCGGGTACAAATGATGATTATGTGGCCATATAGCGACAGCTTGTGCCACTAAATGTTCAAACTATACGAAATTTCCTTCAAAATTTGTCGATTCCTTATTTGCCATCCCCCCAGGATATCTGTGGGTGGTCAACCGACGGTCAACTGGTCCGGGTTTTCAGTAAGGCGGGTACAAATGATGATTATGTGGCCATATAGCGACAGCTTGTGCCACTAAATGTTCAAACTATACGAAATTTCCTTCAAAATTTGTCGATTTCTTATTTGCCATCCCCCCAGGATATCTGTGGGTGGTCAACCCAGTTGACCGAGGTTGGACCGTCGGTTGACCACCCACAGATATCCTGTGGGGATGGCAAATAAGAAATCGACAAATTTTGAAGGAAATTTCGTATAGTTTGAACATTTAGTGGCACAAGCTGTCGCTATATGGCCACATAATAATCATTTGTACCCGCCTTACTGAAAACCCGGACCAGTTGACCGTCGGTTGACCACCCACAGATATCCTGGGGGGATGGCAAATAAGGAATCGACAAATTTTGAAGGAAATTTCGTATAGTTTGAACATTTAGTGGCACAAGCTGTCGCTATATGGCCACATAATCATCATTTGTACCCGTCTTACTGAAAACCCGGACCAGTTGACCGTCGGTTGACCACCCACAGATATCCTGGGGGGATGGCAAATAAGAAATCGACAAATTTTGAAGGAAATTTCGTATAGTTTGAACATTTAGTGGCACAAGCTGTCGCTATGAGGCCACATAATCACCATTTGTACCAGCCTTACTGAAAACCCGGACCAGTTGACCGTCGGTTGACCACCCACAGATATTCTGGGGGGATGGCAAATAAGGAATCGACAAATTTTGACCGTCAACTGGTCCGGGTTTTCAGTAAGGCGGGTACAAATGATGATTATGTGGCCATATAGCGACAGCTTGTGCCACTAACTGTTCAAACTATACGAAAATTTGTCGATTTCTTATTTGCCATCCCCCCAGAATATCTGTGGGTGGTCAACCGACGGTCAACTGGTCCGGATTTTCAGTAAGGCTGGTACAAATGGTGATTATGTGGCCATATAGCGACAGCTTGTGCCACTAAATGTTCAAACTATACGAAATTTCCTTCAAAATTTGTCGATTCCTTATTTGCCATCCCCCCAGGATATCTGTGGGTGGTCAACCGACGGTCAACTGGTCCGGGTTTTCAGTAAGGCGGGTACAAATGATGATTATGTGGCCATATAGCGACAGCTTGTGCTACTAAATGTTCAAACTATACGAAATTTCATTCAAAATTTGTCGATTTCTTATTTGTCATCCCCCCATGATATCTGTAAGTGGTCAACCGACGGTCAACTGGTCCGGGTTTTCAGTAAGGCGGGTACAAATGATGATTATGTGGCCATATAGCGACAGCTTGTGCCACTAAATGTTCAAACTATACGAAATTTCCTTCAAAATTTGTCGATTCCTTATTTGCCATCCCCCCAGGATATCTGTGGGTGGTCAACCGACGGTCAACTGGTCCGGGTTTTCAGTAAGGCGGGTACAAATGATGATTATGTGGCCATATAGCGACAGCTTGTGCCACTAAATGTTCAAACTATACGAAATTTCCTTCAAAATTTGTCGATTTCTTATTTGCCATCCCCCCAGGATATCTGTGGGTGGTCAACCGACGGTCAACTGGTCCGGGTTTTCAGTAAGGCGGGTACAAATGATGATTATGTGGCCATATAGCGACAGCTTGTGCCACTAAATGTTCAAACTATACGAAATTTCCTTCAAAATTTGTCGATTCCTTATTTGCCATCCCCCCAGGATATCTGTGGGTGGTCAACCGACGGTCAACTGGTCCGGGTTTTCAGTAAGGCGGGTACAAATGATGATTATGTGGCCATATAGCGACAGCTTGTGCCACTAAATGTTCAAACTATACGAAATTTCCTTCAAAATTTGTCGATTTCTTATTTGCCATCCCCCCAGGATATCTGTGGGTGGTCAACCGACGGTCAACTGGTCCGGGTTTTCAGTAAGGCGGGTACAAATGATGATTATGTGGCCATATAGCGACAGCTTGTGCCACTAAATGTTCAAACTATACGAAATTTCCTTCAAAATTTGTTGATTCCTTATTTGCCATCCCCCCAGGATATCTGTGGGTGGTCAACCGACGGTCAACTGGTCCGGGTTTTCAGTAAGGCGGATACAAATGATGATTATGTGGCCATATAGCGACAGCTTGTGCCACTAAATGTTCAAACTATACGAAATTTCCTTCAAAATTTGTCGATTCCTTATTTGCCATCCCCCCAGGATATCTGTGGGTGGTCAACCGACGGTCAACTGGTCCGGGTTTTCAGTAAGGCGGGTACAAATGATGATTATGTGGCCATATAGCGACAGCTTGTGCCACTAAATGTTCAAACTATACGAAATTTCCTTCAAAATTTGTCGATTTCTTATTTGCCATCCCCCCAGGATATCTGTGGGTGGTCAACCGACGGTCAACTGGTCCGGGTTTTCAGTAAGGCGGATACAAATGATGATTATGTGGCCATATAGCGACAGCTTGTGCCACTAAATGTTCAAACTATACGAAATTTCCTTCAAAATTTGTCGATTCCTTATTTGCCATCCCCCCAGGATATCTGTGGGTGGTCAACCGACGGTCAACTGGTCCGGGTTTTCAGTAAGGCGGGTACAAATGATGATTATGTGGCCATATAGCGACAGCTTGTGCCACTAAATGTTCAAACTATACGAAATTTCCTTCAAAATTTGTCGATTTCTTATTTGCCATCCCCCCAGGATATCTGTGGGTGGTCAACCGACGGTCAACTGGTCCGGGTTTTCAGTAAGGCGGGTACAAATGATGATTATGTGGCCATATAGCGACAGCTTGTGCCACTAAATGTTCAAACTATACGAAATTTCCTTCAAAATTTGTCGATTCCTTATTTGCCATCCCCCCAGGATATCTGTGGGTGGTCAACCGACGGTCAACTGGTCCGGGTTTTCAGTAAGGCGGGTACAAATGATGATTATGTGGCCATATAGCGACAGCTTGTGCTACTAAATGTTCAAACTATACGAAATTTCCTTCAAAATTTGTCGATTTCTTATTTGTCATCCCCCCATGATATCTGTAAGTGGTCAACCGACGGTCAACTGGTCCGGGTTTTCAGTAAGGCGGGTACAAATGATGATTTTGTGGCCATATAGCGACAGCTTGTGCCACTAAATGTTCAAACTATACGAAATTTCCTTCAAAATTTGTCGATTTCTTATTTGCCATTCCCCATGATATCTGTAAGTGGTCAACCGACGGTCAACTGGTCCGGGTTTTCAGTAAGGCGGGTACAAATGATGATTATGTGGCCATATAGCGACAGCTTGTGCCACTAAATGTTCAAACTATACGAAATTTCCTTCAAAATTTGTCGATTCCTTATTTGCCATCCCCCCAGGATATCTGTGGGTGGTCAACCGACGGTCAACTGGTCCGGGTTTTCAGTAAGGCGGGTACAAATGATGATTATGTGGCCATATAGCGACAGCTTGTGCCACTAAATGTTCAAACTATACGAAATTTCCTTCAAAATTTGTCGATTTCTTATTTGCCATCCCCCCAGGATATCTGTGGGTGGTCAACCGACGGTCAACTGGTCCGGGTTTTCAGTAAGGCGGGTACAAATGATGATTATGTGGCCATATAGCGACAGCTTGTGCCACTAAATGTTCAAACTATACGAAATTTCCTTCAAAATTTGTCGATTCCTTATTTGCCATCCCCCCAGGATATCTGTGGGTGGTCAACCGACGGTCAACTGGTCCGGGTTTTCAGTAAGGCGGGTACAAATGATGATTATGTGGCCATATAGCGACAGCTTGTGCCACTAAATGTTCAAACTATACGAAATTTCCTTCAAAATTTGTCGATTTCTTATTTGCCATCCCCCCATGATATCTGTAAGTGGTCAACCGACGGTCAACTGGTCCGGGTTTTCAGTAAGGCGGGTACAAATGATGATTATGTGGCCATATAGCGACAGCTTGTGCCACTAAATGTTCAAACTATACGAAATTTCCTTCAAAATTTGTCGATTTCTTATTTGCCATCCCCCCAGGATATCTGTGGGTGGTCAACCGACGGTCAACTGGTCCGGGTTTTCAGTAAGGCGGGTACAAATGATGATTATGTGGCCATATAGCGACAGCTTGTGCCACTAAATGTTCAAACTATACGAAATTTCCTTCAAAATTTGTCGATTTCTTATTTGCCATCCCCCCATGATATCTGTAAGTGGTCAACCGACGGTCAACTGGTCCGGGTTTTCAGTAAGGCGGGTACAAATGATGATTATGTGGCCATATAGCGACAGCTTGTGCCACTAAATGTTCAAACTATACGAAATTTCCTTCAAAATTTGTCGATTTCTTATTTGTCATCCCCCCAGGATATATGTAAGTGGTCAACCGACGGTCAACTGGTCCGCGTTTTCAGTAAGGCGGGTACAAATGATGATTATGTGGCCATATAGCGACAGCTTGTGCCACTAAATGTTCAAACTATACGAAATTTCCTTCAAAATTTGTCGATTCCTTATTTGCCATCCCCCCAGGATATCTGTGGGTGGTCAACCGACGGTCAACTGGTCCGGGTTTTCAGTAAGGCGGGTACAAATGATGATTATGTGGCCATATAGCGACAGCTTGTGCCACTAAATGTTCAAACTATACGAAATTTCCTTCAAAATTTGTCGATTCCTTATTTGCCATCCCCCCAGGATATCTGTGGGTGGTCAACCGACGGTCAACTGGTCCGGGTTTTCAGTAAGGCGGGTACAAATGATGATTATGTGGCCATATAGCGACAGCTTGTGCCACTAAATGTTCAAACTATACGAAATTTCCTTCAAAATTTGTCGATTCCTTATTTGCCATCCCCCCAGGATATCTGTGGGTGGTCAACCGACGGTCAACTGGTCCGGGTTTTCAGTAAGGCGGGTACAAATGATGATTATGTGGCCATATAGCGACAGCTTGTGCCACTAAATGTTCAAACTATACGAAATTTCCTTCAAAATTTGTCGATTTCTTATTTGCCATCCCCCCAGGATATCTGTGGGTGGTCAACCCAGTTGACCGAGGTTGGACCGTCGGTTGACCACCCACAGATATCCTGTGGGGATGGCAAATAAGAAATCGACAAATTTTGAAGGAAATTTCGTATAGTTTGAACATTTAGTGGCACAAGCTGTCGCTATATGGCCACATAATAATCATTTGTACCCGCCTTACTGAAAACCCGGACCAGTTGACCGTCGGTTGACCACCCACAGATATCCTGGGGGGATGGCAAATAAGGAATCGACAAATTTTGAAGGAAATTTCGTATAGTTTGAACATTTAGTGGCACAAGCTGTCGCTATATGGCCACATAATCATCATTTGTACCCGTCTTACTGAAAACCCGGACCAGTTGACCGTCGGTTGACCACCCACAGATATCCTGGGGGGATGGCAAATAAGAAATCGACAAATTTTGAAGGAAATTTCGTATAGTTTGAACATTTAGTGGCACAAGCTGTCGCTATGAGGCCACATAATCACCATTTGTACCAGCCTTACTGAAAACCCGGACCAGTTGACCGTCGGTTGACCACCCACAGATATTCTGGGGGGATGGCAAATAAGGAATCGACAAATTTTGACCGTCAACTGGTCCGGGTTTTCAGTAAGGCGGGTACAAATGATGATTATGTGGCCATATAGCGACAGCTTGTGCCACTAACTGTTCAAACTATACGAAAATTTGTCGATTTCTTATTTGCCATCCCCCCAGAATATCTGTGGGTGGTCAACCGACGGTCAACTGGTCCGGATTTTCAGTAAGGCTGGTACAAATGGTGATTATGTGGCCATATAGCGACAGCTTGTGCCACTAAATGTTCAAACTATACGAAATTTCCTTCAAAATTTGTCGATTCCTTATTTGCCATCCCCCCAGGATATCTGTGGGTGGTCAACCGACGGTCAACTGGTCCGGGTTTTCAGTAAGGCGGGTACAAATGATGATTATGTGGCCATATAGCGACAGCTTGTGCTACTAAATGTTCAAACTATACGAAATTTCATTCAAAATTTGTCGATTTCTTATTTGTCATCCCCCCATGATATCTGTAAGTGGTCAACCGACGGTCAACTGGTCCGGGTTTTCAGTAAGGCGGGTACAAATGATGATTATGTGGCCATATAGCGACAGCTTGTGCCACTAAATGTTCAAACTATACGAAATTTCCTTCAAAATTTGTCGATTCCTTATTTGCCATCCCCCCAGGATATCTGTGGGTGGTCAACCGACGGTCAACTGGTCCGGGTTTTCAGTAAGGCGGGTACAAATGATGATTATGTGGCCATATAGCGACAGCTTGTGCCACTAAATGTTCAAACTATACGAAATTTCCTTCAAAATTTGTCGATTTCTTATTTGCCATCCCCCCAGGATATCTGTGGGTGGTCAACCGACGGTCAACTGGTCCGGGTTTTCAGTAAGGCGGGTACAAATGATGATTATGTGGCCATATAGCGACAGCTTGTGCCACTAAATGTTCAAACTATACGAAATTTCCTTCAAAATTTGTCGATTCCTTATTTGCCATCCCCCCAGGATATCTGTGGGTGGTCAACCGACGGTCAACTGGTCCGGGTTTTCAGTAAGGCGGGTACAAATGATGATTATGTGGCCATATAGCGACAGCTTGTGCCACTAAATGTTCAAAACTATACGAAATTTCCTTCAAAATTTGTCGATTTCTTATTTGCCATCCCCCCAGGATATCTGTGGGTGGTCAACCGACGGTCAACTGGTCCGGGTTTTCAGTAAGGCGGGTACAAATGATGATTATGTGGCCATATAGCGACAGCTTGTGCCACTAAATGTTCAAACTATACGAAATTTCCTTCAAAATTTGTTGATTCCTTATTTGCCATCCCCCCAGGATATCTGTGGGTGGTCAACCGACGGTCAACTGGTCCGGGTTTTCAGTAAGGCGGATACAAATGATGATTATGTGGCCATATAGCGACAGCTTGTGCCACTAAATGTTCAAACTATACGAAATTTCCTTCAAAATTTGTCGATTCCTTATTTGCCATCCCCCCAGGATATCTGTGGGTGGTCAACCGACGGTCAACTGGTCCGGGTTTTCAGTAAGGCGGGTACAAATGATGATTATGTGGCCATATAGCGACAGCTTGTGCCACTAAATGTTCAAACTATACGAAATTTCCTTCAAAATTTGTCGATTTCTTATTTGCCATCCCCCCAGGATATCTGTGGGTGGTCAACCGACGGTCAACTGGTCCGGGTTTTCAGTAAGGCGGGTACAAATGATGATTATGTGGCCATATAGCGACAGCTTGTGCCACTAAATGTTCAAACTATACGAAATTTCCTTCAAAATTTGTCGATTCCTTATTTGCCATCCCCCCAGGATATCTGTGGGTGGTCAACCGACGGTCAACTGGTCCGGGTTTTCAGTAAGGCGGGTACAAATGATGATTATGTGGCCATATAGCGACAGCTTGTGCTACTAAATGTTCAAACTATACGAAATTTCCTTCAAAATTTGTCGATTTCTTATTTGTCATCCCCCCATGATATCTGTAAGTGGTCAACCGACGGTCAACTGGTCCGGGTTTTCAGTAAGGCGGGTACAAATGATGATTTTGTGGCCATATAGCGACAGCTTGTGCCACTAAATGTTCAAACTATACGAAATTTCCTTCAAAATTTGTCGATTTCTTATTTGCCATTCCCCATGATATCTGTAAGTGGTCAACCGACGGTCAACTGGTCCGGGTTTTCAGTAAGGCGGGTACAAATGATGATTATGTGGCCATATAGCGACAGCTTGTGCCACTAAATGTTCAAACTATACGAAATTTCCTTCAAAATTTGTCGATTCCTTATTTGCCATCCCCCCAGGATATCTGTGGGTGGTCAACCGACGGTCAACTGGTCCGGGTTTTCAGTAAGGCGGGTACAAATGATGATTATGTGGCCATATAGCGACAGCTTGTGCCACTAAATGTTCAAACTATACGAAATTTCCTTCAAAATTTGTCGATTTCTTATTTGCCATCCCCCCAGGATATCTGTGGGTGGTCAACCGACGGTCAACTGGTCCGGGTTTCAGTAAGGCGGGTACAAATGATGATTATGTGGCCATATAGCGACAGCTTGTGCCACTAAATGTTCAAACTATACGAAATTTCCCTTCAAAATTTGTCGGATTCCTTATTTGCCATCCCCCCAGGATATCTGTGGGTGGTCAACCGACGGTCAACTGGTCCGGGTTTTCAGTAAGGCGGGGTACAAATGATGATTAGTGGCCATATAGCGACAGCTTGTGCCACTAAATGTTCAAACTATACGAAATTTCCTTCAAAATTTGTCGATTTCTTATTTGCCATCCCCCCATGATATCTGTAAGTGGTCAACCGACGGTCAACTGGTCGGGTTTTCAGTAAGGCGGGTACAAATGATGATTATGTGGCCATATAGCGACAGCTTGTGCCACTAAATGTTCAAACTATACGAAATTTCTTCAAAATTTGTCGATTTCTTATTTGCCATCCCCCAGGATATCTGTGGGTGGTCAACCGACGGTCAACTGGTCCCGGGTTTTCAGTAAGGCGGGTACAAATGATGATTATGTGGCCATATAGCGACAGCTTGTGCCACTAAATGTTCAAACTATACGAAATTTCTTCAAAATTGTCGATTTCTTATTTGCCCATCCCCCATGATATCTGTAAGTGGTCAACCGACGGTCAACTGGTCCGGGTTTTCAGTAAGGCGGGTACAAATGATGATTATGTGGCCATATAGCGACAGCTTGTGCCACTAAATGTTCAAACTATACGAAATTTCCTTCAAAATTTGTCGATTTCTTATTTGTCATCCCCCCAGGATATATGTAAGTGGTCAACCGACGGTCAACTGGTCCGCGTTTTCAGTAAGGCGGGTACAAATGATGATTATGTGGCCATATAGCGACAGCTTGTGCCACTAAATGTTCAAACTATCGAAATTTCCTTCAAAATTGTCGATTCCTTATTTGCCATCCCCCCAGGATATCTGTGGGTGGTCAACCGACGGTCAACTGGTCCGGGTTTTCAGTAAGGCGGGTACAAATGATGATATGTGGCCATATAGCGACAGCTTGTGCCACTAAATGTTCAAACTATACGAAATTTCCTTCAAAATTTGTCGATTCCTTATTTGCCATCCCCCCAGGAAATCTGTGGGTGGTCAACCGACGGTCAACTGGTCCGGGTTTTCAGTAAGCGGGGTACAAATGATGATTATGTGGCCATATAGCGACAGCTTGTGGCACTAAATGTTCAAACTATACGAAATTTCCTTCAAAATTTGTCGATTTCTTATTGCCATCCCCCCAGGATATCTGTGGGTGGTCAACCGACGGTCAACTGGTCCGGGTTTTCAGTAAGGGCGGTACAAATGATGATTATGTGGCCATATAGCGACAGCTTGTGGCACTAAATGTTCAAACTATACGAAATTTCCTTCAAAATTTGTCGATTTCTTATTTGCCATCCCCCAGGATATCTGTGGGTGGTCAACCGACGGTCAACTGGTCCGGGTTTCAGTAAGGCGGGTACAAATGATGATTATGTGGCCATATAGCGACAGGCTTGTGCCACTAAATGTTCAAACTATACGAAATTTCCTTCAAAATTTGTCGATTCCTTATTTGCCATCCCCCCAGGATATCTGTGGGTGGTCAACCGACGGTCAACTGGTCCGGGTTTTCAGTAAGGCGGGTACAATGATGATTATGTGGCCATATAGCGACAGCTTGTGCCACTAAATGTTCAAACTATACGAAATTTTTGTCGATTTCTTATTTGCATCCCCCCATGATATCTGTAAGTGGTCAACCGAGCGTCAACTGGTCCGGGTTTCAGTAAGGCGGGTACAAATGATGATTATGTGGCCATATAGCGACAGCTTGTGCCACTAATGTTCAAACTA
The DNA here is from genome assembly GCA_032622095.1 of Siphonodentalium dalli. Lineage (NCBI taxonomy): Eukaryota > Metazoa > Mollusca > Scaphopoda > Gadilida > Siphonodentaliidae > Siphonodentalium > Siphonodentalium dalli. The sequence goes on from CP136066.1 coordinate 210,414,640, forward strand.
TACGAAATTTCCTTCAAAATTTGTCGATTCCTTATTTGCCATCCCCCCAGGATATCTGTGGGTGGTCAACCGACGGTCAACTGGTCCGGGTTTTCAGTAAGGCGGGTACAAATGATGATTATGTGGCCATATAGCGGACAGCTTGTGCCACTAAATGTTCAAACTATACGAAATTTCCTTCAAAATTTGTCGATTCCTTATTTGCCATCCCCCCAGGATATCTGTAGGTGGTCAACCGACGGTCAACTGGGCCTAATGATCACGAAGGTGGTAGGAATCCTCGTTATAATAGCGTATTGTGATGATATGATATGTTTTCTTTTATTTAAAATACCATCGGATGGCAAATAGCGCATATCGGTAGAATCGCTATTTGCCATCCGATGGCGAATAGCCGCTGCCTTTTAGGACCTCTCTGTTTCTCTCGACGAACATCGAATGGGAACCAACAGGATCTATCTGATTGACAATCGTGCCGCGACCGGAGTGAATACTGGACCGCATCTCTCTGAGGACCACAGCTGCGTCCTTGTGTGCATTGGAAGAGTTGTGTTTTTCTAATTTATCGCCAATCTTTTCCAATTTGAAAACCAACGTCTACAAATGCCTTATCTTTCTCTTGTGGGGCAAAGAAGCGACACGGTTGACAAAAGGACAGCATCTTTGCTGATGCTGTACTCAATCACGAATACTTGGTGTACCATGATTTTGTGAAACATCTGTATTTGTCCTGTTAACCGCGATGTTGGAAAATGAACCCAGTACTGGTTGGCGTGGGGGGTTCGGTTGGCGAAGTAGAAATATCATGGATATCGATATCAATGTTAGTAGTTGAGTAGGGCCTATCGGCTTCGGGGCTCTCACTTCTCTCATATCAATATTATCAATAATATCATCGTTGGTAATCGATCCATGATACTGGCTACACGTTATTGGCATCGCGCTCAGTTGATGTGTCGGAATTGTGGTTCGTGACCTTTGAAAGAAAATTGTTTATGGGTTGGGTTGCCCGCAGGCCGCGGCTTCTTCTTCTTCGGAGGTTTTGTGCTCATGACTTTACTATTCAATTTCAAACAAACCGTGCTAAATACTTGTTTACCCTTGACCTTCTAAAAATAACAGTATTTGCAATTTACGGAAAAGGCAACGGATACGACGTAAACAAAATTCCGGTCGACGTCATAAACCAAATTCCGGCCGCGCCGTGCACACTGGAACGTAGATCAAGTTCCGACATACCTGCCGACGTCAAACACAAATTTACTATATTGAATATTGTATATTCGCGCTTGTATAAATAGCAGATGATGGCGTTTAAGTTTAAATATACATTTATTGGTCAGTCGATGGCTATGATAATTAGATATGAAAGACTATTTTTTGGAATTTTTGTTGGGTGGCACTGGAAATTTGGGGGGGGGGGGGCACATGCCCCCCCCAGGGCCCCGCCCCGTAGCTACGCGCCTGTGTGGTACTCATCAACTCGAAACCACGTGATTCCCCGCCTTGTAGGGTCACTGTTCCAGATTTGGAGTCTTACAGAGGGTTATTATCATATCTAATATTATCAGTAATTATCTAGAAACTAAAACCAGTCTTTGGTTATCATATAATAATTTATCATAATTTCATTAATTTGTCAAAGAATATGACTGAGTCTTGGTATAAAATACCCTTTTGTTCGCTCTTCCATCACAGCTGGGCAAAAAACATCCAGATAAACTGGATCATGTCTACAAGGAACCCCAGAGAACGCAATAATCCTGTACATGTAGCTAATGTCTATACTCGAAACCTGATATATTAACATCAGTCTCTTTTAAAATGCTGACGATAATCTTAACTGTATTATAAGGCCCACTTAATGTTTTAGGTCCGTTTATTTCTATATATACAGAGTTATTGTTATTTAGGAAATTAATGCAGTGGCCCCGGGGGCGTGTGTTATTGGAGGATATACGGAGCTAAATGTGCCCCCCCCCCCCCCAACGATCACAGCGCCGTATATCCCCAATTAAACACACGCACTAAATACATTTTCTTATATTTACATAGCTTTTTGATGATTTATTCACATTAACAATTAAGCTGAATGTATTATTTATTTTCACAAAATCTGCCGAGAATTTTCACGTTAAGTCAGCCCATTATAAGATTTCCAAGCACTAAGCAACATACTACGCGAAAATAGTACAGCACTGCATGATTTAAACACAAGGATATTATTTTGATCCCGGTGTTGTGTTGCACCGTCTTAAACTCACCCGTCACCCACATCGCCCTGTTGAATGATGACGTCATCAAGCTTGGCTTTCTGATAGCTGCAATTTCGCACAACATCGCCGAGAACATCTGGAAATACACAAAATCCACAACAAAAATTAGTCACACAGGACCAAACAGACTAAAAGACGAGGTCTTTACACTTCTGTAATGGAAAAATTTCAACATGTCTCCAAAATATGGCCACAACCATGACAACGGCAACATTAGGCAAATACAAATATCGACAGAACAATCGTTGTCCTGGAAAGTTGCCTTCATTTCTGTTCATTTGACATTTTATATCATGTCCAATTGTCAATCTAGTGACAGTGGGGATGTCTTCCACGAAAGCAGGGACTGGCAAAAAAACTAATGAGAGCGCGCATGACTGTTTATAGTTTCGAGTTAAATTAACTTCCACTCCAACACCAACACATTTTCTAAGAAACTTGGTTTTGAAAGCATTTTTGCATTATTAGTACCCCCCCCCCCATCAACAAACAAAAACACGCACGCATAGTTCAATTAAAAGCGTTTTAAAATGTACATCGCACATCACATCAGAACAGGGTAATACTCTAAAATTAGCCTCATTATATGTTCTAATTCGTGGGGAGAAAAAATAAAAAAAATATTATTTCGAATATATCGACACAATCACTTGTTCAATGGTCTCTTTAGATCAACGTCATTATTTTATACAAAAATTCAGGGAAGAGATACACCCATCTTTAATAA